>OZ005655.1:310184483-310761430 GCA_963930645.1 Salticus scenicus
TCCGAATTAGTAACTAAGCATGTGAGAGAAGCTGAGAATTCTGCATTTTATTTGTAACCTATAAAATTGTCAAAACCACAAGACCTTTATTTAAGCAACAGATGATGCTATCAACTAAGTAAAAATGTCGTTTTAAGCTTCCAGAGATGTTTCAAACATTTTTATGAGGGAGACTGCTTCGTGAAATCGTTGTTTAACCGATGATATTAAAGTAGGCCAATTTCTAAAAGGATTTATTTTCCCTTTCAACATATATATCTATTCTGAAATTAAATTTCTTCTTACTGGTATTATTAAAGAAAATGTAAATTTACTTCATTTTGCCAAGCTAAAAATAGAAGATAAAACTTTTAAAACAATTAATCCTTACTTCCGATTTTCTCGGAATGTCCAGTTAGCGTAGTAAAAGACAAATAATTATTCATTCATAAATTTCTATCATTTTCTAATTTCATTAAACTGATTTCGAAATTATAGTTAAAAAAAAAAAAAGATGCGTATAGCCAGATGCTTTTCAAATAACTCAATCTAAAATATTTGTTTAAAGATTATAGTTACATGTTTTAGTAGTTTTATCTTAAGACTTTAATTGCAAAGCTCACATAGTCCAACTCTTTTCAGTGCCATTATTTCCTACGATGATTATTTGCACACACAACATTTCTTATAAGGAAAATCCATAAAAATTTATTTTTCGTGGAGGGGGGAGATTAGTGCTTGTAGGTAATAGTTTGAAAATTAAAAATTTTATCTATTTTCTAAAATAGAGGAAATAGTACATGGAAATATCTAATCAGTGTGCAGTAGCGTACTTGTGTTATGAATAATATTCAATATAATACAGCATTAGGACGTATATATATCAAAATTATTTACCATTTTTAAGTCTTAAATATCACACACAACATTTCTTATAAGGAAAATCCATAAAAATTTATTTTTCGTGGAGGGGGGAGATTAGTGCTTGTAGGTAATAGTTTGAAAATTAAAAATTTTATCTATTTTCTAAAATAGAGGAAATAGTACATGGAAATATCTAATCAGTGTGCAGTAGCGTACTTGTGTTATGAATAATATTCAATATAATACAGCATTAGGACGTATATATATCAAAATTATTTACCATTTTTAAGAAAAAGTGATCTATACGAAACATTTTTGGAAAATGCACCTCATAATTTACTGGATGAATCAAAATAACAAGAAAAGGGGGATACTTGTGAATATAAAATTAATCCAGATTTTTCTTTTTTCCTTTACATGAAATTTTATCCTTATACTTCATAAATTGAATTTCATTAATAGACTTTTAATATACTACATAAATGTGATGCGGTATGATAGAAAATTTTCATACTGAATATCTGATTAATATTCAGTTGTGAAATACATGTATTAAAAAATCATATGTACACTGCAATATTTTTTATTTCAAATTAATTTTTTAGACTCATCAACAGACAAATAAAATAATACATTTTTCTATAAATAATAGTGCGTTCTGGTGTAATTTTGCTCATTGTATATACTAAAATAGGAAATGGATAAAAAGGCCCGACTCTCATTCAAAAGTAGAAAAAAATTAATAGGTGAATTAAACTATTACTGATCACAGACGCTTTAAAGGTGGGCTTATAGTTACATTAAAGCTATCCTATAGCCGCCAATTAAAGAAGATTTTATTGAATGTGCCTATAATAATTAAAATGGTACGTTTATATTTTCAGTGCCATCTATTTTTAGGCTGATGATTATTTTCCTTACTTACAATCAATAAATAGTAAAAATCAGTAAGATATAATTTTACTACTCAGGGTGTATAAACCTAGCAGGGTGTATAAATGAGTTTAAAAATTTGGGAAGGGAATTCAGTATAAATATTGGAAATTCTATGCATATAAAATACAATAAAATGTACCTTTTCTTTTTTTAAGGGGACCTCATATAAAAGCTTCTATTTCCATTTAATATTAATAAACTGTTACGACTTGATTCAGGCAACAATTCTTATGGATTTTGATTTATTTTTTAAAGATTTGAAATTTTTAAATTGCGTTTTCCCACTTTGCATTTTTTCATGAATAAAACTTCTACAAGAAAAGACTTATTTATTTTTGGTTTGCTAAAAAACTACTTAAAAAAAATTGGGAAAGGATTTTGAAATTAATTGGATAGTTTTTGAGAAAAAATAAATAAAAAAGTGATAAAATAAATAAATAAATAAAAATAATAGTACTAATAATAATACTAAATAACAATACAAAATAATAATAATAATAAATAAATAAAAATAAATAAATAAAAGATTTTGTTTTATATATTTTTTCTTTTAAAGATATTGCAGTATTCATCCATAATTTTTTTTAAGTAGTTTCTAACAAAATTATTATAACCCTTTTCTGAAATATCTGTAGAACACCGTAAAAAAAACTGTTAAAAGTACGGGAACAATCTGGCAGCTGGGGTTCCGTCAAATATACAGGACAAAACTGTACTTTTGACAAAAAAAAAAAAAAAAAAAAAATGTTTGATTTACAGGATTCTTGTGTAAAATATATGTCAGTGATACAATTTTACGGTTTTAAACTGTATATTTGACGGAGAAATACTGACAACCCAGCTGCCAGATTGTTCCCGTACTTTTTTTCCCAGTGAAGTTTTATTATTTTAAAGATAACGAATTCCTGAAAAAATGCAAAGCGAGAAAACGCAATTTAAGTATTTTAAAATTTGTAAAAAGAATTAAAAATCATAAGAATATAATTTTTATATGCGACCTAGTTCAAGTTGGAAATATAAGTTTTGATATGAAACCTTCACGGGTCTTCTCAAAAATAGGTACGTACAGTCTTCGAACACTATAGCAAAAGTTCCTATAGAACACTTAATACAGTTTTGTTCAATAAATCCTTGTCGAATCTGTTTTTAGACTGACTAAGAACAGAATAGGAATTTTTGCTAGTGTTCGGAGACTTTTGTTACCGACTCATGTTTTTTTTCTTTCTTCTTTTTTTACGATAAATATACCCTAAATTAGTTTTACAGTACATAAACCGTACATTTAATGTCTGTATACATATACCAACTATAAACGATGACGTTCACGCCGGCGCATTTTATTTACATATATATAAATAATTTATTTACACAAAATAATTCCGAATGATATCAAATTCGGTTGAAATATTAATGAGTTGTAATTAATTAAATGGGTGTATTCTCCTTTTCTGGAATACGTAAATGAATTTCGTACTATTACGGTCAGTATTTCTTAAAAGAGTATTGTAACATTCTATTAAATAATGGAATTTTATTAGAATTTTAAAAAAATGTTTTTCTGTGGAAAAGTGCGGGCATAAAATTGGTAATTCATTTACAGGGTTACACAAAATAATTCCGATATGTTATGGAATCATTTTGCCGGAAATTGGGTACAACTATTTATGAATGACAGAGAATGGATACAATACATATATTATATACACATATATATGCGGATAGTTATAGAAAGAGGGGGATGTTTCTATGTTAATAGTAATTCAATCGAATCAATATCTATAATAAGGAATAGACAAAAAGGATCTGTTGAATAATGCGTGATGCAAGTAGGACGTTGAGACTCCTGATTTTAATAAAAATTATCCGTGTTGCATTAATACTCGATTATTTAGCTTTTTCAAATTTAATTATTATTATTATCAGTCTAAATTTTCATCCTTATCTTTTATCGTAACAAGGAATCACGTTAATAAAGTCATCATTTCAGTATCTACTCATTGTTACACAAAACTGATGAACAGCCTCTTTAATCTCTTACGTTCATCAAGATCCTCTTAAATAAGAAATCTTTTTCTCTTTCTATAATTGGCCAGTTAATAGAAACGAAAAGATGATGAAAAAGAAAGAAATGAAACGCACTTACGAAGCCGGAGAAGCACTTGACAGCAGTTTCGAGATACCGATCAAAATTTTGGGCTTTATCGGGCGATGAAACGTTATCGGTAGCGTCGCGTAAAGTTGCATCGAGATTCTACGATAATTACAGTAAGGGGAAAAAAAACTCCTTCAGCTGACGCCCAATGGCAATGTTTCCATCCAATAGTGTGGCTGCACAGCTGTACAGTTCCCACTCTATTGGCTGTTGAAATTTCACAGGCGGGATGCAAATGAATGGATCCTCCTCTCCATCTGATAGCGAGGAGAGATTTCGTTCGAGATGACAATCTAGATTGTAAAATGCGGTTTGGATAGAAAATTTGAAATTTCATTTCGGTCATTAAAAAAAAAAAGAATGAAATGAAAATAAAATCTTTTCTAAACAGAATTTATTTTTAGAGGATAAACTGTTTTTTTTTTTTTTTTTTTCCCTGTTGAGGATTTTTACTTTCCGAACACTATACGTTCCGAACACTATACGTAGTGAGGAAAGTATTGTAATCATGTCAAAAATCCGAATTCGAGATTTTGATGTTTCTATACGTTTTGAGGTCCCCTGAGTCCGTTTTCACTATTTTTACGATGATATGTATGTGTGTGTGTATGTGTGTATGTATGTGTGTATGTCTGTGAGTGAACACGCTAGCGTCTAAACGCTTTGTTCGATTAACCTGAAAGTTGGTACGCATATTGTAAGTCACCATAGTACGAACCCTATAGATTTTGGTGAATCTAGCACTTATAGTTTTTTTACAGGGACACAAAGAAAAATTCTTTATCATTATGGCCTATGGGAGCAAAATCTTAAAAGTGCGATAGCATCTAAACGCCTTATTCAATTGAGCAAAAAATTTATACACATATTATAGGTCACAAATACTCAATCTGTATAGATTTTGGAGAATCTAGCACTTATAGTTTTTTTACAGGGACACAAAGAAAAATTCTTTATCATTATGCCTATGGGGCCAAATTTTTAAAAGTGTGATAGCGTCTAAACGCCTTATTAATCTGAGCAAAAAAAATTGTACACATGTTATAGATCACAGTTGAACTAACTGTATAGATTTTGGTGAATCTAGCACTTACAGTTTTTTTACAGGGACACAAAGAAAAATTCTTTATCATTATGGCCTATGGGACTAAATTTTTAAAAGTACGATAGCATCTAAACGCCTTATTGAATTGAGCTGAAAATTTATATGAGTATTATAAATCACTGTTGCACTAACTATAAGCATTTTGGTGAATCTAGCATTTATAGGTTTTTACAGGGACACAACGAAAAATTCTTTATCATTATGATCTATGGGCTCAAAGTTCAGTAGCGTTCAATAAAACATCGTGTAATAGATGGAGAAAAATACTCAAACACTCTATTATGGTTTTCTCTCTTTTGTTTGTTTAACAACTCCTCTTTCTTTACTTTATCTACAAAACTGTTAATTACTCAATGTTCGGAAAGTCGAGTGGAGTCACTCCAGATTTTTTTGTTTATTGAAGGGGATGGTGGATGTTGAAAATCGACCTTCACCCCGTATATACCCTGGAAGGAAAATCGTAGGTATTCACCGCGAAAGTGACCAATATTCCTCGACTGCCTCTTGACGCTTGTTATTGAAAGAATTTCTAAAATTCTACAGGAATCTAATCCATCTCTTCAGACATTATCACATGTACACAAACTCGAATAGTTTTTAATAATTGAATGCTCATTCATTTTCTAAAGCTGGCATTTAATTGAACCATTCAACATGTTTAAAGGATGTCGTTTCATGTTGTGTAACTCTTATTTTTGTTGCCTCTATTTATTTTTAAAAGAGAGGGGAGGAAAAACTAATGATGACTACCAGACCTGAGCCTGAGATAAATTAATATGAGTGATGATTGAGTTTCATATAATTCATTAGGACCTATTTTAGAGCATTTTTCTTAGTCAGTATTATATGAAATTTTGGGACCCGTGAAGGAAAGTTTAAAACATTTTTAACAGGTTTAATGACTGTGTAGCTTATAAATAATAAATGTATGCAATAAAAAAAAGAAAAACACGACAATGATAATGAATGGCCAGATAAAGTGTGGAGGAAATTGGACTGCATTTTTTATAAATACCGATGGCGAATGACGGGGAAAAATTATCCACTATCCACGGTTTTCCTTCCGACACCCCTTTGAGATTACTATCTTAGAGTTAGGTGCATTCAAATATCAAACAACTCGAAAACTATTAAAAGTAAAAAATAAATATTCACTTTTTTTTTTAATTGAGTTTTTAGATTTTTGTCACTCGGGTTTACATTATTATTGTTTATTCTATTACATTCTAGACATTTTTATGCATTAATTAGTAAATGGATGGATAAGTTAATATTTTAAACTAGAATGTTGTGGCCACCGCGTGACTTTCTTCTATATTTTAATATGCATAATACACTCAGTAAAAATAATTTATTAAAATCATTATTTAATAAAATTATCTTCCATGATAATGCAGTACGATTTTCATATTAAAGAACTAAATATCCAAAAAAAAGTTCATTTTATTCTCGATATTACATAAAAGAAAAAGGAAGAAAATCGATAACTTTATTTTAAATTATCGCAGATCAATGGTTCAACCATTCATTTTAAAGGCACTGGCGAGCTCTTTTAAAAGATACCCATTATGAAAATTTATTCCTTTCCCCCCAGGGATGCTCCTACATATACAATTTTTTTTTTTTTTTTTTTTCCCATCTCAATTATAAATAATTCTTGTAAATTTCATAATGATTATTGAAAAATAATTCTCTTTATGCACATTTATACACAATTTCGTCCTATACCACCCTGTTAAAAACTTAGAAAAAGCGAGATGTCAGACAATTTTTACCGAAAGTTGATAGGCACTAATTTATGTAAAGATGTAACTCCATATACCAATTTGTATGAACAAGTCAACGATGTGCTCCGGAGTACCTGCATTGGGTCGCAACTCCATCGAAAATTTAAAAAAACATAAATAAAAGAAAAGCCAAAAAATTGAATTTAGAATTTTAGTCTCTGAATAAATCTCCGCGTAAGCATGAAATCATTCAGAGGGAAGCACCGGGAGTTAAAAAAAATAATAATAATGATAAAATAAATAAATAACTCCTTGAAAAAACCTAAGTGTAACAGGGAATCTGTTACGTGCGTTGTCAAGATGGTCTGGACGGCGAAAAGCCCCAAGGGGCAATCGCTCAGAGTCCCGCAATTAAAAAAACGGGGGCCATATATATATATATATATATATACATTATCATTATTAAAATTCAAGAAAATTAAAAGTGAAGTACACACAGAAAAAAAAAAAAAGTCGAAACTTGTCAAGAGGCGTGTCATCTTTGTGATACTAGACGTTTGCCAAGTACATTGACAAATTTGCACAAAATTACGCAAAATTTTAAACCATCAAAACACTACCTGACAATCCCAGTTAGTCATGAGACATAAAAGTCGTTTTATTTTACCGCATGCATCTTTAATGCGTTTCGTCTGATGGCCTGTTTTGGCTCTAAAACTTGTCAGATGACTAGTTTCTCAGGTACACTGTAAAAAAAAAAAAAAAAAAAAAAAAAAAAAAGCTAGTAAAATACCCAGTACACATAACAGTACACAGCATAAAATGCTGGCAATATGGGTGCCAGCCTATTTTGCTGTTAATTTACAGCAATTGCGTTTTTCCTAAGTAAACAGCAGCTTTGTAGATTTTGCAGTATTTTGTGCTGTTATTTTTACAGCAATTTTGTATTTTAGCTTTTACAGCTCTTTTGTAGATTTTACAGTATTTTGTGCTGTTATTTTTACAGCAATTTTGTATTTTAGCTTTTACAGTTCTTTTGTAAATTTTACAGCAGTTTTGTATTTTAACTTCTACTGCTCATTTGTCAATTTTACAGCATTTTCTGCTGTTTTTTCTTTTCTTTTTTTTAGTTGTTTTATATTTTAGCTAAAATATAAAGCAGTTTTGTACACTCCTGCTCAATAAGTTAGCAAGATTTGCAAACAATTAGTTTTTTTCAATTTAAAAACTTATCTCTTGATAAAATGTTGTCGAACATTGGGTATTTAAAGAACTGGATCGTCCTCATGTTTATCAGTGAAGACTAGTTTGAGACAACATTTAGGGGTCAGTAACAAATTGAGCAGAATGCACCCTGTGAATGAAATGAACTGTAACTTTAGGATATGTAAAAAGAGACCCAGCTCAAACTGAGGATGAATTTGTGTGACGATACCATATTGAATAACACAGATATAGGCATTTATTTTAAAACTCACATCCCCCCCCCCCCAAAAAAAAAAAAAAAAAATTTCTTTTTTTATTTATAATGTACAGAGTTTTTAACGAAAATTATTCTCACGTTCAGATAAGTTGGAAAAACACTTTTAAACAATTTCACTGTGTGAAAGATAGAAGAGTTTTTATTGCATGGGTTGAATTTGGGTTTTTATTGGGTCAAAAGTGCATTTGAATAGAGTAAAAATTAAGCAAATTATTTGAAAAAGAACGAGCTAGATTTTAGATGTTTTCCAAGAGCTGAAATTTCTTAGCCCTTTCGAGTCTGAATTTTTTTCATTTAAACGTGATGCAAGCCTTCTTACATCAAGTTTTTCGGCAAACAGTTAAGATTTTGTACTATTAAGGTGATCATAATATGATCACCTTTAGTATATCTGTTACCGTTAAAACGCGAAATCCGTTAATCTGCAGATTACCTAGCTAATCTGCAGATTAACTAAAATGACCCGTTAAAGTGCGGAATAAAGAGGTTTCCGCATTTTAACTAGGTAATCTGCAGATTAACGGTTTCAGTATCGTTAAAGTTCAAGTGTTTGTTTCGAGCCTTAGTTTTTTTTTACATTCACTATGACGTCAAACAGCCATGTGATACAGATACGCGAATGACCTTCAAACATAACTAAAACTTTTACCCCTTCCCTTCCGCACTTCCGCTACGCTATGATGATAAACCGCATAAACCGACAAACGGCAAACGCAAAATGTGGAGAATGGAAGCCATGATTAGGTTTATTATTATGACTAACACAAAATTTAAAGTAACAAGTAAAGTTGTAATTGTTTTAATTTTGATTTTATTTCTATCTTTTATAACTCTGTCAGTATAAGTTTGATAAGGGTCTGCATTTTATTAATGAAATGTAATCTTAATTAAAAGCTGTCTCTCGTGAAACTCCATTTTGAATTATGAATATTAGATTTACATTACAGTAATTATTTCCTTCCGAACTAAAACTATTAAACCATAACTTTTTAAAATAATTTATTTTAAAATTGATTTAAATTACTATTACTTACTGGGGAAAAAAAAAAAAAAAGATATATTAATTATTAACTTTGAAAAATATTATGGCATTTAATAAATACTTAATATGAAATTTTTGTACATTTTTTAGCATTTCATTACATTTTTTTTTTCTTTCAGTTTCAAGTTTCCTGTACATATTTTATATATCATGATTATATTTTTATTTATTTATTTATTTATTTTTATTTTATTTATTTATTTATTTTTTAATTTTGTTCGCTTTTTCAGATAATTTCGTTGTAGTTTATCACATAAAAAGTGTTAATAAAGGTTTTTTTTTTTTTTTTTTTTTTTTTGTAAAATTAATATATTTGCTAAACTTGTGCAGATATATGTATGCTGCAAAATATAGTTTAATAAAGCATTGAAAAATGTCATTTTAATTTTCATGCATTCTAAAAAATGTTAAAGCAGTTTTAATTATTTGAAGTACTTCTTAAATAATGCTTCTGATTTGTCTAATTTAATATTTCAAGAAATATTTTATATAATTTAATACTTCTAGTATTTAAATAGTAATAGCAATATAGCTTGTTAATAAAACATTTTTTTTTTAATTTTAAATTGTTAAATATTTTTATTTTGAAAAGAAATCGTTACTGTATTACAATTCTAACGTTCATTTATAAAATAGAATTTATTGAAAGCTATTAAAGCTATTATAGTTCATATTAAAAATGCATAACATCTTCAAACTTATATTGACAGAATAAAAAAGATGAAATAAATAAAAAATAAAACAAATACAACTTTAAAAGATATAAAAATTAAAACACATACAGATTAAAATAAGTAAAGAAAGAAATAAAAAAAGAAAACTATTTTTTTTTCCGAATGAAAAAACAAATACAACACAGCGTGCTGTAAAATTACAACACCAGATATCTTATTTTCACTTTAACTAGTGCCGAGTAGGTAATGTGCAGATTATCTAGGTAATTCGCAGATTACCTAGGTAATTTGAGAAATAAAACAATTTTCTTCACTTTAACGGATTACTCTAGTTAATGTGCAGATTACCTAGCTAATCTGCAGATTAACTGATTTCTGCACTTTAGCGGTAACATATCCATAATGATTCTGTATAAGGTGATCATACGTCCTCGAAATTCGAGGACTGTCCTCGAATTTTGACCTTTTTATTTTTTGTCCCTGAAAATTCATTGACTACTCGGGGACACTAAATGTCCCCAAATTTAAATCTTTGTATACATTTCTCTCAAAATCGCGGTCAAATGCACAATTGATTGCATAATCTTGGGAATCAATAAAATTGTGAAATAAACAACATCCAATTTCACAAGCAGAGCACGAATCAAGCACTGTTCATCAGCATATGGATTCCCTCAAGTGGAAAATAGATTTTGTTTCATGAAATTTTGACGTAAATAGCAGTTATACAGAGGCTGTTCGCACATTTTGTAGACGATTTTGATGGAGTGTACTGAAGCAATTTCACTCCTATTTCGAGTTTTATTTGTTCAGTTTGATAGCCCTTGTTCTTAACTAACATTCTACACCATAATTTCTACGATAATAATGCTTTTTTATAATATCGGAAGAGGTATATTTTTCAACTCCTCTTGGACAAGAGGAGTTGAACACAAGAAGGGACTCTATGTTCCAGAGTCCACAAAGCGTTGTAGGTCGGTGTAGGTCGGTTTAGCATAAAGGAATTTATATCAGATATGAATAACTTATGTTTAACTTATTAACTTAGACAACACATTCTGTATATATTTGTACACATACGTCATCTCATTTTGGATTTTAACTTAAATAAATAATGTTTATCACTGTGGTTTACAAAAGAAAAGAAATTCTACACATAAAAGTTCTAATTTATAA
Source organism: Salticus scenicus (assembly GCA_963930645.1). Taxonomy (NCBI): domain Eukaryota; kingdom Metazoa; phylum Arthropoda; class Arachnida; order Araneae; family Salticidae; genus Salticus; species Salticus scenicus. The sequence continues at coordinate 310,195,622 of OZ005655.1, forward strand.
ATATTTACTAATTAAAATAAATATATCTTATAATGAAAATCATCTTTCATAATGTTCATTAAAAAACTTAATAAAAATTCACAAAATTTTCTAAAAATAATTTTTTTCACATATACAAATAAAAAATATTTTACTATGTTATTATCTGTTTTGACAATTTTTTATGTCTGAGTGATATTATTTTAGCATAAAGGAATTTATATCAGATATGAGATTTGTTGGAACTTTCAACATTTTTTTGATAATTTTTCAGATATTTTGTTGTAGTAAAATTTATTTTATTTCTCATGCAAGCTGTCAGAAAAAGCGATGCAATTTTTTATTTAATTTTTCTTATTACTTTTTCCTGTATCTGAACATTCTACTTTCAAATATTTTCTAAGTTTATATATTGAAAATATGATACCTTGCATACGTTTCATTTCACTTTTGGGGAAAATCATCGAGTTTATGGAGAATATTAGAAAAATCGCACTATTTTTAAAATTTATCCACGGGTTGCGAAATTTTTACTCATTTCTTAATATCCGTTATATTCCATTTAGTATGTTTTATGGAAGATCATAATAGCACACTTACAATAGAAAAAATAGATATAGAGCTCAAGAACTTTAATGACTTAAAAAAAAAACCGCTTGCCACGAATCTTTTTTTCTTTTCACTTGAATTACATTTTAATTTTTAAAAAGTTTCTTTTAAAATAATTTTCTAATAATCTTAACATGAATTAAACACAATCGATTATTAATTTTTCCGGCAAATTAAATATTTTGAACAAAGTTGACTTTTATGAAAGTTTTGGCGTAACACCAAATGAAATTTCGAAATACTGTTTTTATAAAAAAAATACGCTAGATTACTAATAAAATCATCCAACCTATACAAAAAAACGCTATGAATTTTTCAAATTGTGAATAATATGAAAAATAATTTATTGTAAATTGTGTTTATGTAACTTAGTTTGTAATGAAAAATAATTTATTGTAAATTGTGTTTATGTAACTTAGTTTGTAATGAAAATAAAACTTGAACTATGGCTTTATGCAATTTTATTATTATTATTATTATTAGTTATATTATTAAATATGGAAGATATTATTATTATTATTTTTTTTTTTCAGAAAAAAAAATATTTCATAAATTATATGCTCGAATGATGACCAAAAGCATAATATTTTAATGTGTCTTATAATTGGCTCTTTAACGAACGATAAATGTATATTACCTTAGATTTTTAAATATGTTTTTTAAAAAGTACATTCAATCGCATTTATTTACTACACATTATTATAAATGCAAAGGGAATATATCTATCATTTATAGACAGGATATTTTTTCTAAAGAATATTAACATAAACTAAAATATAATTTTTCACAAAGCCTTTTTGTCAAAAGATAAATTTACAAATAGTAATCTAATAAAGTAAATTTTTCCATTAAAATGTCGCATAAATAATTATTATTTACAAAGCAGTTTTTATAAGTTTGCATTTTAAAAATCTATATATGATATCGTGCGTAAGTGTATGACTTTCATCATTGAAATAACGAAAGTTATTTTTAAATGTTTAAACTTCCAATATGATATTTCTAATAAGTTTAAAAAGTCGCATCTCCATTCATCTATTAAAATTAATAATAATTCAAATAGAATTATAAATACTCATACCCCAATTTTTTTCTTTATCCTATGACTCTGCATTTTAAGGATTGGAAATCCATTAAGTGAATGGATAATTTATCTTTCAATTGAATGAATGCTTTACACAAGTTACCATCACTATCAGTAAATAAAAAGTCTTTCATACAATACAGCTAAGATAACTAATAATTACAACTTCAAGTAAACAGAGGTAGTATTTTAGAAGTATAGCATTTAGTAAAATTTTTGTTTTAATTGTTTAAATGCATGTCTTTTTTTTTTAATAAAATATTATAAATTAGTACGTTTGAGAGATAAGGTTTTATTACATTCCTAATCAGTCACGATCACAATTAACTAACATTTTTATTTTGAGATAAAAACAATTCTTTGCATGGATAAATATTAACAAAGGATTTAAATAAGTGAACAGAAAATAGTACTTTTCATAAGTACTTAAATACAAATGTAATTTTAAAATTCAAGATATATTTTTTAAAAACCAAATAATATATTTTTCTAATTTTATTTAAAAAATAAAATAAAATATTTACTTACTTTTCGCAAGAAATTAAAAAAAAAAAAAAAATGTTTTATTTATCCTAAAACTTTATTCAAAAAAGTAAAAAAATCCATTTCCTCTATCCTAAGCAAAATATTCTACAAAAACGAATATATTTAAAGTCACATCCAAATATTTATTTATTTCATAACGTTTTATTAAAATTTTTATTTATTTATTTTATTATTTTTTATGTATTCAACAGCAGTTTTCCAATACATTTTTACTGCTAACATAGCTTTTACTCAAAATTAAACTTACAAAGTGTTCTCTAAAATTTCTTTTAACAAGACGTTTTGTTAATTTGAGATTTTGAATTTAACCAATTTACCAATCAATCTTTCGATAAGTGAGTTTCACTTTTTACCGTTGAACGTTATGTTAAAATTTACTTAATATAAAACAAATACTCTTACGATAATGAGGGTAATAGAAAAAAGTATTTTTATCATTTTAAACTAAAAGTGAACTGCATTATATGAATGAAAACAACTTTATAAAATAAATCAACTTTGAGAGAATTATCAAATATTTTTATATAAACAAAACTAACAAAAGTTTTGCATTATTTAAAAATTCCTTATCAAAAATATGATATCTTTTTGAAGATTAAAAAATATCTAACAAATGATTAGTTTAATTTTGCTTGAAACAACAGGAAAAACTTTCTTTTAGAATTCAAATGGTGTTGTAAATAATTACCTGTGAAGCAATTTTATAATTATTTTGTTTTTATAAATATTAATTACGTTGTATTCATCAGGAAGATTTCCATAAAAACATTGTAATTTGGTACGATTTTTTTTAATCATTAGTTAGTATTTTAACATTATACGTATTCATTTTAAATATTTTGCACTCAGAAATTGTAAATCAATCTTACACATAGCTAAAAGAATTAAATACTATTATTCATAGATGTATATGAAACTAAAATTCTGTGTTATTTCTGATAAAATATTTCGACCAAATTAAAAATTAAGTGCCAGTAGACATAAATTTTTAGCTAGACATTTTTTAAACATTTTCAGAGAAGTAATACGTTATCTAAGAAAATATATATCTGTGTTTGATGTCCCCCCCTTTTTGCACGCGGAAAGTGAATATTTTTATTTGTGAACCCTTTCTATGTTTTCTTTCGGCTTATGCATAAATATCACTCTTGAACGGAAAGCGAAACTTATGAAATTTACCTCAATTTTTAACACATGGACAAGAATTATGATTTCATTAATAAATTAATAAAATCATTGTTTTTTGTCTGTTTAAATTGGATCAAATTTCATAAGTTTCACCTTCCGTTCAAAAACGATATTTATACACAGGTCGTAAAACATAGAAAGAGTATACAAATAAAAATTTTCACTTTCCGTGTGCAAAAAGGGGACATAAAAACACAGATATATATTTTCTTAGATAACGTATTACTTCTCTGAAAATGTTTTAAAAATGTCTAGCTAAAAATTTATGTCTACTGGCACTTAATTTTTAATTTGGTCGAAATATTTTATCAGAAATAACACAGAATTTTAGTTTCATATACATCTTTGAATAATAGTATTTAATTCTTTTAGCTATGTGTAAGATTGATTTACAATTTCTGAGTGCAAAATATTTAAAATGAATACGTATAATGTTAAAATACTAACTAACGATTAAAAAAAATCGTACCAAATTACAATGTTTTTATGGAAATCTTCCTGATTAATACGACGTAATTAATATTTATATAAACAAAATAATTATAAAATTGCTTCACAGGTAATTATTTACAACACCATTTAAATTCTAAAAGAAAGTTTTTCCTGTTGTTTCAAGCAAAATTAAACTAATCATTTGTTAGATGTTTTTTAATCTTCAAAAAGATATCATATTTTTGATAAGGAATTTTTAAATAATGCAAAACTTTTGTTAGTTTTGTTTATATAAAAATATTTGATAATTCTCTCAAAGTTGATTTATTTTATAAAGTTGTTTTCATTCATATAATGCAGTTCACTTTTAGTTTAAAATGATAAAAATACTTTTTTCTATTACCCTCATTATCGTAAGAGTATTTGTTTTATATTAAATAAATTTTAACATAACGTTCAACGGTAAAAAGTGAAACTCACTTATCGAAAGATTGATTGGTAAATTGGTTAAATTCAAAATCTCAAATTAACAAAACGTCTTGTTAAAAGAAATTTTAGAGAACACTTTGTAAGTTTAATTTTGAGTAAAAGCTATGTTATCAGTAAAAATGTATTGGAAAACTGCTGTTGAATACATAAAAAATAATAAAATAAATAAATAAAAATTTTAATAAAACGTTATGAAATAAATAAATATTTGGATGTGACTTTAAATATATTCGTTTTTGTAGAATATTTTGCTTAGGATAGAGGAAATGGATTTTTTTACTTTTTTGAATAAAGTTTTAGGATAAATAAAACATTTTTTTTTATTTAATTTCTTGCGAAAAGTAAGTAAATATTTTATTTTATTTTTTAAATAAAATTTGAAAAATATATTATTTGGTTTTTAAAAAATATATCTTGAATTTTAAAATTACATTTGTATTTAAGTACTTATGAAAAGTACTATTTTCTGTTCACTTATTTAAATCCTTTGTTAATATTTATCCATGCAAAGAATTGTTTTTATCTCAAAATAAAAATGTTAGTTAATTGTGATCGTGACTGATTAGGAATGTAATAAAACCTTATCTCTCAAACGTACTAATTTATAATATTTTATTAAAAAAAAAAGACATGCATTTAAACAATTAAAACAAAAATTTTACTAAATGCTATACTTCTAAAATACTACCTCTGTTTACTTGAAGTTGTAATTATTAGTTATCTTAGCTGTATTGTATGAAAGACTTTTTATTTACTGATAGTGATGGTAACTTGTGTAAAGCATTCATTCAATTGAAAGATAAATTATCCATTCACTTAATGGATTTCCAATCCTTAAAATGCAGAGTCATAGGATAAAGAAAAAAATTGGGGTATGAGTATTTATAATTCTATTTGAATTATTATTAATTTTAATAGATGACTGGAGATGCGACTTTTTAAACTTATTAGAAATTGGAAGTTTAAACATTTAAAAATAACTTTCGTTATTTCAATGATGAAAGTCATACACTTACGCACGATATCATATATAGATTTTTAAAATGCAAAATTATAAAAACTGCTTTGTAAATAATAATTATTTATGCGACATTTTAATGGAAAAATTTACTTTATTAGATTACTATTTGTAAATTTATCTTTTGACAAAAAGGCTTTGTGAAAAATTATATTTTAGTTTATGTTAATATTCTTTAGAAAAAATATCCTGTCTATAAATGATAGATATATTCCCTTTGCATTTATAATAATGTGTAGTAAATAAATGCGATTGAATGTACTTTTTAAAAAACATATTTAAAAATCTAAGGTAATATACATTTATCGTTCGTTAAAGAGCCAATTATAAGACACATTAAAATATTATGCTTTTGGTCATCATTCGAGCATATAATTTATGAAATATTTTTTTTTTCTGAAAAAAAAAAAATAATAATAATAATACTATCTTCCATATTTAATAATATAACTAATAATAATAATAATAATAAAATTGCATAAAGCCATAGTTCAAGTTTTATTTTCATTACAAACTAAGTTACATAAACACAATTTACAATAAATTATTTTTCATTACAAACTAAGTTACATAAACACAATTTACAATAAATTATTTTTCATATTATTCACAATTTGAAAAATTCATAGCGTTTTTTTGTATAGGTTGGATGATTTTATTAGTAATCTAGCGTATTTTTTTTATAAAAACAGTATTTCGAAATTTCATTTGGTGTTACGCCAAAACTTTCATAAAAGTCAACTTTGTTCAAAATATTTAATTTGCCGGAAAAATTAATAATCGATTGTGTTTAATTCATGTTAAGATTATTAGAAAATTATTTTAAAAGAAACTTTTTAAAAATTAAAATGTAATTCAAGTGAAAAGAAAAAAAGATTCGTGGCAAGCGGTTTTTTTTTTTAAGTCATTAAAGTTCTTGTGCTCTATATCTATTTTTTCTATTGTAAGTGTGCTATTATGATCTTCCATAAAACATACTAAATGGAATATAACGGATATTAAGAAATGAGTAAAAATTTCGCAACCCGTGCATAAATTTTAAAAATAGTGCGATTTTTCTAATATTCTCCATAAACTCGATGATTTTCCCCAAAAGTGAAATGAAACGTATGCAAGGTATCATATTTTCAATATATAAACTTAGAAAATATTTGAAAGTAGAATGTTCAGATACAGGAAAAAGTAATAAGAAAAATTAAATAAAAAATTGCATCGCGTTTTCTGACAGCTTGCATGAGAAATAAAATAAATTTTACTACAACAAAATATCTGAAAAATTATCAAAAAAATGTTGAAAGTTCCAACAAATCTCATATCTGATATAAATTCCTTTATGCTAAAATAATATCACTCAGACATAAAAAATTGTCAAAACAGATAATAACATAGTAAAATATTTTTTATTTGTATATGTGAAAAAAATTATTTTTAGAAAATTTTGTGAATTTTTATTAAGTTTTTTAATGAACATTATGAAAGATGATTTTCATTATAAGATATATTTATTTTAATTAGTAAATATTTATAAATTAGAACTTTTATGTGTAGAATTTCTTTTCTTTTGTAAACCACAGTGATAAACATTATTTATTTAAGTTAAAATCCAAAATGAGATGATGTATGTGTACAAATATAAACAGAATGTGTTGTCTAAGTTAATAAGTTAAAGAATGCATATATAATGTTCTGTTTGTTTAAAAAATGTACTGCCACTTTTTTATTATTGATTGCTTAAAAATTAGATAAATGTTATTTAGTTAGATTCTTGCTCTAATAAAAAGGTATCAGTTATAACTTATATATTTTTTAAATGAATCATTGTATATAAAACTATCGTAAATATAAAAACTATGTAAATATTTATTTTTAAACTATTTATCGTATAAGAAAGTTAACACAATATATTTCCAGTTTATAAATGGTACTAAAACTTCGTTATTTTTAAAAATGTATAATTATAAAGCTAATAATTTCAAAAACTTTTATTATTATTTTAGCTATTAAAAAATAATTGTAAAAACTATGGGACATTTAAATTGTAACTTTATGCAAACATAGTTAAGTGTCTTAGCTTAAATTGTTAACATGCTTTTGAATAAAAAGGATAGCATGAACTCGAATTGTCAACAAGGTGATAAGATAATGAAAATATTTCATGTGTATGAATGAAGATTTGTGTTTTGAAGACTTTAGTGATATAGGTGGTCATTGTAAGGTAATTCATTTTTATAAATTTCTATCAGAATTATGAAAAACTGTTATGTACAAGAAAATTTCGCAAATTATTATTTAAATTATTATATTGATGTAGTTATGTGTAAATAATACAAGATGTCATACATTTTTTCCCAAGAAGAGATAAACTATTTTTAAAACTAATTAACTTATTGAAGATTCGGTGTCTGTTTCAGTAGATTTATATATTTAAGAAGTAATATGAAAATAATGGAAAGTTTTGTGAATATGATGAATTATATTGTGGTGTGATGAAAAAAGTATCATAATGGGTATATAGTAATACCAAAACAATTTATTTAATAATAATAGTAATAAAGAAATCCCTTAGTTCAACACATGCCGAGTGGAATTCTGTTTTAGATTGGACTACAATTATAATTTTAGTCACTCAATGTAATTTTTCCCTGAGCAAATCTAGCAGAATGCATAAGTTAAATTTTATTTCCTTAAAATAGAACATTCAACATATTTTCTTTAAAATATCTTTTAAAATATGACAGTATTAAACAGATTCCTTACTTAATCCAAATTATTAAATGATAATAACTCTTTTGAAAATTTGCGAGTAAGAAAATACAGTTACATTAAAGAAATAAATAAATGACTAAAAAGTTTTTCACAAGATAAAATATAATTTTTTTAAACTGAAAAAGAACATTGCATAAAAAATCTCATTATATTGCTAAATAATGATAATAATAATTATAGTAATACAATTAAGTTTCATTAAATAGTAATAATAAGTAATTTTTGTTATATTTTTTCCCTAAAAGAAAATAAAAGAATTTATAAAATAAAAAAAGAAAGATAATTTTTTTTTATTAAATATATTTTTTAACTTAAAAATTAGTAATAAGAATAAAAAGAAAAAAAAATAACAAGTTAAAAAAATTCACAAAAAGAAAATATAAAATTCACAATCTCAAACAAAAGAAGAGATATGTTTAAAAAATATTTTATTAAATCTAAAAACAGTTACATTAATAAAATTAAAAATAACAAGTTTAAAAAATTCAGAAAAAGAAAATATAGAATTAACAAATTGAAAAAAGAAGAGAAATATTTTTTTAAAAATATTTCATTAAACCTGTTCGATTTCCACCATACAGTCATATTCGATTCCTAACATATCGAACTCCGCACTCATTGACACTTTCGATTTAACTGTTTCATCTCAACTTTACTTTTTTCTGTTCAACGGGTACGAACATCTCAACTCTACTCGAACAGAAACCGAAAAGAACAGTTTATTCTTTTTTCATCCGCACGATAGCTTGCATGCTATCTTTCACATTATTCTTTCGCATTAATTCCGCATTGTTACTTCACATTATATTGTTTATTATTTATTCGAAATGATTTATCGCACCTCATGTTTTCCACGCCTATTTACATCTGTGTATTATATGTAATATAGTTTTGTGTTGTGAATGAAAAAACGAGTGTCTTCTTTATTATCTTCACATCGCATCAAATTACACAACATTTTCTGGAGGCACCGGCGAGATTTTTGGTGAACATGTGTGAATTTTCGCTAGCTTACAAATTTGGATATCCAAGCGCAGCTATTAAGGAATAAAACAGATAAGTACTTATTTTCCTATTTTACAAGTTTGACTTTGGTTTTTCGCATTATTCCATTACGTAGTAATGGCAAGCAAAAAGAACAATGACGATGACAGTAATGAGACTGTTGCTTTAGAAGATGCTGAAAAAATAGCAAAACATTATCGAGGCAGAGCGAAATCTGCGCTTACTAGAATTATGAATTTCATAAATAATGAAAATCAAATTTTTCAAAAACATGATCTCTTAAATAAACTTGAAAAGATTGAAATTATTTATTCTGATTTTGATAAAGCCGATTCTGAATTACCTGATGAAATTTCAGAAATAGAAGAATTTGAATTGAAATATTATGAAACCAAAGCCAAGCTTCAACAAAAACTTGAAAATTTATCTGTAAACATGCAAACAAATATTTTAAATTTTCAAAATCCCCCCATTAATACAAGTGCCATATCTAGTAATTTTCGGTTGCCTAAATTAAATATTTGTCCGTTTTCTGGAAATTATAAAGATTGGATGTCTTTTAAGGATTTATATATATCATTAGTTCATGAAAATGTTAATTTATGTAATGTACAAAAATTTCAATACCTAAAGGGTTTATTAAAAGACGAACCGGCTTCTATTATTAAACACATTCCAATATCTGAGAATAGTTATCTAGAAGCCTGGGAAAAATTACTTACTAGGTATGATAAGAAAAAACAAATTATTTCTGCACTGATTAAAACCTTTATGGATCAACCAACTGTAAGTCATGCTACTGCATATAACTTACGTAAGATAGCAAATACTTCGGATGAAGTAATTAGGGGATTAAAAACTATTGACACTAAAGCTACTGAAAGAGATGTATGGTTAATTTATATTTTATTGCAAAAACTTGACCATAAATCACGTGAAGAATGGGCACAATATTCCGCAAAAATTGATTTTCCAACTTTAGAGATCTTTTTACAATTTATTAATGATAAATGTGCATCTATGGAATTATGTAATGAAAATGAGAGTAAAGAGAATGAGTATAAACAAAATAAGGATAAACAATTTAAGTTATCTAAGTTTCATTCTAACGTTAATTACAAATGCATTTTATGTAAAAACAATAATCATTTCTTGTTCAAATGCTTTAAATTTAAAGAACTTCCTGTTAAGGATAGAAAACAATTTGTTAGAAAGAACTCATTATGCAGCAATTGTTTATCTAATAAACACTCTATCGCTCAATGTAATTCCACTTACACTTGTCATTTTTGTAATGCAAAACATCATTCTAGTATATGCGATAATAATTTGAAAACTTATACAGCTTCGGCTTCATCTGCTGGTAATAATTTTGAAAACTCTGAGAATCGTACAGAGCCATCTGGCATATCTCAATTCCAAACAAGTACTCATAACCATTCTATACAAACATCTTTCGCTTTACTTCCTACAGCTAGCGCTTATATTTATGATTCAATGGGTCAGAGACATGTGCTAAAAATTTTATGCGATTCAGGCTCTGAAAGTTCTTTTATCACTGAATCATGTATGAGTATTTTAGGTTATGAGAGAAAAAATGCAAGATTTCCCGTCAAAGGGTTAGCAAATTCAAAGATTTCAATAACTAAAGGTTATACAGACATTAATTTAATTTCCATTCACGATTCCGATGTCAAGTTATCCATGCGAGTTTTTATATTAGATAAATTAACAGCTCCATTGCCATCAGAGAAAATAAACAAGGAACATTTTTCGCATTTAAAAAATATGCAACTGGCCGATCCCAAATTTGAAATTCCAAGTAAAATTGATATGATTTTGGGATCTGATTATTTTTTTTCTATTTTACTTCCTGGTCAAACAATTTGTACTGAGAATGGTTTAATTGCTCAAAATTTAATTTTTGGTTTTCTCGTATCCGGAAAATTACCTGAATCTCAGACAAAATCTAATTCGATTTCAAATTTACATATTTACGAAACTAATATTGATAGTGAGTTAAAACGTTTTTGGGAATTAGAAGAAGTTTTTAATCCAAGTGAGAAGTTACTTTCACCCGAGGAACAGTTTGTGGAGTCACATTTTCAGGAAAATTATTCAATTAATCCAGAAGGCCGCTTTGTGGTAAAACTACCATTTTATAAATGTAAATCTGAATTATGTAATACAAGACCCGCTGCACTTTCCCGATTGTATGCAATGGAGAGGAAATTTTCTGAAAATCCAGAATTCGAACAACAATATAAAGATTTTTTATATGAATACGAACAATTAGGACACATGGAGGTAGTTACTCAAAATTCACTAAATATTTCTTAAAGGGAACAATATTTCCTACCTCATCACGCAGTTATTAAACCTTCTAGCACTACCACTAAATTAAGAGTCGTTTTTGATGGTTCCTGCAAAACTTCTGATGGTAAATCATTAAATTCAGTTTTAGGTGTTGGCCCTAAATTACAACGAGACATTTTTGAGATCTTACTTAATTTTCGATTACCGGTGATAGTTTTTTCTGCAGACGTGGAGAAAATGTATCGCCAGGTTTTAATTTCTGAGGACGATCAAAACTATCAAAAAATCCTTTGGAGATACAACCCTAATGAGGAAATAAAGGAATATAAATTGAAGACAGTTACATATGGCCTTGCTCCAGCATCCTTTTTGGCCACTAGGTGCATTAAGCAAATCGCTCTAGATTATAATCAAAATACACACGTCTCGCGTACTTTGTTAAAAGATATATATATGGATGACTTGATATCTGGTTCAAACTCAGTTAATAGCGCAATATCAATTGCTAAGGAAACTGCTAATGTTTTGGAAGAACATGGGTTTCATTTGAGAAAGTGGAATTCCAATTCGAATGAATTCCTTGCAGAATTTCGAGAAAATTGCATCACAGATACAGACTTTAAAATAATACCAAACAACAATGAAAGTTCTAAAGTTCTAGGGCTTTACTGGAACTCTTTAGCAGATACATTTATTTTCAAAACCGCACTTACTCTCAAACCACCACTAACAAAAAGACGCATTTTGTCTGAATCCGCACGCATTTTTGACCCTCTAGGGTTAATTTCACCTTGTACAGTAGTGTTAAAAATATTTTATCAAAAGCTATGGTTGACAAAAGGAGACTGGGATTCTCCTATTCCGCAACAATTTGAAGAGGAGCTCATTAAATATGAGAATTCATTCAATAAAATTAGCCAATTTTCTGTTCCTAGATGCGTCACGCTTTCATCCGATAGTACATTTGAATTACATGGTTTCAGTGATGCGTCAACACATGCTTATGCCGCTGCAATCTATTGTCGACAGACTCATGATAACAAATCAAAAGTCTCACTCTTAGTTGCCAAAACTAAAGTAGCTCCTATCAAGCAAATTTCCGTTCCCAAATTGGAACTTTGTGGTGCTTATTTATTATCTAAGTTATTTTCTTCAGTCATAAAAATATTAGAAAATTATGACTTTGACATTTACGCATGGACAGATTCAACAGTTGTTCTTTCTTGGTTATCCGCACATCCGCGTAAGTGGAAAACTTTTGTTGCAAATAGAACGTCACAAATATTAGATGTTCTTCCCACAAAACATTGGAGACACGTTCCATCTAAAGAAAACCCCGCTGATATCGCTTCTCGGGGCATAGATCCTAGAAGTTTACCTGAATGCAACTTGTGGTGGAATGGCCCAAGTTGGCTACTTTTGGATCCTACACATTGGCCTAATGATGCGCCTAAGTCTAAGGAAATCGAGGATCAAATTTCGGCTGAAAAGAAAGCTGATCCCATTTTGTCTTACCATATTGATACATCTAATGATCTTTATGATCAACTATTCAATAAATTTTCTTCATTTTTTAAAATCAAACGCATTCTGGCATATTGCCTAAGATTCATAAATAACTGCAAGTCAGCAAGTAAAGTTCATGTCTCAACAGATGATTCTTACTCCCCTCTTACATGTAGGGAAGCTAAACACGCCGAAGAGAACATCATTCGATGGGTACAAAATAAATACTTTCACGAAGACTTAAAACACATCAAGAATCAAAACATTTTGTCTAGAAAAAGTCCTTTACACTCTCTACATCCATTCATTGACCAGAACGGTCTGTTACGGGTGGGAGGTCGCTTACAAAACGCCCAATTATCATTTAACGAAAAGCATCCGGTAATATTGCCGTCTAAACACAAATTGAGCGACCTTATTATACAAGAGAAACATATTGCACACTTGCATGCAGGACCATCATTGTTATCCCACATTATAAAACAGGCATATTGGATCATTGGTGGAAAAAGATTAATCAATAAGCTTGTTAATAAATGCTTGAAATGCTTCCGTTTCAAAGCTACTTCTACACCCCAGCTCATGGGAAACTTACCACCACATCGAGTAAATCTCGAGCGACCTTTCTTTGCATGTGGTGTGGACTATGCTGGTCCAATGTATATAAAATTTAACAAGGGTCGTGGCTCTAAAACAACAAAAGGATACATAGCTGTATTCATTTGCCTTGCTACAAAAGCAGTACACATCGAAGCTGTCAGCGATTTGACGACTAACGCATTTATAGCTGCCTTACGACGCTTCAGTGCTAGACGTGGTTCACCTAGTCATATTTACAGTGATAACGCAACCAATTTTGTTGGTGCTAAAAGGAAACTCGATGAAATAAAACAAATATTGTCTTTACCAAGAAATGAATGCGTAGCACATTATTTAACACAAGCCGCAATAGAGTGGCATTTTATTCCTCCCGCATCACCTCATTTCGGAGGAATTTGGGAAGCTGCAGTACGATCCTGTAAATTTCACATTAAACGAGTAATCGGTGATACACGGTTGACATTTGAGGAACTGAGCACTTTATTAACCCAAATAGAATCCTTATTAAATTCACGTCCTCTCTTTAAAAGTACTGATTCTGATACAGACTCTATTAATGTTCTCACCCCATCACATTTTCTTACAGGTGATGTCATGCTTTCACCTGCAGACGAGCCATTGTCTTGTGGCAGGAATCTCAAGAACCGATGGCAAATGGTACAAAAATTGAGACGAGATATTTCTAGAGCTTGGAAAAAGGAGTATCTCAGCTCCTTACAATCAAGGAGTAAGTGGCAACATCCTGCATCGAATATCAAGGAAGGAGAAATAGTGATTATTATGGACAACAGCTGCTCACCTTTATCCTGGCCAATAGGTCGAATTACAAAGGTTCACACCGGTACCGACGGACTGGTAAGAGTGGTCTCCATAAAAACTAAAGACTGTGTTATTAAAAGAACAGTTAACAAAATTGCTGTTCTCCCTTTATATCAGGACTAGCGCCCTGATAGGGTGGGAGTCATGTTCGATTTCCACCATACAGTCATATTCGATTCCTAACATATCGAACTCCGCACTCATTGACACTTTCGATTTAACTGTTTCATCTCAACTTTACTTTTTTCTGTTCAACGGGTACGAACATCTCAACTCTACTCGAACAGAAAACGAAAAGAACAGTTTATTCTTTTTTCATCCGCACGATAGCTTGCATGCTATCTTTCACATTATTCTTTCGCATTAATTCCGCATTGTTACTTCACATTATATTGTTTATTATTTATTCGAAATGATTTATCGCACCTCATGTTTTCCACGCCTATTTACATCTGTGTATTATATGTAATATAGTTTTGTGTTGTGAATGAAAAAACGAGTGTCTTCTTTATTATCTTCACATCGCATCAAATTACACAACAAAACCTAAAAACAGTTACATTAATAAAAAAAAAAGTTTAAAAATTTCAGGAAAGAAAAAAAAAAAAAAAAAAAAAAAAATGCAGAATTAACAAAAAAAAAAAAAAAAAAAAAAAAAAATAATAATAATTTTTTTTTTTAAATTATTATTATTATTAAACTTAAAAATAAAAAATGAATAACTGTTAAAAAAAATTTCGCATGTTTTAAAATTAAATGTGATAGTATTTTTACTATTGTAAGTAAAGTGTAAGAAAATAAAATTGTTTTAAATTTTTTAGAAAAGAAATAACTAAAACATAAGTTTTTTGAATTGTTTTTATAAATTTTCCAGAAAAAGAATTCAATTTTTTCTCAAAAAGAAAAATAAATAAATAAATAAAAAATAAAATAAAATAAAATAAAATAAATAAAATAAATAAATAATAATAAATAATATATATATATATATGTTTTGCAATTTATAAAAACATAAAATAAATAAGGAACATGTGCAAAATCTTTTTTTTTGCATGTTTAAAAAATAAAATCTGATCGTATTATTAATAATGTAAATAAAATTTTAAGAAAATGGGATTGTTTTAATATTTTTTCAAGAAAGAAATATCTCGAACAATATTTTCTAGTTGTTTAAAAAAATGTTCACAAAAATGAACAAATCACCAATATCATATGAATATTTTGAGAAAATTACGTCATTTATCAATCTCTTTGGACTATACTTTGAAGTTAAAAGCCATGTGGGGAAAACCTCTTCCCACCCCTATCTCGTAAGAGGGTAACGTCTCCGTAGCTCAGTCGGTAGCGCGTTGGTCTCGCATGCCATAGATGGTAGGTTCGATTCCATTGGAAGGTAATTTCGTTTTGTAAAAAATCTGGCGAATTAAAATAGTCAATAAAATAATTAATTAATAGTCAATCTAATAATAAAATTTACTTATTAAAATTGATTAATGAACTACTCATTAAAAATTAATTAAAAAATATACTACATTGTCCGCTTTTCGGTTGATGACGTCAGTCTCTTTCATGTTCTGACAGGTTTCTGTGTTGTCCCTTTAAGAAAACTCTCCCCTCCGTCACATGTCTTGACAAGAAGTCCAGGTTGCCAAAGGATAAAACGAAACTCTACCCCCGTCATCTTTCACGATCAAGCAACCACCCCCTTCCGTCACATGTCTTGACCACTGAGCTGAAGAACAACTGGAGCAAATGCTTCCAATACTTTTACACATTGTTCGTGCGTGCCAGTTTTTCTGCAATCGTTCGCCTGCCTTGCATGGCACGCAACATTTTTCGGTTCGTCTATTACTATTATAATCTTTAAAGAATTAAAATTTAAAATTGTAATGTCATGTTTAGCATAGGGTTGTTCGAACAGACAACCTTTACACAATTTTACTTTGAAATATAAATATATCAAATACTTTTTGCCATGCAACACTCGGAAGACAAACCTTCAAAAAACGGCACGCGAAAACCGGTCTAGCATTTCCTCCAGTTGCTCTTCAGCTTAGTGGTCTTGACAAGAAGTCCAGGTTGCCATCGGGTAAAAAGAAACTCTACCCCCCGTCATCTTTCACGATCAAGCAATCAACCGTTACGTCACTTCCGGTTTCCTCCCCCTCCTTCCCCCCCTCCTATGACGTCACTTCCGTCGGCTAAACGAGGAGGCTTACTACTAACGTGCAAAGATTTTTGATGCCGAAAAAGATTTTTGGCATCAGCCATGAAAGAGTATAAAACTCGGAAACAATAATGGAATAGAATGTTGATATATATCGAAAATGCCAAAATACTGCGCGGCTTTTAATTGTACAAATACATTTATGAAAGGAAGTGGAATAAGTTTTCATAAGTAAGTTAAATTTAACTAATTTATGAAAAATATGATTTTTTATAATCAGTTGCATTGTTATTATTATGGTTTAAATACTGTTTTGATTTTTAATGGAATACTTTTTTTTAAATTTTAATATTTTTTAAGTTTTTATATTAGTAAGTACAATCGAATTTTCAAAATTCTTTTAAATGTAGTAAGCAGCGGCAGAGATAAAGCCCGCTTGTTTTAATATATTATAACTAGTATTACCACAAGCCTTTCTTCTATATATAACCTTATACAAATTTACGCAATACAAATTATTTATTAAGTTATTATTTATTAAAGATATTTTCCATGACGAATGCAGACGATTTTTTTCTTAAAGTATCTCCTTATATTATTAAAATCTGTGCGCATCTGTCTTTATGTCTGTCTGTGAGAAATGCCTTGTGACCGCTAAAGCTCCGGCGCTAATGGTCGCATCGCCTCGAAACCGGTGTCGACAGACGCAGAATTTCTTCATCTCGACATCGCGATAATTCGATAAGCGATGCGACCCTAATTAGCGGAGATATTAATTAAAATGTCCACCCATGTCTACCGAAAAATGACCCAGAATTCATGATTAAATGCTTAAAAAGCGGCATTTTTACGGAAAAAGTGGAAAATTAATTAGAAATATCAGTCGTATTGTTACAAACAAGATACCATTGGAAAGCTGAAAATGTTTTATGTGCCAGCATAAATGCTGAAAAAAATCATTTTTGTGCAAACATGAAAAGACATACAGTCGAACCTCGTCGAATCTTAAGGGGGATCAAAAATCTGTTCGTGTTATCTGTAGTTTATGCTATCAGTAACTGATCGTCATATAACTAAAGTAATCTTCATTTTGTCGGGGATTGTGGTAACAGTTCATGTTAAAAGTAATTCACGTTAACGAGGTTCGACTATATATATATATATGTGTGTATCAGTGGCGTAGCGTGACATTTGAATCTGGGCATGCTCTGAAGTCAACTATGGAAAGAACACTACTCATCAAGGCGATATCATTTCATCAAATTTAAGCTCGGATTTTTCCATTTTCTTGGTTGGTTGATTGTAGGATTCAAGTCCGATTGACTGTACTTCGATCCCAGGCCTATGGGTGGAATGCCGTCCGTGGGAGTCTTTATAAGATGTTCTAGCCAGTTTTACGCGAGTTTCGTAGAAAACCACGGAAATCTCTGAACGGCTCGGTTGATGAGTGCGAACTTGGATCGAACCCGACACTTCCCATCTACCAACTTTGAGCGCAAACCCTCTCAGTCGCTGGTGGGCTTCAATTTCTCGGAATCTTATATCTTATATAAAATTTTACGTACAATTTTGTCGCTTTAACTTTAAATCATACATCTAAAGGACTCTTATATTAACTTATTGATTGCCGCTTCACTATTAGCTGTATTTAAATGAATTTTCAAAAAAAAAAATTAATCCCAATTTTTTGTATCACTTTAGAAAGAAAA
Organism: Salticus scenicus; assembly: GCA_963930645.1. Lineage (NCBI taxonomy): Eukaryota > Metazoa > Arthropoda > Arachnida > Araneae > Salticidae > Salticus > Salticus scenicus. Next base: position 310,213,855 of record OZ005655.1, read on the forward strand.
AATTAAAAGAAAAGAAAGACAAAAGGAACCGGAAAGAAAAAATCGCTGAAAACTTGGCTTTAGGCTCTCGCTGCTGTGTCTTCCACAATGTCGGACTGAAGACCCCCACTGCTATTAGCACGCCTTGAATGTAGGCGCTTATCTAACCTCTGATAGTAGTTCTTATACAAGAAGTTAATTGTTACAATTTTTAATAAAGTTAAATATTTTATAAGTTTAATTCTTTCTATCATATTACCATTTGATTTCGAGAAAAACAATGCATTAAAAATAATAAACGTTTCTCTTATAAAGGAGGTATGACGCCTTTACATAAACAATTATTTTTGAAAACGCAACTATTATGTGTATTTTATTTATTTATTTATTTATTTTTTAAGAAAGTAAGAAAGAAAAAAGAAAGTTTCGCTCAGGAAAAGATATAACCAAATTAAGAAAGTGTTTCTTGTTCAAAACTAAAGTTAAAAAAAAAAAAAAAAAAAAAAAAGAAGAAGAAGCAGTATTAAAATTTTATTATATAAAAACTATTTAGAATTGCGATCTTTATTAAGGAATGCAGGATGAATAGAAAAACACACAAATTGGATAAAATTTAATAAAATAAAGCAGAAAAATTAAACGGAACATTCCAAAATAAATAAACAAATAAACAAATAAAATAATTAATTTAAGAAATTCAGATTCGAAAATTAAGAAAAGAAAAGAAGCAAAAAAAAAAAAATATGCACACCTGCAAGATCAAAGCTACGCATCTGCCGATTTTTTATAGATCTGCGATCAGCACACATAAAAAAAAAATTAGGAAAAAAAAAAAAAAAAAACTTTTTCTGGCACATAAAACAATTTTTGGAAATTTATCAAAATTTTATTTTGCAATTTAATCATCATTTTCAATTTTTTTTTTTTTTTATTACATCATTGTAAAATGAAGTATAAGTTTTAATTTATCAATCAGTTGGAGAAACATCTCTATGCGAACATCGCTACCGAAGGTAACAAAATCTCTAACGCTGTAAAAATACCTAAAACTCCAGGATATGCTCTCCAAGGATCGCATGCCTTGAATCGTTTACACCAAAGAATATCTACTACGAAAAGAAGGAAAGCTCCAGTAGAAATAATGTAAACGCGAACTGGGAGCGTCTGAGCAAGCGCGCCGTGTAGGTACTGTTGTATAGCAAACTTTACAGGGAAGTGACGTGACGGCATTCTCGTAGAATTTTCAGTTTTGATCCAGTTTCGTTGGGTTTTATGAAACATTCCAAATTAGAAAATTACTTTAGGAATGTTTTCTTTTGGAATAAAATGATTTTAAAATATGGTTTTATCATAAGAAAATTAATATATATATATATATATATATAAATGCAGAAATATATAAACAAATGAATGAAATTATACCCCAAAAAACACTGAGATCTTCATCAGGGAGACCCCTCAGTGTAGGGGTGAATGAGAAGTTTCTGAAAGGACAGTAGCTATAAGCTAATAACTATCCTTAGCCCCCAACTTCTCACCAAACAGAAAACCATCAATAACTGAAGAGAAATCAAACATACATATAATGTATAAAACTACTAAAAATATTTTATAAAATTATCAAATTGTAAAAGTTACAAAATTACATCAATTCATTTAAAAATATATACAATACAAAAGAGAATTACCGAAGGTAAACAAGAAAGTATAAAAAGAATATATATAAAAAAAGAATACTGTCTTATAGTATATTACTATATCTATGATATATATAGGTTTTGGGGAAATAAAAAATATTTATTTTTCTTTTTACTTCCATTAATAAAACTACCGTAGATAATGGAATTGACTGTGATTTACACGTTGACTGTGATCACGTGATTTACATGTTTTAGAATGTCCTGATTAGGTTTTCTTTTGTATCACAGCTACTAATTAAAATAATTTCATAAGTAACACATTATTTGAAAGCTTTGTTGATTTGGAATTGAACAGTAGATTACAGAAATTTCTACCGCCAGATATTTTAAAATTTCGATATTTCAAATTCCAATTAAATTATTTTTGATACATCATTCGAAAGATATTTTAAAGTTATTTTCAATTATCGAAAGTTTTCACCAGATTTACACGCTTTGAGGTCTCCTGAATTAGTTTTCTTTTGTATCTCAGCTACTAATTAAAATAATTTCATGAGTAATGCATCATTAGAAAGCTTTTTTAGATTTGGAATCGAACAGTGTAATACAGAAATTTGTACCGCCAGATGGCGCTGTAATATTTTAAAATTTCAAAATTTCAATTTCTAATTATGATTAAATTATTTGTAATACACCATTCGAAAGATATTTTAAAGTTCTTTTAAATTATCGAAAGTTTTCACCAGATTTACACGTTTTGAGGTGTCCTGAATCAGTTTTTTTTTTTTTTGTATCTCAGTTATTAATTAAAAAAAGTTCATAAGTAATACATCATTTGAAAGCTTATTTTAGTTGATACACATTTTAAAGTACTTTTACATTATCAAAAAATGGAATTCGAGATTTCACCCGATTTACACGTTTTGAGGCGTCCAGATTAGGTTTTCTTTTGTATCTCATCTACTAATTAAAATAATTTCATGAGTAATACATCATTAGAAAGCTTTTTTGATTTGGAATCGAACAGTGGAATACAGAAATGTGTACCGCCAGATGGCGCTGTAATATTTTAAAATTTCAATATTTCAATTTCTAATTATGATTAAATTATTTTTAATACATCATTCGAAAGATATTTTAAAGTTCTTTTAAATTATCGAAAGTTTTCACCAGATTTACACGTTTTGAGATGTCCTGAATCAGTTTTCTTTTGTATCTCAGCTACTAATTAAAATAATTTCATAAGTAATACATCATTAGAAAGCTTTTTTGATTTGGAATCGAACAGTGGAATACAGAAATTTGTACCGCCAGATGGCGCTGTAATATTTTAAAATTTCAATATTTCAATTTCTAATTATGATTAAATTATTTGTAATACACCATTCGAAAGATATTTTAAAGTTCTTTTAAATTATCGAAAGTTTTCACCAGATTTACACGTTTTGAGGTGTCCTGAATCAGTTTGTTTTTTTTGTATCTCAGTTATTAATTAAAAAAAGTTCATAAGTAATACATCATTTGAAAGCTTATTTTAGTTGATACACATTTTACAGTACTTTTACATTATCAAAAAATGGAATTCGAGATTTCACCCGATTTACACGTTTTGAGGTGTCCTGATTAGGTTTTCTTTTGTATCTCATCTACTAATTAAAATAATTTCATGAGTAATACATCATTAGAAAGCTTTTTTGATTTGGAATCGAACAGTGGAATACAGAAATATGTACCGCCAGATGGCGCTGTAATATTTTAAAATTTCAATATTTCAATTTCTAATTATGATTAAATTATTTTTAATACATCATTCGAAAGATATTTTAAAGTTCTTTTAAATTATCGAAAGTTTTCACCAGATTTACACGTTTTGAGATGTCCTGAATCAGTTTTCTTTTGTATCTCAGCTACTAATTAAAATAATTTCATAAGTAATACATCATTAGAAAGCTTTTTTGATTTGGAATCGAACAGTGGAATACAGAAATTTGTACCGCCAGATGGCGCTGTAATATTTTAAAATTTCAATATTTCAATTTCTAATTATGATTAAATTATTTGTAATACACCATTCGAAAGATATTTTAAAGTTCTTTTAAATTATCGAAAGTTTTCACCAGATTTACACGTTTTGAGGTGTCCTGAATCAGTTTTTTTTTTTTTTTTTTGTATCTCAGTTATTAATTAAAAAAAGTTCATAAGTAATACATCATTTGAAAGCTTATTTTAGTTGATACACATTTTACAGTACTTTTACATTATCAAAAAATGGAATTCGAGATTTCACCCGATTTACACGTTTAGAGGTGTCCTGATTAGGTTTTCTTTTGTATCTCATCTACTAATTAAAATAATTTCATGATTGATACATCATTTGAAAGCTTTGTTAATCTGGAATGGAACAATAGATTACAGAAATAGATTACAGAAAAAAAAGATGGCGCTGTAATATTTTTAAATTTCAATATTTCATATTCTAATTATGATTAAATTATTTCTAATACATCATTCGAAAGATATTTTAAAGTTCTTTTACATTAACGAATGTGGAATTCGAGATTTCACCTGATTTACAATTTAAAGTGTCCTGATCAGGTTTTCTTTTGCATCTCAGCTAATTGAGTAAGAATAAGTAACTGGAATGGAACAATAGATTACAGAAATTTCTACCGCCAGATGGCGCTGTAATATTTTTAAATTTCAATATTTCATATTCTAATTATGATTAAATTATTTCTAATACATCATTCGAAAGATATTTTAAAGTTCTTTTACATTATCGAAAGTGGAATTCGAGATTTCACCTGATTTTCAATTTAAAGTGTCCTGATCAGGTTTTCTTTTGCATCTCAGCTAATTGAGTAAGACCGTTCAAAATTGGTATATGCAAGTTAATTAGGAGGGGCTGGAACGGTGGGGAAGGAATAGGCGCGCAGCGCGCATTGGTTTGGACCCGGTGCGAGTTTTTACCGGATGATAAAAGATTTTTTTTAATTTTATTTTCTTAATAATAAAAGTTTGAGTTGAGAAGGAATATGCGTGTAAAGCGCACGTATATCCTCAAGCGTGCGCGCGCAGCGCGCATGGGTCTGCCCTGCCGAAGGCAGTGGCGTCCCGGTGTGAGTTTTTACCCGATGCTAAATGATATATTTTTTAATTCCTTTTGTTGAGAATGAAAGTTTATGAGTAATAACATTGAATTTTGAGAAGTCATGAGGATAGTGAAGGAATACGTGCACGCAGTGCACGGGTCTACGCTGCCGAAGGCAGTGGGGACCCGGTGCGACATTTTTCCCGATCAGAATTTTTTTTTTCTCTTTTTTTATCACATGATACAAATTAATGCAATTTTGAGAATTCATTAATTATTGTGATTCATTTAAAAATAGTGACCAGCGAAGCGGGCGTAGCCTGCTAGTCTTAAATATAAGACAGGAGTTTCCATTTTCTGCTGAAATTTAGAAAAATCTTTTTTTTTACGGGCAAACCTTTCTGCAAATGACAATTTCTTTTTTCTGCGACAATGTTACTATGTCACATAAATTCTGCTACAAGGTGTATATATTGAATGATTACGCATTAAAAGGAACAATGAGGAGGGTGTAATGAGCCTTCAGTTTTTGTGTGTTTCGTATGTCTTATCAAGGTTGTATTTAAAAGGGGGGGATTTGCAAATTTTTCGAAAATTTTTGAATTATACAGTAAATAATTTACTAAATTAAAGTATTTATATTAATCTACTTGTTTAAATACCTGACCAGTGACTATGAGATTTATTTTGTATAAGCTTTATTGAGTTTGCTACTGAATAACATAATCAAGATGCATATAAAACAAATTTTTCAGATACCTGCAATGGTAATAAGTTCTTTTACACTGTACTGTAAAAAAACTTTGAATGCTACATATTGCATTTTCAATTGTGCATTACAATAACACTTTCAAATTTCATGACAACTTTGTCTATTTATAAAGATTAGAGCTTGGCTAGTCAAATTCAAGTCAATAATCAGTAAGTTTTTAAAATGCTGATACTAAATGATGAAGAATGAAGAATTTTCATGAAGAGTCAAAATTTATCGAATTATTCTGGAACGTCAAATTAAATGAATAGCTTGCTGATTTTATTGTGTTTCATGTAAATTATTTAATGAAAATTTCGCTGTAACATGTTGAACTTAAAAAAAAATTAAATTTTATATAAAATGCTAAAGGAGCTGAATATTTTAATATCGATGCTTCTAAGGTTCCATTAAAAAAAAAAAAAAAAAAAAAAAAAAATTATACAGACACGACATTATTTCATTATTTAAAACATGAAAATCTGACATTGACAGATTTTAATTTAGTGCCAGAGGCCTACTGCTAAACTTGTTCATATCGACAAATTCTTCTTTAGTTAATTCGTGACGATCTAAATTCCATGATAAAGTTTTCATTAAATCAAACCAATGTGTTTCAGCTGCAGATATTGTAACAAATAACGTTGGAAGTCCAAACTGTCTTATAGCCGCAAAACAACGTTTTTTCTCTTTTTCCCAATGAGGGGGAGGTGTGCCTTGGGGGGGGGGAATCATGTCAAATGTGTGCCTTGGGGGGGGGGCTCATGTCAAAGTTGTACCTTGGGGGGGACTAATGTCAAAGTTGGGCCTTGGGGGGGACTCATGTCAAAGTTGGGCCTGGGGGGGACTCATGTCAAAGTTGGGCCTTGGGGGGACTTCATTCAATAAATCCCCATTCAATAAACCGACTGAAATAGGCCATTAGCACTATTAAGAGTGTATTATAAAAATTCGACAACGCTGTAGCGACTGAAATAGGGGTAACTTGGGGGGGACTCATGTCAAAGTTGGGCCTGGGGGGGACTCATGTCAAAGTTGTGCCTTGGGGGGACTTCATTCAATAAATCCCCATTCAATAAACCGACTGAAATAGGCCCTTAGCACTAATTAAGAAATTCGACAACTGTACCGACTGAAATAGGCCTCTAGCACTAAAAAAAAAAAAAAAAAATCATATGTATTTGACCAAGAAGAGCAAATTTCTATAGTTTGGTATTTACTGTTATTTATGCATGTAATTTTGAATGAGTTAAAGTTGATTTCATTATTATTATTATTATCATTATTATTTTAAATTAATATAATTACAGCACTTTGTGGAAAAAAAATGGTTTTCCATGGTTTTCTCCTAAATATGCATAAGTGAGGCTAGAAACCCTTAGATGGACCCTCTCTAAACCCTAAACCATAGCACAGTCAGTTGGCCTTATAATGTTAACACAAACACCGGGAAGCTCAAAATGTGTAAATATAGCAAAAACTGAAAATCAAAAATTTGACCCCAAAATATTTCCTCTATCATTGTATGAGTTAGAGAAAGTAAAAATTAAATTAAATTTGCAATTTTTATTATATAAATTAATAATTTTAATATATATATATATTAGTATTATAAATAATTAAAATTTGAAAATATATTTAATTGTTCTATTGCAAAATATTAAAAATTATCAGAAAAATGGGATGACAGTGCCACCATGTTGAGGAAATTGTTCCCGAAATGTAATCAACAGCAGCTTAAGCCAAAAATCTAACTAAATATCTAATTATGTTCACTGGTTTGTGAGATGCAGCATTCACAAAATTCGTCGCATACAGACAGACATTTATCTTCTAAAACTGGTCAAACCATGATCGGGACATCTGAAAACGTGTAAATCAATCTTTCGTCTTATGTGTATAGAATTAATAAAGGGATAAGATAAAAAGATATCTGAATATATTTAACATGTAAATAAGCCACACACTAAAATTTCTGACCTCAACTCCTATAGACTCCCCCTGACAAATTTAGATCTAAAAGGAAGCTCGAATTTACCCCCCGGAACTCTCTCCCCTCCCCCTTAAAAAAAAAAAAAAAAAAAAAAAAAAAAAAAAAAAAATCGCAGAAAACCAAAAATGAGTTTTTGGAACTATCATCAAGAAGACACTTGGCGGTTTTTTATATCTTTGTGCTATTATTGGTAGAGTTCTGCAAAATCTGTATTTTTCTAAATTTGACTCCAAAAATCATCTCCCCTCCCCTTAAAAATCTAAAATTCCAAAATCGCAGATAATGATTTCTTTCTACTGGATTCTTGTCTCCCGATCTGCAATTTTTTCACCGTGACGTAATTTGAAGCAGAGTTACAGTCGGCTACAAAATTATTCGAGCACTAGCAATAATCCTTGCCAAAAAAAGTACACTTAATACAGCTTTGTTAAATAAATCCTTGTCGAGTCAGGTTCTTAATCAGTCTAAGAACATGATTCGACAAGGATTTACTTAGCAAAATAGTCTTAAGTATACTTTTTAAATATAGGAATTATTGGCTAGTGCTCGAATAATTTTGCAGCCGACTGTATGTTAATAAATGTGTTTTGCCTTCTGTCCCCCCCAGGAGGGGAACGGGGGGTATATCACAAAATCCCGTTTTAGTTGGGGTCAGGGTCCTAAAACCAACGTGCTTCCTAAAATTTGCGACTGCATCTCCCACAGAATCCCCGCGGCTGTGTTGAATCAGTGAGTTTACTCATATATATAGGTATATATATATACATTTTTTTTGCCCCTCCCTCCCCCTTGTTCGCGATTTTTTTTTTTTTAGATATTCTGTAATATCTGTTTTTAAAATCTTGAAGTTGGAACCTTTTAGATATTTATTTTTTCCTTGAGAAATAAAGCAAATGTGAAAAATATGTTGTAATCCCTTTCTTCCCCCCCTCCCTTTTCCCTGCTCCTTAGGGAGGGCGATATTTAAAAAAATTATACCAGAAACCTTCGAGGGAATGTACTGAACAATTTCCCAAAGTTTCATGGCGATCGGATGAATGGTGTTTTAATGCATAAAGGACAAACAAACAGGCATGCATTCGTTTTTACATGTATAGATTACGTTTTTACTGGTTTCTTGCTTGTACCAATATGGCCGCCGGTTGCTCTAAGCACCTTACAGTTACTTCACTTTTCCCCATTCTAGACAGTCCTCTGACCGGGTCTAAGTGATTCCTTAGTCTGTGGTTTGTTCAATTCAACTTACGGAAACACACATATCATTTTCATACATGTTTTGTATCGCACATATTATTATTTATTTCCTCTAAAATTTGAAAAACTATTCAATTGTAATGTTTAAATGTCAAAATTAAATATAACGGATTATAAACATGAACCTATAAATAGAATTATGTAACTTCATGATTATCAACAACGCAATCACGGAGTAATATTAATATTAATCTTTTTACTCCGTGAACGCAATACCAAATAAAAACAAACCAAAACTGTTGCCATTCAGAAAATACAAATTCCAAATGGACAACTCTTTAATTCCGAATGAACGCCTCTTTGACTGTTTCATTAAAAAAACGCTTAAAATATTTCTAAAACATATTAAAGCCTTAAAAATCTTAAAATATTTGTAAAAACGTATTAAAGCTTTTAAATATTTTTATCAAGCTTCATTGTTTGTTTACATTGTAAGGTATGATTGGTGTCGAGTTTAGTACGTAAATGCCGCCAGTTGATTTTAGTTTTGAAATTAGTGTAAAGTGATAGTTGGGATAGAATGTTTGGTTGGGACAGTAAAAGTCACCAGTTGAAATGAGTATTGAAAGTAGAGTAGTCTAAGGGGATAATGTCGAGTCAAGGTAAAATGTTCGGTTGGGAATGAGAAAGTCCCTAGCTGGATCCTGGATATTTTGGCGATGTTGTGGGTGAGATAGCTGGTTGGAGGCATGAACCTATAAAAGAGGACGGCGATCGCGATGTTTTAAGAATAACCCCAATTTCCTCCCTTCGCTTCTCCCCAGACATCTCGGGTCTTTGCAGCGCCATCACGCGGCGGTAGAAGAAATTCCGTCTTTCGAATTATTGAAAGTTGAAAGGTAAAAGAAAAGATAAGGAAGGATTGCGCAAAAAATCGCGGATTTTCATTTGGAATAAGTTAATAAACTTTTATTAAATCCGCATCAACGTATACTGTTGTAGATTCCGAAAGTTCGATAATTTTAAAATCATTCTGCAAAAACTTTTTTGAGAAATCTAAAATAAATAATAATAATAAATTAGTCTTTAGTCCTGTATTTCGTTTAAATAAATAATAATAATAGAATGGAACAATCAATTTGAAATGTTCCAAATAATAATAATAATAAGTGGGAAAAAATTAAAAGAATAACCCACCAAGGAATTGTATATAAGGAATATTTATCTATCAATTGTTCTTGAAATTATTTTCAATGTTTAATATTTAGCATTTGAAATAATTTGTTTTTAAATATCTTCATTTTGAACTTGCACTAAACATTTTTCATTTATATAAATTAAAACTTTCTTTCAGTTATACACACACACACACACATATATATATATTCCACACATGTGCAATGAAATATTATAATAATTATTATATTTATATTTCTTGAAAATTATTAAATAAATACTCCCTGCAAACTAATTATTATTATAATTTTCTTTCCTACAGCTCAACTAGTAACTGAGAAGTTCTGCCCTTAAAGCTGGACGATGGGAAGTGCTGGGTTCGGTCTCAGGTCACATTTGTCGACCTAGCCGTTCGGAGTTTTCCGTGTGTTTCTCCGAAACTCGCGAATGATATGGGCTAGTACCTCTTAGGTAAATGTCCCTAGTGTAGACAATTCACCTTAAACCGAATACCAACATTTTAGAGGTATGGTTAAGTTAATAGGTCCCACCAGTAGCCGAGAGGTTCTGCATTCAAAGGTAGTGGCCGAGAAGTGCAGGATTAGATCCCAGGAAGCACTTGTCGAACTAGTCATTTAGAGTGTTACGTGGTTTTCTCCGAAACTCACGTGAATACAGGTTAGGATCACTTAGAAAGACCCCTACAGAGGGCATCCTCTTTAGGCTCAAGTTCCTAGTACTAAGTCCCCAATAACTTTAAGCCAATAGAGGAAAGTTGCATGGAGCATGGTTCAAGTCCATGTTATTTGTCTGCCTAGACGTTTCTTATCTTCTACAAAACTTGCATAAATATGGGCTAGGGTCCCTTAGAAAGACCCAAGGAAGCAATCCACCCTGGCCCAAGTTTCTAGAACAGACAACTGGCCTTAATATAGATTTAATACATATATATAGATATAGATATATAAAGTAATACTTGAATATACTGTTAAACTATAATAAGGTAGAATCAAGGTGAAAAATTAGAAATTAGTGAGCAGTAATCATTTTAAATATTTTGAAAAAAATCTGAAATTCTGAATTATTTATTTTTAAATAATTTTTGAGAAAAAATAATATACTTAATAATCTCATAATTTAATGCATATGTATGTGCATTTTCACAATTATAAAATAGTAATTTATAAAGCGTTTTATGTAAATTTACCACCCGCTTTCGTAATAAATTTATCTAAAAATTTTCCAGTTACAGAGCGCAACTAATTTATATACAAAGATATTCAAAATAATTTCAATATATTTCGTTCAATAAGAGGTAATATTAAAAAAAAATGTTTTAATACCTTTGTACTAAACAACACATAAGGAAATTGACCTTATTATGGTTAAAAATATGTTTTCTGTGGAACAGGGTTCGAATAGCAAAGATTTACTGTTAACGCACACACAAAAATATTCAGATGCATTATGGGCTGTAGTTGAAAATTATTAGAACTGCATTTTTAATTGTGTTAAGCGTTTTTAATACTTTAAAACATTGCTAATGCATGATTATAACTTTAATTGGTGTGTCTGTTCTTTAATTTCTGGTGGTATTTATAAAATACCTTAAAATTAATATATGTTATTTAAGTGCCAAGTTCTCTACTGAAAATGATACAATAATACTCTACAGGATGGCTAAACAAGTTTTAGTCCATATATAGTTTCAGTCCATAATTTTTTCTTTAGACATAAAGCTGTGAAGAAGCTTTTGTGAGATTTTTTCCTCTATTGCTAAAAACAAAATATATTTTTGCAGCCTTGTTTTTTGAAAATATAAAGGAGTACAGAAAAACAATCTGTCTTTTAGTTTTTGTTTGAAATTAAAGCCATAAAGATATTCTTTACTTTATTCTATATCCAATAGAAGAAAGTATTAGATTCGTAAAAATTTTCCATAGATTTACACGTTTTTAGAGATCCAGAACAGGATTTAATCTTTTTTAGAAAATGTCTGTATAATTCCAACTGTATCTCAAGAGCTACTTCAGAGAATTTCATACAAATTGATATGTAGTTGCAACTTAACATAAATTAGGGTCTATCAACTTTTGGTGAAAATCGTGCAGCAGGTATTGTTGCCCTTCCGTTTTCTCTGAACTTTCAACTTGGCGGTATAGGACAAAATTTCTTATAAATCTACACAATTGAAATTGTTTTAATTGAATCCTTATGAAATTAAAAATATTATTCATAATACAAATAGGGAACTAGAAAAAAAAAAAAAAAAAAAACGAACATATAGGGGCAATGGCAAATTTTTAATACTGATATCTTTCATCAATAAATTTTCTTCCTCAGTATAAGAAAATACAAATTATATTTTAAAGCCTCATTACAGAGAGAGACAATTTGTTTTAATACCATACACCACATCCTGAATATTTTTAAGTTTGAATACTCAAAAATTATATTACATTTCACCATTCAGATATTTAAAAAATTTTATTTTACGATGAATCAACAAAGTAATACTTCAATATCGTTATCTCTTAAACTATAATATTGTGAAATCCAGGGAGAAAAAATGAAAAACTAGTAATCATTTTAAGTATTTCCAAAAATCTGACATTTAGAGTTTCAGTTTTAAAATTTTAAATAGTTTTTGAGAATATTTTATATGCTTAATATTTTATATTTCAATGCGTATGTAAATTTTCCCAACCCTAAACCAGTAATTTACAAAAAGGTTTATAAAATTACTGTCTTCTTTCACTGTAATAAATTTACTTAAGAAATTTCCGATTTCAATGTTAAAACTTCTTTTTTTTTTTTTTTTTTTTTTTTTTGTTATCAATCTTTACAATTTTACCGTTATCTTGCATGGGTGGATTCTGGGCAAAGCAAATTTTTAATTTCACAAAACTTTGAAATACTATTTCATACATATATATATATATATATATTCATACACGTACATCACGTATGGTTTGTCTTGATTTTATTACAAGCTAATCGTTATTAATTAAAATGGTTAATTAGACATTAAAAGCAAGCTATTTTCACTAAGAGATGAAAAACATTAAAGTATTATTATTATTATTTTTTAATTCTAAAAATCCTTTATTTATTTATTATTCATTTTCAATTTTTTTAAAATTTTTGAACAAACAACCCCTCTCCCCCCCCCCTCCACACACACACACTTACCTTGTTAAGAATTTCAGATTTTGTGCATGTATTATTGACCAATATATATAATTATAGTTCCCAATAACATGCAAATCTGATTATCTTATATATATATAAAGATATATATTATTTTGTAGACAGTTATCATTAGATGTCAGTTATTTTCTTTTTTAAATACTTAATATATATAGTATTATCTGTTTATCTATCTAAATAAAGAAACGAAACATGTAAGTCATTTAAAATTTTTTATTCATTAACAAATCAAATTTCATTTCTGAAATTGATTAAATAGCATAATATGTCACAAATAATAAAGTTATGCTTATTGTACATTTTTTTTCATATTCACATTTCTTAAGACAAATATTCATAAAATGAGAATTTTTAAAGGCCTTCAAATACAAAAAAGAAACGACACTGGTCCATAAAAACGGAAATATGCATTTTATATTAAATGAGTAACTACTTATAATACTAGAAATGAAAATTATTTGTTAAATATCAGTAGATTAAAGCTCTAAATTAAGTGGGAATAGCTAACCTTAGAAGCAGAAAATTAACTTGGATTTTTCTTACGTAAAGCTTTATTTTTTGCGATAGCTGATCGAAAGCCGCTATTACATACATAAGCAAAGCAATTCTTCGCCATTATCACTTTGTGTGCAATTTAAATTAATTAATATCAATTAAAATCTTAAATTTCCTGCATACTTCTCATGTAAACGATGAGTCTAGTATGTTCGGAGCGCCCCCTATCACCCACTTTCTCTTTAGGTCCGTTTTTCAATGCTTACCGCCATTACCGTTCCCCCTCCTCTAATTATGTAGCTTCATGGTTGGAGGTATCGAGTACACTTAAGTAAAAAAAAGTACACTTAATACAGCTTTGTTAAATAAATCCTTGTCCAGTCATGTTCTTAATCAGTCTAAGAACATGATTCGACAAGGATTTACTTAGCAAAACAGTCTTAAGTGTACTTTTTAAATATAGGAATTATTGGCTAGAGCTCGAATAATTTTGCAGCCGACTGTACTCACTTTTCCCCATTCAAGAAAGTCGTCTGACCGGGTCTGTGGATCAATATGTCTTATCTATGTCTGTACTATATCTATGGTTGAACCGGCCTTAAAGTTAAAGATCTTTAAACGGACATCTGAATTGCTATTTTAAGGAAAGTCAGAAACACAGACTAAGGAAATACTTAGACCCGGTCAGACGGCTTTCTTGAATGGGGAAAAGTGAAATAAATGTAAGGCGCTTAGAGCGACCGGCGGCCACATTGGTACAAGCAAGAAACCAGTAACATTGCAATCTGTATATGTACAGTCGACTGCAAAATTATTCGAGCACTAGCAATAATCCTTGCCAAAAAAAAAGTACACTTAATACAGCTTTGTTAAATAAATCCTTGTCGAGTCATGTTCTTAATCAGTCTAAGAACACGATTCGACAAGGATTTACTTAGCAAAACAGTCTTAAGTGTACTTTTTAAATATAGGAATTATTGGCTAGTGCTTGAATAATTTTGCAGCCGACTGTAAAAACGAATGCATGTCTGTCTGTTTATCCTTCATCCATTACAACACCATTCATCCGATCGCCATGAAACTTTGTGAAATTGTCGAATACACTCCCGCGAAGATTTCTGGCATATTTTTTTTTTAATATCGCCCCCCCCCCTCAGGGAGAAGGGGGGGGCAAGAACGGGATTAAAGCATATTTTTTACTTTCTTCTATATGTAATATAGTATTGGATTCGCGAAAATTTTCGACCTCCGTTTTTTGATGGATTTACATGTTTTGGGATGTCCAGAACACGAATTAATAGTTTTTAGAAAATGTCTGTCTGTCAGTCAGTCAATCTGTCTGTTTGTATCATTTTTTTTGTGGACGCTGTATCTCACGAACCAAAAATAATATGAGTTGCAAAATTAATATGAGTTATTGATAATAGTAATAGTTAACTAGGAAAAAAATTTTGTGCATGTAGGGGCATCGGTTCCCCCCCTGGGGGGGGGAAGTACCCCTAAGGGGAAGTAAATTTTCAAGATGGGTATCTTTCGAAAGGTCTCGTTAGTAATAGTTAACTGGGAAAAAAATTTGTGCATGTGGGGGCATCGGTTCCCCCCCACTGGGGGGGGGGGAAGTACCCCCCGGGGGGGGCAAAGTTTCAAGATGGGTATCTTTCGAAAGGTCTCGTCAATACCTTTAAAACGAATGGTTGAACCATAAATCTGTGATAATTTAAAACAAGTTATCGATTTTTTTTACTTTTAACAAAAAAAAATTAGAAAAAAAAAATAGTTATTTAGTTGGTCTCTGACATAAACTGGTGCTGATTACATTTGGGGATCAATCGCTCAACAGGTGACGCTGTGATCTCATTTTTTCTAAATTTTTAACATGGCAGTATAGGACAAAATGTCGTATAAATGTACATAATGAGAGTTATTTTTAACTTGTGATTGTAAAATTAATATGAGTTATTGATAATAGTAATAGTTAACTAGGAAAAAATTTCTGTGCATGTGGGGACATCGCTACCCTCCTGGGGGAGGAGTACCCCCCACACCAGGGGGAGGGGTAAATTTTGAAGATGGGTATCTTTCGAAATATCTCGTCAATACCTTTAAAATGAATGTTGAACTATAAATCTGTGATTATTTAAAACAAAGTTATCGATTTTTTTTTTTTATTGTTAGTATTTGAATATGTATTGCTTTTAACCAAAAAAAAAAAAAAAAAAAAAAAAAAAACTGAGAAAAAAAATCGTACTTTTTTTTTTTTTTAAATATTGTTACTGATTGAATATGTATAGGAAAATATAGAAGAAAGTCTTGTGGTGGCCACAACATACTAGTTCACATTTGTTTTATTTCTCAATGAAAAAAATAAATATCCAATATTCTATTTTGTGACGTAAGGTTAATCTGCAACGCTTGTCTGGCAAATGTCTACCACACCTCATAACGCTAAAATAAATATGAAATTTTTTGTTGATCAAGTATATTTACTGAAACTTACCTGTGAAACGTAATTCCCGGAACCTTCTTAGATGGTCTATTGGTGCAACCATAGGCTGCACAAGCCATTTTTCACGATTTATAGCCTCCCAATACGATTGTATGAAAAACGCATTAATGTTTTGCTTATACCAATGTGGCGGCTCGGTTACAGTTGAGACTTCACTTTTAGAACCGCCTTGCCCGGTCTAAGTATTTCCTTAGTCTGTGGTCAGAAATAAAGATTGTTTACATTTTGATTGACCAATGAAAGTGCATCTTTTTAAAGATCTTTAGTTAAGGATCCTTAACCGCGGACATCTGAATGTGAGGGTATATATATGTTTCCTCCAGCTGTTTTTTCAGCTCAGTGGTTTGGTGATTGGTGATTGGTGATTGGGTTTTACGTCGCACTAATGCTGCGCAGACTCAGTGGTTTGGATATTTGTACGAAATTTACTTACGAACATTTGGCAACACTGCGCATTCCCCAATCCTAATTAAAAGCAATATAAATTTTTTAGTCTAAGTTATTATTTTTAAAGATTTACGAACTTATGTAAAACCGATTGCTTGATGCTATATTTCGTAACAGTTCTATATTAGTCTACTCCGATTTTTTTATATTTTAGGATATTTAATATTAGACATGAACAAAGAACTTTTGAACTCATCTGTGATAAATCGAATCTGTGAAGAAGTACAGCAAGAAACGGGTTCTAACTTGAAAGAAAATGAAATAGAATGGACAGTGAATGAAGAGATTTTATTTTTCTATGCTTTGATTGGACATAAACCTGTTGGTGAGT
Source organism: Salticus scenicus (assembly GCA_963930645.1). Lineage (NCBI taxonomy): Eukaryota > Metazoa > Arthropoda > Arachnida > Araneae > Salticidae > Salticus > Salticus scenicus. The sequence continues at coordinate 310,230,668 of OZ005655.1, forward strand.
TAGTTCTGTTCAAATCGCTCTCAAATCCATATGTCAGTTCTTTATGGGAGGCAAAATTAACCAGAGAGAGCCGCTTCTGATTTCATTTATAGACATAGACTTATTTCTTTTATTTTTTTGGTGAAATAAATCAGGGTGATATAATTCCTGCTGTAGATTAAAGGAAAAATGTTTAAAAAAAATCCTAGTATAAATATATAATATAAAATAATTAAAAAACAGTATGATGGAAATATCCATCAACATGCAAATTTACATGTTAAGCTCAGTACAAAATGAATACAAACATAATATATCGTTTTTATTCCTGATGATAATTAAAAAAACAATTATCAAAAAATCTCAGATTAGTTATACAAAAAAATATATTCAAGAAATCGCACGTTTCTTCCAACCACAACAAACAGTGGAATGACAAGTTCAAACCCGCTATAGTAATTGGGACATTTGATGTTTTTTTGACAGCTACGTTCCTTATAACGCAATAGTCGTGAAAAAAGTTGCCAACATCAACCAATTCACAGTGCACCTGTTTTGAGTACAATTTTTTGTTCACTAAATGTTATGATGGAAATATCCATCATCATGCAAAGAAGGGTTTAAAAAAAGTAACATTAATGATAATGATGCCATGTAAATGACAATATAAGTTTCTTATAAATGCAGATTTAATCCAAACAAAAAGATACAATACACATTTAATCTGAACAATTTTGTCCTGGTCCGTATCAACAGTTTCTGTTTGTTCCTCATTGCCCTCTGTACATCTTAAACTGCATTTTGCTCACTTTCTCAATGACCAAGTCCCAACTTTTACAGGAAGCTTCTGATACTGGAATTATAATTGTGTGTATAAGTGACTTAATAAGCACAAGTATTTTCTTTGAAAGATCACCATCAGCTTTTTTGTGTGAAGCATATGTGTCATATACAGACCTAGGAGTGGCTAGCTAATTGTCTCTTTTTTTCACATTTGTCTCTATTAGTCTCTTTTTTGTTCAATTAGTCTCTTTTCTAGCTTTTTTTTCATTCTTTTTCCAATGATATTTTTTTCTTTACCCATTTTTCCTCAAAGATTCACTTTCAGATCAATGTAATAGATTTTAACTCTTAAAGAGGAATGTCACAACACAAGTATTATATAGAATGTAAAATACAGTATAAAAAACAAAAATCAACAACATTAGATTCAAGAAAAAAGGTTGCACGTTGGGGGCACATCATACATATTTTTTAATGTAAACTCAAAATTGCTATTTTTTACTTGTGATACTTTTTTTGTCATGGTGCGATATGTTTGTTCATTCACCACATGCAAAGGACAACGAAGTAATCAGGAAATTTAAGCTCGTTTTCCTCATTCAGAATATAGGAAAATCAATTTAACAGCTTAAAAAGAAATGCCAAGCTTAAAACATATTTTATGTTACTAAATTATTATAATACTTTTTTTTTTTTTGTAAATACAAATTTTGCTTATTTTATGAGTTGTTGTTACTTATTAAAGTAGCAAACTTGGACAAACATTTTTAGGTCACAATTAAATTTCATTTTACTGCAGATTGGTGGTATAGAAAATTTTGTTATTGGGTATATCATGTAGTAAATGTAACTGTTATTCTGTCCTAAGTTTCCAATTTTATATTGCTGGTTGGTAGGATTTTTGGTGAATTCTCCACCTCATTATATATGTACCAGTATCTTATGCGTTATTAAAAATTATTTTACATATAAGATAAGTCACATACATGTTATTTTATTTTTCAGGAATTAGAATTTAGCAGCATCTGTGATGCATTTTAATTTAGAGCTTCCACAGAACAATTCTGTAAACATTTTGATTCTATAAGATTTAGCAAATACTTGTAATTCTGGTATTACTATAAATTTTGTTATAAAGATAATTTTTCTTACATACGAGGCAACCTGACATTCAGTTTTGTACTCATTTTTTTTTTTTTTTCATTTAAAATATAAAAAAGAAAACAGTATATCAGTGGCAGACTTACAACTGTCAAAGCCAGGGACGAAATTCTCACTGGTGGCCCCGTTTGCCCTGCCTTATTTAGGATTTGCAGAAATATAAATAAGCAGGGCTCCCACTAGGTCCGTTTTTGGGGAATTGGTCCGTTTTTTTGCTTCAAGTCCGTAAATGTCCGTTTTTTCGCTACTTGGTCCGTAAAGTCCGTTTTTACAGGCAATTAACCAACCGTAAAATTTTAATCGATGCTCAGCTAAATGCCGAAAATCGTTAAAATTTTAACAGCGGGAGCTAACTTTTTTAAGCTGATCATTTTATTTTACTCTTTTGCCCCTTCCTTTCTCTCTTCCGATAATTTCTATAGCGCGCGCGATCGTGAAGGTACGCTTACTGAAAATGTAAATAAAATTATTCCTCATTCTGTTTACGTTATATTTGTCTCTCTGGAAAGCGAAATTCTTTGAATAGTCATTGAATTTGCTTAGAGCCGAAATTCACGAGTCCGTTCTCGCAGGATGGCGAGATTTGCGTCCAAATTAAAAATATCCGTCAACAAAAATTCCGCGAGCGTAAATCAGCCCCCCCCCCTCCGATTTTAAGTCACCTTTAAATAATCGCGCATTACGGCAATCAATCTAAAAAATACCGTGTATTTTGGGAATCTGCTTTGATCAAAGTGTGAATTTTATTAATTAGCAGTAAAATGATCCCGTATTTCGACGATCGTCGCAAAAATAATCGCGTATTTCAACAGTTAGTAGCAAAAAATAATATATTTTAGGAATCTGCATTGAAAAAGGAATTTTATCCATTAATGGTGAAATGATCGCGTATTTCGGCAATCGATCGCAAAATTGCCGATTTAGGGAAAAAGGTTTTAAAAAAGTGTTTTTTTTTTAAGAGCCAATCAGCGAATTTAAAAAAAAGGAAAAAATGGAATTAAAAATAGAATTTAAAAAAAACCACTTATTTTGACAATCAATCGCAATACTATCACGTAATTTGGGAATCTGCTTTGAAAAAAAAGCGTGAACATTTTCAGTTATCGCTGAAATGATCGCTTATTTCGATGATAGACTCAAAATTACTTGCTATTCCGAGAATCTGAAAAATAGAGCAATTTTATAAGTTAGTACTGAAATGATCGCGTATTTCGTCGATCGATCGCGGAATATCGCGTATTTTGAGATTTAGCTTTGAAAAAAGGAAAAGAAAATGCAAATTTTAAGCATTAGGAGCAAAAAAATAGCCTATTTTCAGCAACTTGTTGCAATTAAATATAAATTTTCTCCGTTAGTGGCGAAACAGTCACTTATTTTGGCAATCAGTTACAAAAGTTTTACACATATCTATAATTATTATAATTTGTCAAATAAATAGCTTCTAAAATAATCATCAGCTGATAAGAGAATTTTCTGTTAGATTTGAGGATGATGTGTACATAGGCAAACACACATCCATGGGGACATTAATTTTTGTTAGAATTAAGCAAAAGTATGTTATTAAAAATAGTGTTGACTCTAGAACAAAAGGGCCGCTGGGGGGAACTCGATAAAAGGGCACTTTAATATTCTCAAAAGGGGCACTATAATATTCTCAATAATTCAAAATCCTCATAATATATCACTTACAAAATGTAGCCCCCCCCCCCCCCAAAAAAAAAAAAAAAAATTACTAATTTTTTAATAGCAGCAATGTATCCAAGGTATAAATAAATAAACAAAATAATGAAATTCTAAAAGAAAAGAAAAATCAGATATTTAAAAAAAAGTACAGATAATATTATATAGTAGAATGTACAAAGACAAAATCAGATTTTTATGAGAAACAATTTTGAAATTTTTTTACATTTTTGAATGAAATATATCACTTTCAAAATGTAGAGGGGGGGGAGGTAGAATTACGTTTTTACCATTAATTAAATAAATATGCTGTTTTTCTCGTATTTGACAGAATTCGCGATATTGTTATGACCAATTGCCGAAATTTGTAATTATTTCACTGCAAATTTACAAAATCTACGTTTAATAGCAAATAATTGCTAATAATATACTATAATTTTGAAACTAATTGATAAAATTCACTCTTCTTTCAAAGCTGATTCCTAAAATTCATGATATTTTTGCGGTTAATTATATCGAAAATGGGGTTAATTATTAACAAAACTGCTAATCGATGAAATTTGAGCCCTTTTTAAAGCTACATCCCCCAAATACCAAACTTTGCTGTTAATCGGTGAAATACACACTTTTTTCAAAACCTAATCCAGAAATATGTGAAAATTTACAGACGAATTAAAAAATACCAGATTATTTCACAGCTAATTGTCAAAAAATACGTTTACTCAGAACTAAATTATTTTTTTCTCCTAATAGGTAAAAGATTGCGCATTTTTTTCAAAGCGGATTTCTGAAATACGCGATTATTATGCGGCCAGTTGAGAAAACACACTATTATTTAGCTACTAATCTATGAAAAATGTGTTCTTCTGAAAGCTTAATCTTAAATACTCAACTATTTTGCCACTAATCAATGAAATTTGCATTTTTTTTTTTTTTTTTTTTCCAAAGCGGAATCTCAGAAATCGGGAATAATTTTGAAGTGGATTTTTCAAATATGGGATCGCTTACTCACTAATAATAAAAAATTTACCTTTTATATGCTATCATTTGGCTGCTAGCCAATAAAGTTTTTTTTTTTTTTTTTTTTTTCCCAGTTGATTTCAGTAAATCGCAATACATTTGTAGCCGATAACAGAAACACGCAATCATTTCGCCGCTAATTAACAAAATTTATGTTTAATCGCAATTAATCGCTGAAAAAGGCTTTTGATGCTAATCGATGAATTTCTTGCTTTTTTCAAACATGATTTGCATTATACGTATAATTTTGTGGCTTTTTATAGAAATACGGAATTATTTTACAGCTAATTTTTAAAATTACGTAATCGTAAACTAATTGCTAAAATAGATGTTATTTTTCTAAAAATGTGTAATTATTTAGTCATAAACCAGCTTTTTTTTTTTTTTTGATTTGATTACCGAAATGTCATTTTTTGCAGCTGATTTATAAAATACACAATTTTCTTGTGCTATTTTTGTGACGAATCCATTTTAAATCCGACGTTTTTTTGTGAAAGTCCCATTTTCAGATATGAAGATTTCTTAGAATCACCGACGCACTATAAAAACTAAGTTATCGCGTATTCAGTTATCCCAACAAAAAGCACAGAAAATATTCTTTTCCAAAATTTTTCTTTCTCCAAAGGTTGATACTTGGTACGATAAAGTTTGAAATTTTCCATGATTTTTTCAGAAACTTGTATATTAAAACACTTAAGAAAGTTTCCTATTACAGAAGACAATTCCTCCTGACTTTATACTGTTTTCTCCAAAACTCGCGTGATTACGGCCTAAGACACTTTAGAAAGTCTCCCACGGAAGATACCTCTTCCTGCTCTTAGATCCCTTGCGTTGTCAATCGTACTTAAAGTTCAGTAGCTTTGAATCCATTATTTTTTATCGATAAATAATTAAAATAAACAATTATTTCATTAGAAAGTATTTTTTAGTGACGTATTAAGCATTAAGATAACTGAAACATTGATATTGTTTAAATGAAAATCAAAATACCGCATAATCATAGTATTCGGTTTCTTTCTTCCCCCCTTTTCAGCTTGTGGTTTTAATTAAACACACTCATAAAAGCTAATGTAAACAAATATTTGTTCCCGTTCTGAGTCAGCAATATTTCGATTACGCAATGCCTAGCACTAGATTTTTTTTTTTTTTCTTTACTATTTATTTATGAATATTGTACGATGAAGCGTGTGGTTCTTCAGCTAGATTGTTAAAGTTAGTTTTGTTATTTTCAAGAGGCGTTGAAGCGCTTTCATAGATAAAAAATAAAATTCAAAGAATAATGTTTTATGCGGCAACTGTTGAAAATGCAAAATCAAAAGTTGATAAGGATTGGATCGCGATTTCTGTCTAGATGTGTGCAAGGGAAAAAAAAAATAGAAAGACAGAAAAAAGAATAGTATATATATATATATTTTTCAGTGTCTGCCACTATTCAGTTTTATGTATTTAATAAAATATATTTAGCTAGGTGGTCAAGACTGAATTTGCAGAGCATAAAAAATACTCGCGGAGTTTTTTAATTTTTTCGGAGAAACTCCGCTGAAATTGGAGCAGTTGGCAACCCTGTGAAAAATACTAACGGCCGCCGGGCGCTAGAAATAAGTTAGTAAGGGCTGCGGGGCGCAAAAATGTGTTAGTAAAGGGCCGCCGGGCGCTGCGCCCTGCTAAATCGGCCTAGAGTCAACACTAAAAAATCTGGATATTTTTCACCACAAAATACAGTTTTGATATTCCAAGCTAAGAAACTGCTCTGAAACGGCAATTTGATGCTCCAAAATGAGTTTTTTTTTTTTCTTACACCAAAATTGCTCCAAGAATTTTAGCAGTTAAAACCTTGCTTTTGTCTATCCAGGGTTGGCAAAGTGGGCCCACCAACAAAAACCCACTGGGTTTTTGCAAATAAGCGGGTTTTTGTTAAAAAATATTTATAATTTACAAATCTCATCTATAAAGTATAGAAAACACCTTACCTTTAAAGAAAAAACTCTTATTTTTATTTTCTAGAAAATAGTATTAAACATAAAAAGTAACTACAGTTATAAATATAATAAAAGCAAGTTTATCTTCTATAATTGGTTCAATTTTCCTTTTCCTGTAAAACAGAACGATACTTTTTTTTAACAGCGGACATAAATGTTGTCCAGAATCAATACTTAACTAATTAAATTGTTTAGTTTTAAAACTTTACAATAATTTTATTTTAATTTTAGTACCAACATAATTATAAATCTAATAAAATTTTCTTCTATAACCGTTTCAACTATTAAAAAAAAAAAAAAGGATAAAGCAGTACAACTTATTTTTATAATTAAAACTAGTTAGCATAAGTGGACTCTGCTCAGTTCCCCATCATATATATGTTCTCATAAATTTCTAGTACAGGACATTCTCTTAACAGGATTATCATGTTAAGAGAAATGAATTTGACCAAACACTTGACACAGAGACAGAATGAAATCCCCACCTAACAGGCTATCCACCGTTCACTTTGATATATTTATCTTATTTTAATCTATTAATTTATTTTATTAGGATCAATTTCGTAGTTTCGTTTTCATGCTACTATTTCCAATGCAACAATCCTCAAAATGCATATTTATATGGGATATCCCCCTCATTTTGCTATGTTGATAAAATCTTAAAATACGAGTAACTTGCAAAATTTTCCTATTAGAAATTAGAATATTTGTAGACAATTACGTTCAAACAAGTATCATAAATGTTACTTTGAAGTTGTCTGATATATTTATGATCCTCAAAATGGACATTTATGCTCAATTTTGCCCTATTCTGCCATTTTAAGTAAATCGTAAATTCCAAATAATTTACGAATTTTTTAAATTGAAAAATTTATACTCTATGATATTCATGCCAGTACCCTAAATAATATTTCAAAAGTGGTCTGACATCTTTACGATGAAAATGTTCCTCAAAATTGACATTTATGTGAAATTTTGCCCTATACTGCCATGCTAAGAATTTCGTAAATTTCCAGTAACTTGAGAAATTTTCAAAGTAGAATGTTTCTAGTTACTGATGTTCATTCCGACATCAAAACTCATATTTTAAAACTGGTCTCATATTTTTTCAGTAAAAATTTTCCATTTACAACAACCAGACAATTACGTTCAAACAAGTATCATAAATGTTACTTTGAAGTTGTCTGATATATTTATGATCCTCAAAATGAACATTTATGCTCAATTTTGCCCTATTCTGCCATTTTAAGTAAATCGTAAATTCCAAATAATTTACGAATTTTTTAAATTGAAAAATTTATACTCTATGATATTCATGCCAGTACCCTAAATAATATTTCAAAAGTGGTCTGACATCTTTATGATGAAAATGTTCCTCAAAATTGACATTTATGTGAAATTTTGCCCTATACTGCCATGCTAAGAATTTCGTAAATTTCCAGTAACTTGAGAAATTTTCAAAGTAGAATGTTTCTAGTTACTGATGTTCATTCCGACATCAAAACTCATATTTTAAAACTGGTCTCATATTTTTTCAGTAAAAATTTTCCATTTAATACACGTTTAAGTAAAATTTTGCCCTATTCACCCATGTTAAGAAAAGCATAAATTTTTAATAACTTACAAAGTTTTTTAATTCGAATGTTGCAAATGAATAGGGTTCTTGCCAGTGTCAAAAATAATATTTTAAAACTGATCTGACTTCTCTGTGACAATTTGTTCTTGAGATATCATGTACACAGACTAACGGACTAACAAACTAACACACACCATAGAAATTTTGTCATTTTTCGGATTCCTCACGCATGAAAACGTTTAAAAAAGTAAAAAAACGAGGTCGAAAATTTTTACGATTACCCAAGTTCTCCATCTATAGCATGATGGGGAACTAAAAAATTTAAATGATTTGTATTGTATTTGAGAATTTAAATTCTTTTATTTTATCAGTTATTGTCATTAAGAATATTTATTTTGAATAAGCATACATTAAAATAAAATATAGCTTAATCTTACTAATTAACACTATTTTAATATTAGAAACAAACCAATTTTTATTTCTAAGATAAATTATTAATTAGTAGTTTAATATAATTAGGTGTATTAACTAATAGCCTAATAACATATATCTAACATTGCAATGCAAATGTATTCAAACAAAAACCCACAAATGCCCAGAAAAACCCGCAAAAACCCAAGTGGGTTGGGTTTTTCTAGAAAAACCCGGGTTTTTGCCAACCCTGTGTCTATCAGTGGCATAATGATCCCACATTTCAGCAATCAGCTGCCAGAATATGGCACATTCTATCAGTTAGGCACATACACAAAGAAATTTTGAGGATTTGTAGTGAAGTGATCACATGCATCGAAAAACAGCTTTGAAAAAATAAACATGAAATTTGAAGATAAGCAATGAAATAATTGCTAATTAGTTGTGATTAAAATTACAGCATATATTTATTCTATTGACCTCTTAAAAAAAAAAAAAAGCAATTTGATAAAGAATTTGCACATAATTTATCAATTAATGAAAAAAAAGTTTTTTTTTTTTTTTCCCTTTCTAGCAATGATACGCAAAAAATGTTTTTTCTTTGTGTATGTAATTACTAATCACATATTTAGGGATTCAGTTTAAAATAATAACTCAAATTTTGACAGAGGCAAAACAGATCTCATGTTTCAACAGTCACTTGCAAGAGTATCATATAATTAAATTTTTTAAATGCCTAGAAATTATTGAAATAAAAATTTCAATTTTCTAGAATTGAAATGTAATGTGCCCCCCCCCCCCCCCCCGCCCCCTCCTTAAAAAAAAAAAAAGTGTACCATTGGTTTTGCTTTTTGAGAGTGGACAGCACATTTTTATGACGAAATGGATGAGAGACGATTATTGTGGTGAGGTAAAATCGAAAGTTTTTACAATGTGCCTCTTTAATTTTGAAGTTTTGTTTAATTTAGGTACTTTTTACTTTATATTGCGATTTTATGTATAGAAGAAGTTGCTAAAAAAGTGTAGAAATTTTTCAATTTATTTTATTGGCAATACAATTCGCTAAAGTAATATGCTAATACCATAACGGTCTTTCTTTTTTTTGTTCCTTAGAAAGTGGTTCCCTTTAGCCCGTTTTTTTTTTCAAAAAATGTGGTCCCCTTTTTGTAACAAAAATTGAGTGGGAGCCCTGAAATAAGTTTCCTTAAGTTTCCTTTTGGTTTTGGAGTTGTCGCTCTATGGTCACATTTTGTACTTTAAAGCTCCTTAGACAGGAATCTACAACTTAAAATGGAATCGAAGAGAAGAAAATAGTCACATGACAGTTTCACCAGTTATGTTGTTCCTTTGGAGACCCCCCCCCCCTCATGATCAGATGCCCAGGGTGGTCACTCCCTCCACCTTCCCCTTGGTATGCCATTGCAGTATATACATTAATTTTACATCTTTGTTCGTAATACTCATTTATAAGGAAAAAACTTGTCTCTTTTTTAAATATTTTAGTCTCTTTTCAGTCTCTTTTAAACATTTTAGTCTCTTTTCTCTCTTTTTCAAGAGTGTTTTACCACTCCTAGGCCTGCATATGTGATCCCTATGAACATTTATTTATGCTGCGAATGAAGAAACATTGAAAAAACATAAAATTTCTGTAGAGCGTTTGATCACCAATCGTTAGGGGGGAGGTAGAGGTCTGCACATGCTAGTATTTAGGGGCCCGGTCTGGACAAAAAACGATAAAATCAGGCCTGACCCAGCCCGGCCTGATTAAAAAATATGAAAAAAAAAAAATGCATGCCTTTCTATGAAAAAGATTTTTAGTATGTGTTTTGCAGAGGTTTTATACAGTGAAGCAATAGAATCTTCTTTAACAAAACTGCTGAACTTTTACAAGATAATTATATATAAACAAAAGTTCATTATTACAGAAGGCACAAAGACAGACAGAAAGTCAAATCGAAAATATTAGCAGTCGGATGATTTGTCCTCAAATTGGGTTTAAAAAATTTGGTCACCTTAGTTAAACCCTGTATCAACTTGAGTTTCACCAGAAAACACATCTTAAATAACAGCTGACAACATATAACTCACAGCACAAATGATACCATAGTCGTAACATACAGAAATAAACTACAATTCAATGGTAGAGACTTAGTCAAGCAGAACTTTCTATTCTGTAGAGTCTTAGCGAGAAACTCACCTCAGTGGTCGGAACGGCACCCCTTTTATAGCCTGCCATTAATCCTGAATTTTACAGTAACTTCCGTAATGATCGAGTTACAGCTTGGATAATGGGTCTATTGATAACAGGGTTGGGTTTCTTCCGGAAGAAACTAGTTTCTTCCAGGACAGTGGAAGAAACCAACCAGAAGACAAAACAGATGTTCAAAATTAAAATTTATGAACTATATAAACTCATAGCATAAATACAATGTCAAATCTTAACTATAATCGAATTAAAATTAAAAATATTTAAAAAAAAAAAATAAGTTATTGGATAACAAACACTAAATATATATTACAGGTGATGGGTTTTTAACTTTTGAATGCTAATATTTTTAGAGCTTTTTGCATAGATACTATCTCATAATATTATTGTACATTCAAACAGTACAAGTGATAACAATTACGGAATTTTTAGCCATAACATTTGCACCTTAAAAAAAAAAAAAAAAGTATGAACTTGGAGCTGGTACCCAATGAACTGTATCAATATGTAAGATACCTGCTTTTAAACTCTCCTGCAAGTTCTCTAGGATTAAAAAAAAAAAAAAAAGAGTTCATAGTTCGTATTTATCTATTCTAAGTTGAAAAAATTATGTGTAGTATTGAACTACTAAAAATTTTTTCATCCCTCTAACTCTCAAAAGTTTTGTCCAGGAATTGTGCAGGTTATAGGAATTTGCAAATAAGAGATCATTACCTTTGTTTACTATTTTCTTTTGCAGTAACAAAGTCAATTATTATGAATTCATAAATAGACATCAAAACAGAAAGAGGATTTTTAATAAATTTTAGAATAAATATTTCTTAAATATTAATAAAACTAATCTATCACATTCATATATGATAGTAAATAATTTAAGCATATTCAAATAATAGGTACCTAAAAAAAATGTAAACAAACATATTTAGAAAATGCAAAACAAAATATTTTTGAAAGTTCAGAAATAATATTCATCACTGATTATAATTTTGTTAAATACTGATGAAATAATGGTTTGTTTTAAGCACTAGTCTGTATGAATTGCAGGATAATAAATGCAATAATGTCCCCCCCCCCCCCTCCTCCCTGATTGTGTTTCAAAACAAAGATTAAGCTAAAAATTTGATTAAAAAAAAGTAAAAGTGTGAGTAAAATGTGACTTTTTTTTTTTTAAATATGAGACGTAAATTTCTTTTACATTGAAAAATCAATTATGGATCAGAAAGAATTTGCAGATTATAAATCTGCGGATTAGAAGGATTTGCTGATTAATCTGCGGATTAGAGGGAGTTGACTGTACTGCATATGACTATAAGGAAAAAGTTTTTGGTGACATTTTGTAATACAGTAATTATTGCATACTGGTTCTTTTAATTAACTGGATGTTTGTTAAGAACTGTTTTATCAAACAGTATAGCTAAGCAAGTGATCCAAATTATTATTTATTACCAGTTAAAGAAATAAAATTGTCTAAATTATAAAACTTTACACTGTTTAAATTGAAATTGATTTTTTTTTACTGGATTTTGAGTATTTTAGAACGTGATCATCAGATACTAAAGCTCATTTTGGTAAAAATCTCATAATTATATTTGAATTTGTATAGGTATATTTAAAGTTACAATTTTTTTTATTAAAATCCACAAACAACTGATTGGAAGAAAACCATATTTATTGAAATTTTATTTTTCCGACTGAGTGAAAATAATGCCTGGACCGGGAGTCTAACCCCGGATCTTTGACTTACAAGGTCAAGGCTCTACCCATTGAGCTATCCAGGCCGACAACCGGTCAGCATTACTCACTCAGACAACCTTTTTGGCAGAAATATCTGGTCTATCATATAGATAGCTCAACAGAAATAAGCCGCAGGTAATGGAAAACACCATTAAACAATGGGAAAGAAATGCAATTTTTTATTAAAATCCACAATCAACTGATTGGAAGAAAACCATATTTATTGAAATTTTATCAAATTTAATAAAATTAATAAATATTTAATAAAATTTCATGCTGACCGGTTGTTGGCCTGGATAGCTCAATTGGTAGAGCCTTGACCTTATAAGTCAAAGATCTGGTGTTCGACTCCTGGTCCAGGCATTATTTTCACTCAGTCGAAAAATTAAAATTTCAATATTTAAAATTACCTAAAGTTGTTTATAAGATAAATGCATCCATTGTATCTTACAAATCTGCAATTTATAACATAAATTTTTAAGAAAAACAGTTTCTTCCGGCCGGTTTTTTCCGCCTTGGAAAAAACTTGCCAACCCTGATTGATAATAAAGGTTTTTTCACCAAGGTCGTCAAATTAGTTGTCAAGGTGCGATAAAGTCGCCAAGTCCATTACGTGCCCTGGTAAAGCGTGTTTTTGACGGAGAATGATCTTTTTAATGCGGAAACAAGCTAGAAATGCGAAAAATTGACATTTTTTAAATGTGACTAAACCTCTTAGAAAGAAATCACATAAAAATAACTAGTACTATTTAGAAATCTGTAACACTATATTTATATCTATGCATAACACGCACGATTTTTATTGATCTATTACACAAATATAGTCATTATGCATACATATTATATTTATAAAAGCACATACATAACCTGCAAAAAGAAGTGATATCTCATAAAAAAAACAATACTATTGTAAAAGTCACCCCACCCTGCAAAAACTCTTACCTTTCTTATGCATATGTATTATATTTATAAAAGCACATACATAACCTGCAAAATGAAGTGATATCTCATAAAAAACAATACTATTGTAAAAGTCACCCCGCCCAGCAAAAACTCTTACCTTTGTTAAGCAGCCAAAAAAAAAGATTGCGTCCCCTATGTAGAAGTTTTAATTATTAAGAAATTTAGTTAGTAAAGATTAAAATATTATTACGCACCCCGCCGTAAAAATACATTAAATTATAACTTTATAATGTTTCGAAAAAATTAAAACAGATAACAAAGAATGTTGAAAGAGATTAGGATTTATTAGAAAGATACATGCAATGTTATTGGCAGGTCTTCATTAAGCTGGGCATCGAGTACCCGGGATTTAATAGCGGCGGCGAAATTTGATATCAATCCTTTTTTTGGCTGCTTAAGAAAGGTTGCTGGGCGGGGTGACTTTTACATCAGTATTGTTTTTTTATGAGATATCACTTCTTTTTGCAGGTTATGTATGTGCTTTTATAAATATAATATAATAAGAAAAGTAAGAGTTTTTGCTGGGCGAGGTGACTTTTACTGTGCATTGTTTTTTTTTTTAATGAGATATATGCGTTTGTGTGTAACATATAGCCACACACATTGAAATAATACAGCTTGACAAGTCTGAGGATATATATTCAAGAAAAAAGACTGAAGTATAAAGGTACACTTAATACTGCTGTGTTAAACAAATCATTGTCGAATCATGTTCTTAGTCTAGGAACATGATTGATAAGGACTTATTTAACATAACAGTATTAAGTCTACTTTTTATTTTATATAGGTATTATTGTTAATGCTCGAAAAATTTTGCCACCAACTATAGTGGTTCAAGTTTGAACTGAAAATTTTAACAGTGTATGGCGAATTGGCGACGGTCTGGGACACAGTCCTAAGAATGGTTTGGATACATGCCATCACAATTTTGAATCTTCACTTAGGTGATGGCTCCCCCACTTCGGTGACCTCCAGAGCTATTAAATGGAAACATGGAAGACATGGTGGCCACGACAGACTCTATGTGCACCAGCCACCATTAATGTACACAATGGTATATTTGTCAACTTTTCTGGTTTTTCCGGAAGACTTCCATTTTTTTAACGTATCTTCCGGTCTTCCGGACAGATGATGAAATCTTCCGTTTTTAAAAAAGTCTCGGATATCGTTCGTTTTAAAAATAAATAAACCCAAATGTTCTACGAAAACTCCTGATTCCCAATCTTTTTCCATCCATAACATAAATGTCAATATTCATTTCAAACTTGCTTTATGAGATTCTAGAACATGTAAAGAAATAGAATTGTTAAATATTTCTTACTGATGTAATTATTTTTTGCCCCCCCCCCCTCTTTATTTATCTCCAACTTGTAATCAGCAATCAAATGTTCTGCAGAAGTCTTTTGTTTCCTAATCTTTATCCATCTGCAACATAAATGATAATATTAATTTTAAAGTTCTTACATTAGATTCTAGAAGTAGAGTTGAAAGAGTTTAAATATTTCTTACTCTGTAATTATTTTTGTATCCCCCCCCTCCTTTCCCCGGATTGTGATCAATTCTAGAAACAATAAAGCAATGGAAATTCTCAATATTTCTCACATATGTAATTATTTTTAGATCTTTATTGCTGAATTTAATGAATCTGTTTATTTTTCCTCAATTAAATTAAATATTTGTATGTCATATTTATACCAAATATGTAAACATGGGGAAAAAATGAAGAATAATTTTTTCAGGCAGGAAAATTTTTCCCAAATCAATTTAAGAAAATTAATACTCAGTTGGTTTTATGCACGTTTGAAACTGATAATTAGCTACTGCTACTTTTTTTTATATTATTATTATGTATGATTAATGTACATACACAAAAATCATATTCTATATTTATTTAAAAAATTAGTTATACTTTAACATAACTAAGTTTTTTGTCTATTGTTAAATAAATTTCTTACAGATTCTGTTTTGTAGATATTTATATGTTGAAGAGGAATAACTTCATTTAAAACTTTTATGTATTTAGTATAATCAATCTATAGTAAAACGTTTTTATAGATTGCTTCTAAATATTAAAATTCTAAATATTAAAATTATAGATATTAAAAATCATATACTGGAATATATTTATTATATCCTTATGTTCTAAAACGGGACAACAATGCCATTTGTATAGCGATGTGTACAAAATGCAGGGTTGGTTTTTTGACGTCAAAAACCAGTTTTTGACGTGACGTGTGTCAAAAACTGGTTTAAACCATCAAAAACTGTCGAAAACCACATAAGAAAGATAGAAACAATTATCTAAACTAATTTTATGCATATTTTTAAATTGCAATGTACTATGCATTAACATTGATTATATATATATAATGTAAATAAATATATATATTCCCCCCCCCCAAAAAAAAAGAAAAGAAAGAAAAATTGTGTTAGGAAACATGTCAATGCATAGTCTTAAGAAGAGTGTGACCATTATCAATCTTTTTATGTGAATTATTTTAGAGCTATGAAAATTTGTATACATAGATTAAAATTATAGTACAGTGAAACCTCTCAAATTGGACACCCCTATAAGTTGGACGCATTTTCTCGGAACGGAATGTATCCGTTAACATTATGTCTAACCCCTATAAGTTGGACACTTTTTCTTGGAACCGTAGGTGTCCAACTTAGAGAGGTTTTACTGTAATACAATTAATTATACTAAAAATTCTTTAAAACTAACTAAATTAAAAAAGAATATCAAATTCTTTTTTTTTTTTTTTGAAAATTTTTAATTTTTTTTCTGCAGTTTATTTTATTATTCCTTTCACTTTAACATCATTATGGTTTAAAAATATATACTACTAAAGTATAGGTTTGTTATGTATTTGTGCATTCAATGATATATTATTTTTTAAAGTTATATAGAATGCTGAAATTTTAATGAAAATTTTTAGCATTCAAACTTTTCTTTTTCTTTTTTTAATTAACCTATCAAAAAATTAATAAAATAATATTCAGATATTTTAGAATATATTGTTAAACTATAACAGCGTAAAATCGAGGCATAAGATTAAAAAAATTAGTTGGCACAGAGCATTTTTAAAAAGTAATGAAATTTTATTTTATTTTTTTAGAAATACAATTTGAGAAACTTTAATGTATTTAATATTATTTTTGCATTTCACTGCATTTAAATGTAAATTTTTATATCTTTAAGACTGTAATTTACAAAAAATATATTCTGTCCATTTCCTTAAAAATATTTAGTTTAAAATTGCATTGTGTAATTCATATTAAAAATTTAGTTCAACTAGTCATGCAATACCTTAGAAATTTTTAATCCTGCAACATTAAAACATGCTATTGATTATAACCTAAAATGAAAAGACATATTTATTATTCACTAGCACAGTAATTTCATTCATTGGGATAAATTACTTACAGCATCTTTTAATTATCAATCAGTGTGCATTTACTAGAACTTCCTTTTTGAAAATAAGACTTTGTAAAATTTCGGACAACTTAAAATGCAATACGTAAGTAGTTCACATTAGAATATACAAATTTTTATGTATAAATTTTTGTATTTTGTAAAGGTAATAAATATCAAATTTTTGTACTTAAATGGAAGTCATTGGCATTCATAAGAAACACATAATACTGTTCTAAAAAAATTTAACCTTGGGAGATATGTAAACTAAGCTTTTTTTTTTAAGACTACAGTTTTTTACTTTTCTGTAATAAATATGACTTTTTAATTGTTTAAAGTATGCCAAGAGGCGCAAACTTTGAGGTTTTTGACGTGACAGTTTAAACTGGTTTAAACCGTCAAAAACTCATGCGTCAAAAACTTGCCAACCCTGACAAAATGTGAATAAGCGCTAATTTATATCAAGGTGCAAGTATGTAAAACATTTTATGAAATTCTGTGCATTATTTCTCACGCTAAAGTTGTTGGAAATTTTTTTTCATACACAAGCAGACGGATAATTTCTAAAAATGGTCAAAACAAATAAATCCATTGAAAACCAGAAGTTAAAAATTTTTACAAGCACTTTCTTGTAATGAATACCTACAGAAGAACATAAAAACGCGAAATTTCACACTGACTTGTGACTCACAATGTGACATTTCATGAGAAACCTTCAGAACATTTTAAACACCCCCTTTTTTTTTTTTTCTTTAACTAATTGATAAATTCAGAATTTTATTATTTCTTATTACTTTTTAATGCATTAAAATATTTATATTTGCCACTTACATGCGAACGAGTTGCAAAATGGTAATCAGCAGAAAATTGCTAATTAAGAGAAGAGCTTCACACATGATATTAGATTTCTATTGTGCCTTGAATCTCCTAATAAATATAATTCTTAATTAAAATTTTCTGTTGAAGTTTAAAAATTTTACTTATTTTAGATTAAATTACTCCAAATATTACAAAATACAAAAAGACTTAAATAACTAGAAATAAAATTGCTAGAAAGAAGAACAATTTGGTGCACTAAAAAGAAGCATCAACTTTCACTGTATTTTTAATTTTTTTTAAATACTGTTAAGTAATTGACTTCGAAATAAATATTAGAATAATCATATCTAAAATAGTGTTGTTGTTTGAAATAATTTATTTTTGACAATGTGATATTCTATACTGAAATTAATGGAAAAATATTATTAATTGCACAAAATATTAATAAAGCATAGTTAATTCACTTATCAAATAAACAGAAACTGGAGTCTCTTATTTTTAAATTATAGGGTGCAGGAATTATAATAAAAAGTAACAGAAAAGAAAATACTAACGTTGATAAAATAAATCTCCAGTAATCAAACTAATTTTGAATGTATTAATACATCTCATTTTAACTAGCCAAACTTAACTGGAACGCTTGTGGAATCTGTTTTCATTTTGCTACTGTGCATGTGTTTTGTAAAACCGTAAGAATGGTTCTTAAACTGGTAATTCTTTTTTTCCCAGTACGCCTGTGCAACACTAAATCGAAATGGCACTTCAAATAAATATTATTCTCTTGGTTTTTTGCGGTTTGATTGAGTCAAGATTTTCATGATTTAGCTGTCTGTGTACGCTTTATACTAAACCAGTATCCCATTGAATGAATAGCTATCTGACTTTATTCCAACATTATTGAATCGGTTTAGCCTGGAATCAGATATTCGCGTGTTTTGAGGTTTTTGCATTGATATTTCATTTTACATCGATATAAAGCCCAGTCCTAGCGACTACCGATCTTTTTCGCCAGCCATGTAATGAAACAGATTGATGATTCATAGGTTGCGCCCAGAAGTGACTTCTTATGAAATTTTCAGATCGCGTTTGTGATGTGAAGTCTGATGTTTCATCATATAAAACTTATTCAACAGCGAAAATGGCAAAATATCTTTAAAAAATAACAATATAGCATATGGGAATGTACAGACCATATTGTCATTTGAAAAATGTTAATTGTGCATTTTCACTTGGGAAAAAAATAGTCGGCATAGGTGGACTCTGCTCAGTTCCCCATCCTATTTATGTTCTCATGAATTTCTAGTGTGAGACATATTATAATCATGTTAAAAGAAATGAATTTAACCAAAGCTTGATACAGTGACAGAATGAAATCCCTGCCTAATAGGTTAGTTCTAATAGGTTAGTTCACTTCGATATATTTATCTTATTCTAATCTATTAATTTATTTTATCAGGGTCGATTCCGTTGTTTAGTTTTCATGCTACTATTTCCAATGCAAATTATTGCATTGGAAATAGTAAATCATGCAAATTATTGCATGAATTTTGAGGATTACCTCAAAATTCATATTTATATGAAAAATTTACAATTTCGCTATGTTGATAAAAATGTAAATTACGAATAATTTACAAAATTTTCCTATTAGAATATTTGTATTCAATCATGTTCAAATAAATCTCATAAATGAAATTTTGAAGTTGTCTAATGTATTTAGGATCCTCAACATGGAAGTTTATGCTCAATTTTACCTTATTCTGACATGTTAAATAAATCGTAAATTCCAAATAACTTACAAATTTTTTAAATTGGAAAAATCATAGTCTATGATATTCATGCCAGTATCCTAAATAATATTTCAAAAGTGGTTTGACATCTGTACGATGAAAATATCCCTCAAGATTGACGTTTATGTGAAATTTTGCTCTATTCTGCCATGTTAAGAAATTCGTAAATTTCCAATAACTTACGAAATTTTTATATTGGAAAATTCATGGTCATTAATATTCATGCCAGTGTCCTAATTAATATTTCAAAAGTAGTCTGACATCTTTACGATGAAAATATCTCTCAAAATTGACGTTTATGTGAAATTATGCCCTATACTGCCATGTTAAGAAATTCGTAAATTTCCAATAACTTGCAAAATTTTCAGAGTAGCATATTTATAGTTACTGATGAATTCATTCCGGCGTCAAATCTGATATTTTAAAACTGGTCTGACATTTTTACAGTAAAATGTTTCCATTTAATGCACGTTTAAGTGAATGTTTGTCCTATTCTCCCATGTTAAGAAAATCGTAAATTTCAAATAACTTACGAAGTTTTTTAATTCGAATGTTGCAAATGAATAGGGTTCTTGCCAGTATCGAAAGTAATATTTTAAAACTGATCTGACCTTTCTGTGATCTTTTGTTTGTGAGATATCCTGTAAACAGACTAACGGACTGACACACTAACCAGGGTTGGTTTTTTGACGTCAAAAACTGTCGAAAACCATGTGTGAAAAATCTAAACTATAATGTTAAATGATTTTATGCATATTTTTAAGTTGCAATGTACTAAGTACATAAATTAACATTCATTATCTGTATATATATATAATAATTTTCTAGAAAAAAAAAAAAAAAAGAGAAGTGTTAGGAAACATATCAATGCATCATCTTAAGGAAAGAGGGAACATTATAAATCTTTTTTGTCTTAAAGCTATAAAAATTTGCATATATAGGTGGTAAATTATAATAATACGATTAAGTATATTAAAAGTTCTTTAAAACTAATTGAATAAAAAAAATTAATTGTTTAAAATTTTTAAATTTTTCCTGCTAATTATTATTATTAATTTTGCCACTTTGCTTTAGCATTATTATGGTTTAAAAAATATATAATGTATTATATGGTTATTACTTTGTGAATTCAATGGTAGGTTAATTTTTAAAATTATGTTGAGTGCTGAAATTTCAATGAATTTTTAGCATTCAAACATAATATTTAAAAAGCGAAAAATAATGCTGACTCTAGAATAAAAGAGCCCCCCCCAGGGAGAATTCAATAAAAAGGGCAAACTATTTTCAAAAAGGGTATTATTTGCATAATTTGCAGTCTTCTATGTTGTGATTTTTGCATGTGGTAAAAGTAAATTACTAATTTTACATGAATATATGTAGGCTATATGCATTTGTTCTTCATCCAGGAATGCTGTAAAACTATTGCTAGAAGGTTACATATCAGGAAGAAAAGTATTTAAAGGCTTCTAGCATTTAAAATATTAGAAAGATCACTTGGTACTAATATGTTTTTAAAAGGGCCGCCGGTTGCTAAAAATAGTGGGAAAAGGGCCACTGGGTGCTAAAATGTGTTTGAAAGAGCCACAAGGTGCAGCACCCAGCCAAACTAGCCTATAGTTAGCACTAAAATATCTGAGTGACTTCCCTCAAAATTTTAATGTATTTAATATTATATTTCAATGCATATAAATGCACATTTTCATACCTTTAAGGCAGTAATTTACTAAAGAGATCTGCCCACCCTCCCTTTCATTAAAAATAATTAATTTAAAATTGCATTATGTAATTCATAATCATATTAAAATTTAGTTCAACTAGTCATGCAATATTTAATCTCAAATTTTTAATCATGCAACATTATAACTCAAAATGAAAGAACATGATGCAATATTTAATAGCACAATAATTTCATTTATTGGAGTAAAATACTTATGTCACCTTTTAATTATCAATCATCATATATTTAGTAGAGCTTATTTTTTAAAAAACAAGACTGTAAAATTTTTATTACTTAAAATGCAATGAGTAGTTTACCTTAGAATATACAAATTGCTATGTTCGAATTTTTGTTTTTTGTTAAGATATAATTATAAATTTTTTGTACTTAAATAGAAATCATTAGCATTCATAGGAAACATATAATACACTTCTATGAATTATTTTTAACCATGAGAGACATAAATTAAACACTCTTTTGTAAAATTACAATTTTTTAATTCTCTCAGTATGACTACTTCATTGTTAAAATATACCAAGAAGTGTAAAATGTGAGGTTTTTGACATGACAGTTTAAACTGTGGCTTGAACCGTCCAAAACTGTCATGTGTCAAAAACCTGCCAACCCTGACACTGACACCATACAAATTTTGTCATTTTCAGATTCCTCACACCTGAAAACCTATAAAAAAAAGTCAAAAAACCGACGTCGAAATTTTTCATGATTACCTAAGTTCCCCATACCTATAGTAGGATGGGGAACTAAAAAAAGGTGGGGGGGGGGTGCAGGGCGTAAAACAAAATAAGCCAGAGCGTGGCACCCTCTGAAAAATGCATAACATGAACACTAATCCATTTTGCAAATCATGCTACTTACATGTAATGTTCGGAAAGTAAAAAGCATTATTATGAATATTCATATGAAAATAGATTTAATTATACAAAGAGTTTTATTATTTATCTTAACAAAAATTTCAGTTCAAAAATTTTTGTTCCTATTCATTTATTTATTTTTGCAGGCATTAACAGATACTTTATGATGATACTTATTCATGATAAGTTTAGTTCCTTTTTGAATCGTCAAATATCTGCCAAAGTGTTATGGGATCATCTAGATTCAATGTATGACATGGCAGCATTGGTAAGATTGAATTCATTTTTCTCTCTTAATATTTTCAGCATGGTGCTTTCCTTCAAAATTGTGATAGTAAATAAATGGGTCATTCTGTCATCTTGTGACTTGGTATTTCGGTTTTTTGCCAGAAAAAAGTGGAAAAATAAAATTAGAACAATACTATCCCTTTCAATTTTCACCCTTTACACTTCGCACCTTAATGAAAAAAATTTTTGAAGATTTTTGTAATCATAATTAATTGATTAATAATAAATAATATATAACCAGGGTCCGACCCATTCCAGGTGCCAGGGTGACTGTCAATATCCATGGGTGACCCGTTACGGCAGACTAACCAAAAAATTTCATGCATTTACAATATTTTTCATGTATATTTTTGCTTTTCCTCCCACCTCCTTGTCTTGGTATAGAAGAGGACACAGCTGATGTACTGATATTGTTTTTTGGAAAAATTTAAAATGATTTCTGTTTTTGAAAGATGTTTTTCCATGAAAAATAAATTTCCATATTTGATAAATCTTCTTACTATTATACTGGTACTTTGCGTTAAACAAGATTCTAATAAGCAAACTATGTTCAAATTGAAAGTTTAAATAGTTTATGAAATGGATCCTCTTTAAAGGAATTCAGTCCTGAAAAATTAATGGAATAAGCCTTAGTACTTGGGCCCCTCCCATCGTCAGAGGCTTGCTTTGTTGTGTTGCACTCTTCACGATTCTACACCAGTTACGGTTAATTTCTTGTGTTGCCGTTACAGGTAGGAGGATTGAATAAGATTTCGACCGATTTGCGTTATTGTATTCGGCAAGTTTGCGAGTATCGCTAAAATTTATATTGATAGGTTCGGTAGCGTTTACTTGGGTGAGTGCGGTGGTTACTTTCTCAAATTTGATATCTGGAGAATGTTCTTTAATACGGTTTTTGATTTTGCGTTCAGCCAGTGTCATTGTTTTCTTTGGAGAATGGAATACAATAAATACCGGAGGCTTCAAGGGGATCTATTTTGTCTTTTTCATTTCTAATTGTTTGATAAATATTTTTATTTGGTTTAATGGAGATTTTTATATTAATTTTGTTGGTGGCATTTTTGATTTTTTGGGAAATTCCGCAGTCGTACATGATGGCTAGAGTGATTTTTTGTTTTGGATTTTGAAAGTTTTCTATAATATTAAGTTTTTTAATTCTTTTGCGGTAAAGTTTGTCGATTAAATCTTTTTTGTAACCTGCTTTATTTGTGATTTTTCTGATGATATTAAGTTCTTTGTTGAGTAAATTTTTATTAGAACAGAACAAACGGTGATGGCACGATTGATATAAGATTGGATAGTGTTTATTGTATATTGATAAGGTGTTATCATATTGCAATTAATTATTTCTGTACCACAATTTAGTTTATGGTAAACGATTGTTTCTAAGGTATGGTTGTCGGTTTTAATTATACTTACATCGAGGTAGTTAAGGATATTGTTATTTTCGGTTTTGTGGGTGAATTGGATATTTTTGTTGAGTTTATTTAATTTTTCAAGGATTATTTAATTTTTCACTTAATATATTTGATGATTATGTTAAAGGTAAAAATAATATTTATTTCTGTGTTCCCCCATAGTTTGTTTTTATAAATAAATCTCCCTTTATAAATAAAAAAATAGTTATTTTCTTAAAATTTTCCTTATTTCACATTTTTAACTGAATAAATAGTTCATTCAATCAATGTAAAATAATAGATGAGTGACCTGCATTGATATGAAATATTATCCCTAAATTCTCTAAGTTTTGCTGTGAGTACTGTCATAGAAATAATTCGCTATTTCTGGCTCCTAAGACATTGAAACTTTGTCAGTCCCTAAACATAACCATAAAAATAAAACTACAAAATTATATTTTTATTTTATTGAGGTAAAAAAATCTTAAGAAAGATATATTCATAGAGAGCTAGAGTTTATTTGCAATTTACATTTAAATTCCGAAAAATGCATAATCAGTGACTGACTGGCAAATTTTAGACCAGATGAGTCAATAATTGACTCGGTATTTGACTTTTCCCCCACTGTAAAGAAAAATATGTAATATATTGGAAAACACGTATAGTCTAGTAATTAATTAAAATTATTGAAGACTATTTTTTTGAAAAGTAATTTAAATATTTTAAAAAATGAAAAAAAAAAAAATAATAATAATAATTTTTTATGTTAAAAATTTCATTTTAAAGAAATTTTAGAATGCATTATTTTAATGATTTACAAAAGAATCAGTTGATCAAGAGTGTAACTAAATTTCTGATTTTAATTTGTTAAAATTATGATTTAAACATTAAAATTGTGTAATTAAAATCCTTAAAACCCTGTTTGAAATACTGGTAATTTTTGCCACTGGAAAAAATTGTGGCAAAAATTATTTTTGCCGGGACAGTTTTTTCCATGGTTTTTTCCACTTTGGCAAAAATTGGCCAACTTTGGTATTAAGTACACAAATCACCATTTATCCAATAATGCATTTTTATTAGGGATGAAGTGGATAGTGGATCTTGCTGGATATTGGATATACGTAGCTCTTTTGCCTGCCAGATAAAGGTATCTGGCATTAGTTTTTTTTTTTGTCTTGTATAATTCTTTTCTTTTCTTTTTATTTTAAAACAATAAAATATAAACATATTTCACATACTATTCTTTTAAAAAACATTTTAAATATAATTGATTTAAACATATTTATTTAATATTCTATTTATTTTTGCAATATTGATATGAAGGATAAAACTTTAAGCCTAATGTACTCATTCCTACACTTGGGGAAAAGCATTGTCACAAAAAGATAGGTTTTGTTCAGAATTATAAAACTAAAATTTATTTACCTATTTTTTACAATACTAGTATCAGGGCGCGAAATTTTCGCTCGTCAGCTTGCCATTGGCGAGTGGAATTTTAACTGTGACGAGTAAAAATTTGGTCTAGTTTTAGATAGAATTCTTACAGGATACGGTGACAGAAAACATTCTTTGTATAGATTTAAATACGGCAAAATATTGCCATCTTATAACCTTATGTTTAACCTCTCCTTTTTCTCTTCTCGGAGTGCCGAGTCTGTGTGCGTGTTGCCCGACGATCGCCCCAACTTGAGAAAGGAAAAAAGCTTAGTACATGCATAAAAGTTTTAATCTCTTCGGCAGTTTCATTCCTCCCACTGTGATTTCTTCAAGAAGAGTGAGAATAGACGAGCAGAGAGCCTCTTTGCCCATCGCCCACTATCTGAGAGAAAAATGAAATGCGAAAGTTTGCCTATGCGATATTGTCGCATGAAAATAAGCCCGAACCTTTTTAAAGATACTGCCTATGTTTATTTTGTTGAATAATGATCAAAAAACAGTTCCCATTTTCCAGCTTTTTGCTGAAACGCCAAGGATTTGAGCTTGTTACGATTTGTAAGCAATGATTTTATCGAAAAAGTAATTCTGAAATGGCTATTTCAAATGACAACAATGAACAAGTTATACACATCGACATTTGTAAAGGAGTTTCTTGACGCAGTCGTGATCTTTGGTTAGTGTAGATATCTGCAAGAGAAGTTGAATTAACAATATTTCAATAAGGAGTCCAATGGCAGTCATCAGGAAGTCTTTATTGAATAATTCGTCCAACAAAATCTAGGAATATTTCCAACAATTTTTTACAGAGCGTTGTAAAATGTTTACTAATGAAGTGCATAAACCCATGGTTAAATGTTGAGATTGTCGCATAAGATGGGGGAGAGAGCGAATGTAATTACGTTATTATTATACTATGATCTGGAGCAGTTCTGAGATCCTTACCCTAGAACAGATCCGAGATGTCTGAAGAAAAAGAGCCAAATTTTAGAAAAACAGCCAAATTATAGGGCTAAATATTTTCATTGTTTATCGGATAAAACAATGTTAATTTTTTGAATTTGCAATGACGGTTTATAATTGTAGTAACCCTTCAATCGCCAATATTTTGCCAAATTACCGTTAGACGAGAGAAAGAGACGGTTAAGAAATGCAGTCATCAATAATTGCGCAATCTAAAATAAATTACATCCTGTGTTGAAATAATATAAATTCTGACAATGAGTTTCCTTGTTTTATGACTATTTGAGAACACTTTTTATTTTATAATTACGTTTAATGTCAGAATTTCCGTTAGATATTATTTCTTTTATTTTCTTTTTATCCCATAAAATAAAGTACTTCTCTATTTAAAAAGATAAACATGTTATTTATAATTTAGATATAAAACATATACAAATTAGATTTCTGAATGATGTGTGTTATTGTTTTATGTTAATAAATAGTGTAGGTCGTATGTAGTATGTATAATTAAAATTGTGCAATTCTTAATGACACTTAAAAAAAACAATTCTTTCTTCAAATGTCTGAAAACAAGTTATGTGAATAAAATATCACACATGAAATTTAATTATTTTTATATTGCGATAATGCATTAATTTATCATTAGATTTTATTTTAAATAAAAACTCAATTAAAATTTAACTAAATATATGTGAACACCTTCACATATTTCTCCCCTTCGCCTAAAAAGAAAAAAAAATCGAAAGGTAATCAAAAATATCGCTCTCTCTCGCATCAAGACAAAAACATACTACAAATTTCAAAATAACTTTCTATATAAAATCAATAATACTTTAAAAATATTTTTCATATTACAAAGTGGCTAATAATGTAAAATTAAACATCAAATATATATAATACCAATAATTAATTAGAACTTGTTTGTACTGGACATAGTTATCTTTCATAAGAAGCAACAATGTATATTGAAATCCTGACATTATAATTATAAGATAAGCAATGCAATGTAGTATTTATAATAATTCACAGCTGTATGACAATGCATTCTCAACAAATTTTTCTTGAAAATGTATGACAAATTGAAGGCAAGGAAAAAGGAAATCAATAATTACAAAATTAAAATATTTTGAGTATTCACAAGTTTATGCAATCTATTAATTTGCTTGAAATTATTTTTTATTTACTAATTTTATTATTAATTTCAATAAAACAATATTTTGATGAGATATTTTGGTATGAAAATTTTTTTTTTAGAATATAAAGAAAGTACCAGAACGCCAATATGTGAAGACCTAAAATTTATACAAATTGAGCCAGTGTGTGTGAATCAGTATACAAATCATAATTGACATTATGGGTTGTGAGGCCACAGCCAAAAATAACTTACTGAGTTAGGGTGTGAGGCAGAAGAGGCATATATTGTGTGTAAATAAAATTACAGCAAGCATTCTGCAACACGACATAATTAAATGTCTTTTGTTTGTGTAAAGTGAATTGCGAAAATGAAAAAAAAAAAAATATAGCCCAATCAATAAAGTAATAGGACACAAGTATGAAGTCTGGAAAATTTTTAATAGAAAATGTAATTAGTTTTTTGTTTTGTTCAATTATAATTAATTATTTCTAAAAAAAAAATGACGTAAGTTCATTTTTCAAACCTTATGTGGTTTAAAAAAAATGAAGAAAGATATCAATATACTACTAATTCCCTTTTCCTTAACAAATATAATAATTTATAAAACATGAATCACAACTGAAAAATGTAAATTGTCAACATGAACAAATTCTAATAATATTTTAATAATATTTATATTTTATTCTATTAATAATATGTATTATTCGTGATGTTTGTATTGAATAATGATTAAATAATTGAGAAATACAAAATGTTAAACTTGTTAAGTATGCATGATACGATACTTTTTTTTTTTTTTTTTTTTTTGTGTGTGTGTGTGTGTGTGTGTGTGTGTTTAGATCACTTACGTCTTGGACGAAGATGTGTAAATATTAGAACCTATATATTTTATATTTATTTATTTATTTTTATACAATACTGCAAGGTAAGCTATGTGAAATAATGTGTAAGATGGATAAAATTATGTGCATTTAACAAAAGTAACCCTATTGCAAGACTAGAATGACTAGATTTACATGCAGGTTACCTTAAAAGTGTATGTATATAGTGTATAAAAATTGAATAGTTCCTTTTTTTTAAAATAAGGAATTTACCTTCAAAATGGACAATAATATTAAATAAAAATTGAAGTATTTGTGAAAATTTTTGTAATTGTGTATGTGGTATTATATATGTATAAAATACATAAAATATAAGTGTACATGTGTACAGTTAGAAAACATCTGTATCTCGAAAAATTACACATTCATGTGAATCATTAAAAAAATGACTCACAGTGTTTGCAAATTGGAAAAATACCATAGAAAGAAATAAAAATGTTCAAGTGCAAAAATATTTTTTTTTTTTTCTTTTTTTTTTTATACCCATAATATGAAACATTAAAAATTTATAATTAATATTCTGCATAATTAATGAGAAAAATTGTATGATAGACTCTTTAACTTTATCTATTTATTTATTTATCCCTTTTTTTTTGTGTGTGTGAAAAGGAATTAAAAAAAAATTTTAATACAAGCCAAAATTCTTAAACATAAGGCCACAAATAATTAATTGAAAATGTCCTCTGAAAGAAACTGCAATGCTTCACAAAAATGTCTCATCACTCACCGTCCAAAAATAAAAATATATATATCGGTCCAGCCGAAAAAATATTGTGTGGACAATGAATAACAAAACAGTAAACAAAACTCACACACTCTAGAGCGCATCAGAGAGAGCGTATAAGTTCATCCGTAAAACACTACAACTTCACAAGAACAAAAAAAATCTTAAATTTTGACTAACGAAAAAGAAATACCTGCATTAAAATTTAACAATTTATAATTTTAGAGAAAATTTCAATAACCAGAATTGCGGAAAGTGTCCATTCTACCTTCTGTTGAATGTTATGTGTAAGATGGATAAAATTTTATCATTATTATTATTATAATTACAAATAATTTATCTTTTATAAATTTCTAACTATATTTTACAAAAAAAAGGAATAACAAATTTAAAATTAAAATATTGCTGATCACCTGACATGTGAACACATGACATGCCAAATATTTAAGTCAGAGAAAAGTGTATAAACTCAGAAGAGAACATGGCTGAATAATTGGGTTGTGATGCCAAATAAAACATGCCATAATGTGTGAAATGTGTCAAAACGTGTAAAAATGTGTAAAATAACTATTGAAAACATTGCCACTTAACCGTACCCCAAATTAATCAAATGACAATGAAGTTCTGACCCAAAAGACAGCACGCATAAGAACTCATGTACATAATGCAGCAAAAATGTATACAGAAAGAAACACATAAATTTGTTACTTATTTGTGATGATTTTTTTTTTTTTTTTTTTTTTTTTTATATAGTTTATTGGTAAAATTACCTTGTAAGCAATTAGAAAAACAAAAAAAAAATGAAAAACATTACATTCTCTATATATATTACTAATAACTTTAAAACAAAGTGTATGTTTAATTGTATTCGTATATTAATCATAAAATACTTCAAAATGGAGAGAATAAAATGTAAACAATAGTATAATTAGTGTATTATTGTGTTATGAAATGTCATTTAAAATTGAGGAGAATTATAAATATTATATATAATGTATATCCCTTTATATGCTCATGATTATAAAAATATTTGATTTTTTTTTTTTTTTTTTACTTATCCATTTTCCTTTTTTTTTTTTAGTATGAAGATTGCATGTGTGTGTGTGTGTTGAAAAAGTTAAAAATGTACATATTTTATATTTGAGTATATATACAGTGAAACAATCAATACAATATGTGTTTATTTATTTCACTTTGTTAGTTTTTTTTTTTTTTTTTTTTTTTTTTTTTTTAATGTACATATTGTTTTATAAAACAATTAGCGAATGCCTGAAAAAAAATAATGTTTGAATAATAAGATAAATGTAATATGTGGTTTACCCAACACAATTTTCGGTGTTGAAAATTTAAACTTATAGTCAAATGTCAGCACATTATATAAAAACAATCTGCATAATAGATAGACCAAAGCAACACAATTGTGTGAACAGGGAGTGTGTGTTTATGTATATTTATTTTATTTATTTTTTAAACAAGAAGCTGTGATAACATAGTTAATTTAATTTAATTTTTTAATTGCGAGATTAAAATTCTCAATAACTTTCAATTATGTCCGTAAACATTCTAGAATGGTATTACTGATGAAAAAAAAAAAATAGCCACAATATTATTATTTATGATCTCTGATGACAGCTCTTTAATTAATAATGAAATAAAAAAAAATGTGCACATGAAATTGTTTAAAAAAAACAGGTCATGACAATATAAACTTCTAATGAGTTCAACGAGGCCTCTTAAAATGAGCTTAAAATCAATATAAAGAGTAGCTACAAGGGCTATCATAAATGCTCATATCAAATTCCATAAAAACTCGAGTAAAGGAAGTATAAATAACTTCTCAATAAAAGATGAATTCAAATTGTTCATCAAGTCGACTAAAAATTAATCATAATCATAATCAGCTGACATGTATAAAAAAAGCAAAAAAATATTTGCTCAAAAGTTGCGCAACGCTGTTGTTCTAAAAAAAAGGATGCATCGAATACACAAGGCCTGATATTTGATGTTATAAAATTTGCTAGCAATTAGATGTAAATACTAATATTAATGTACTATACATATTAATAAAAAATAAAAAGATACACATACGAATAAGAATATAAACCAACAAATAAATATTTATGATAAAATGTGAGTAAATAAATATATATGATGCTTTAACACAGTTAAATTATATTTACATTAAAAAACATAAAAATATTATCATTCTTCTGATTAGTATTTCCCTTAATATTATTTTATGCATGCTGAGTGACAGATACGCATCTCAGTCTTTCAGAAAGAATAAAAAAAATAAAAATAAAAATAAACATGCTTCAACAAAATATTTTCACCATTGTATGAATAAAAAGGGTGTATTTATTTCATTTCTTTTTTTTTATTTATTTATGCATTTGTTAGCTTCTCAGTTTCTTTGTTTATAAATTTTTGTTTAATCAGTATAATCCAGTTCTTGTAATATATGAAAAAAAAATAAATAAACTTGATGTGTGTAAAAAGTGTAAACAAAAATATAAAAATCTGCTATTGCACAGGGTTAAAAATATAT
Source organism: Salticus scenicus (assembly GCA_963930645.1). Classification (NCBI taxonomy): domain Eukaryota; kingdom Metazoa; phylum Arthropoda; class Arachnida; order Araneae; family Salticidae; genus Salticus; species Salticus scenicus. Next base: position 310,262,140 of record OZ005655.1, read on the forward strand.
ATATAGGCATAGCAAATTAATACGAAAGTGAATTTTTGAATGTACGTGAAAGATGAAATGTGTAAATTTATAGCAATGTGTGAAAATAAGAACATCATGCATGTAAAATATTATGGGCGGGAAAGTCTTTTATGAACAACAGCTGTTTTACTGTAATGACGTAATCCCGTCACATCTACATGCAGTGAACAAATGTAAAAAAATGAGAAAAATATTTAATAAATAAAGAATCAATGTTTATCAATTTAATTACCTTATTGCCTTCATTTAATTATTATTTTTTTTATTTATATATGAATATGAAAAACAAATGCAGAACTGTAAATTTAGCAAAGTAAATATTTTGTATTAATGAAAATAAAATTCTAGCAAAAGTAAAATTGTGCAATGCAAGGCAATCAAGGCAGATCTCTCTCCATAAAGAAATCTGGCCAGGATTTCCGAAGAAAGAAATACACCCCGAGTACCAAGCAAACACTACTGCATTCAAGACGTCATTAAATGCAACAGTGGGGCACAAAATTACAAAAATTAAATCTTAATAGGAAATGTGTAAAAATTTTGAAATGTAGAAAGGATAATTATAATGTGTACGTGTAAAGAAAAGTTACCTAAAATCATTATGTAAAATTGAAGTATTTTGAAATGTTCAGCAAGAAGATATGAGAACATTTTAATGAAGGGCTACCTATTTGTGACAACAATGTAAACTATGTGTGAAATAAATTTATTGGGTGTAAAACAAGAATGAAGAAAAAAAAAATATAGAAATAAGTTTAAAAAAAATAAAACAATGTATAAATAGATAATACTTAAAAATATTTATGGTCTTACCAAAATAAAGTAAAGCATATTTCAAATACAAAGGCCAATATACTTTATGTAGAATTCAACCTGAAACACTGAGAACAGATTTAACTCGTTTATCTTGTTATTCGATATAAACAACCTTGATCTTAGATGTGCAATTAAACATCACTCTTTTCAAAAGTGAAAACGATGAGATATTATAATATTTATTACTTATTAAGTCTAGATATTCCATATTTTCTTTTTAAAAAGTAAATCTATTTCAACTTTTATAACATATAAAGTTGATAAAATGTATATATATTCATGTGCATTTAAATTACCTGACAGAAAATTCAAAAATCTCAAATTCTCTAAACGAAATTATTATGAATCTAAAAATGCTTCCCTATAAAATTGATAACATATATATTCGTATGGATTACCCATCATTTTAATATACAGATTAAATACAAGAAAAAAATATATAGAACGTATAAATAAGCATGAGTACTACTATGCAAGTAAAAATTATAATAAATATAGAACGAGAAAAATATAAATTTAAAATTATTAATACATATACTTTTTAATTAATAATTAATAGAGTTGCGTGCTCCATTCAAAAATTATTTAAGTGTTCTAGAATATACAAATCTTAATTCCCTATTCATTTATTTCAAGACCAAGGGAAAATTACTTACCAATCTTGAAAAAAAAAAAAAAAAAAAATTATCTTTATTTTTCTTCCTTTTTGAAGCATTGTAATTCTCATATTTTGGAAAACGAAACCTATTTTCATTACAGCAACTTGCTCCTCCGTGACAAAATAATTTGTATTCCTAAAAATAACACTAACTAGCGAAATTTTGAAGAAACAGTTTCAAATACAAAAGTACATAGTAGTCTTTTTGACCGAAGGAGGAAAAAAAAAATATTTCAAATATGTTTAAGGTTTTCCTCCTGTATGAATGCGTAGACACCAATGGAATGTCACATTTTTTTTTTTTTTTTGTGATTGTACGAAAATGACGATTTTCAACACAAAAATTTCTTAATGCAGAGATAACAATGTATGGTTTATATACTTTTCTGCAAACAGCACACACAGGGAGAATCGATACAGGAATGCAAACACTGCAGCCCCTGCCAGCGATGGAAATGCACGATCACTAAAAAAACGGAAAACACCCGGACATGATGAAGGTATTCCGTGTCCGAAACAACTGCTATCAAATCGAGAGAACGGCAAACCCTCCAAAGTACTGTTGCTCGAACTGGAAGACAGGAGTTGACGAATCTTTTAATAAGTGACCATTGTTCAGTAATCTGACTGGTGCTTCACTCGTTTAATATACACAAACAGGGCATACATCACTTTTATATTTCTACTCACACGAAAAACTAGAGATGAATATTCATAATCTTGAAAAATATTATGTTCACAAAAAGTTATGAATGTCTCTTACTTTAAAAAAAAAATGAGTATTATCAGTTATACAACTATTATAACACATATTAGATGAAGCCAACTACACGCAAAAATTTGCACAGAATTCTGTCTTTGAACTTTTATGCATAAAAAATGCATGCTTAAACGGTTGACAGTTTTTAGAGGCTAATTTAAAAAAAAGCTAGGAGCACACTTTGAGACACCATCCGTCAACACTGATGAAACGATAAGTAACAGAAAACGGGTATTGCGTCGTCCAGTATCATTGCTTAAAAGTTTTTCTTGTTCATCTCCGATAGACATATAATTATCCATGCGAAAAAAATTAAGCATCAGGCAAATATGGAAAAATCCGAACAAAATATACGTACGAATAAATACAGCCCCTCTCCCCCATGTCGACCAATCTCAACTCCTGGTGTTTTAGCACCAAGATATGTAAAGGAGTTTCTTGACGCAGTCGTGATCTTTGGTTAGTGTAGATATCTGCAAGAGAAGTTGAATTAACAATATTTCAATAAGGAGTCCAATGGCAGTCATCAGGAAGTCTTTATTGAATAATTCGTCCAACAAAATCTAGGAATATTTCCAACAATTTTTTACAGAGCGTTGTAAAATGTTTACTAATGAAGTGCATAAACCCATGGTTAAATGTTGAGATTGTCGCATAAGATGGGGGAGAGAGCGAATGTAATTACGTTATTATTATACTATGATCTGGAGCAGTTCTGAGATCCTTACCCTAGAACAGATCCGAGATGTCTGAAGAAAAAGAGCCAAATTTTAGAAAAACAGCCAAATTATAGGGCTAAATATTTTCATTGTTTATCGGATAAAACAATGTTAATTTTTTGAATTTGCAATGACGGTTTATAATTGTAGTAACCCTTCAATCGCCAATATTTTGCCAAATTACCGTTAGACGAGAGAAAGAGACGGTTAAGAAATGCAGTCATCAATAATTGCGCAATCTAAAATAAATTACATCCTGTGTTGAAATAATATAAATTCTGACAATGAGTTTCCTTGTTTTATGACTATTTGAGAACACTTTTTATTTTATAATTACGTTTAATGTCAGAATTTCCGTTAGATATTATTTCTTTTATTTTCTTTTTATCCCATAAAATAAAGTACTTCTCTATTTAAAAAGATAAACATGTTATTTATAATTTAGATATAAAACATATACAAATTAGATTTCTGAATGATGTGTGTTATTGTTTTATGTTAATAAATAGTGTAGGTCGTATGTAGTATGTATAATTAAAATTGTGCAATTCTTAATGACACTTAAAAAAAACAATTCTTTCTTCAAATGTCTGAAAACAAGTTATGTGAATAAAATATCACACATGAAATTTAATTATTTTTATATTGCGATAATGCATTAATTTATCATTAGATTTTATTTTAAATAAAAACTCAATTAAAATTTAACTAAATATATGTGAACACCTTCACAACATTCCTTCTGATTATAAAAATAAAATGGTCGAAAAAAACATTTCTGATGTAAAAAGTTAAATAAATAAACAGGTAAATAAGGAAGCTTAATCTTTCATAATAAATAGATTTTCGCAGGATACTGTTTGACAGTTTTTTTTTTCTTTTTTTTTTTCTTTAATGACTCTTTGCATTTATAGATATTTTAATCTTTTACAAATCTCAAATACAATGCATTATAATGATTTTTGATTATAGATGATTATGAGACATGACATGATGATATACGACACACTTTTAATATGTATGTAATTTTAGGCATTTTTTGCATTTCAAATAGTTAGGAAAAATAAAAAACCCAAAATGTGTAAAGAAGAAATAAAAAAATAACAACACTATTTTGTGGCGAGTAAAACTTTTTTTCGGCGAGTGTAATTTGAGCTGAAATTTCGGGCCCTGCTAGTATTAAAAAAATGAAACTAAATATTTTACTAATAGAATCATAGTTGAAGGGTTATTTTCAGAGGAAAACTAATATATTGCCATTGTGGCGGTCACAAAACTTTCTTCATCATTCTATATAACAGTGCCACTTACTGTTTAAATTGTACAAAAGTTTAACCATAGCTTCTCACCTTAAATATTTTACATATGGTTCAATCCATTTGAAATTACATAAAAAGAATAAAATTTGTTGCTCAACATTTTTAATTTTTTCATCAATTATTTCCCATTATCAGGTGATTTCAAATCTATTGCATAAAAATTTTTTAGGCTGATACTTTATTCTTGGCGGCCATTTTAAGTTTGCTTCGTAACTGTTTTTTGGCCAAAAACAAGGTTTGCATAAAAGTATCTAACTCTTTTTATAAAATTTTAATATAAGGACTATATTTAATATCAATATTAAAAATACCTTAAAAAACATCCTTACAAAGATACAGCAAATTAATTTCTGTTACAATCGTAACCATCATCAGTGCTGATCACAACCTAGACGTTGTTCCTTAGTTGCAAAATGTTGTTACGTTGGCGCCGCAGTTCGTTCACTTCTCTTCGATTTCTTCCAGTAGCTGATGCCATTCAGGCGGAATTGAATAGTGCTCTCTGTCATTAACGGTTTTTGAGTTAGTTATAATTTCGATGGCCTTCCTTTTTAAAGCGTAGTTATAGGTGTTATAAGGTGCTATTTTTTTAATGTTTATTGAGTTAGTATTAATTGGGTTATTATTGTGGGTAGTGGAAAAGGCTGTGGAGGATTTACCATATTTTAGATCTGCATGGTGCTCTTTTTCGCGTTCGTTTATCCGTCGTTTCGTCATGCCAATGTAGTTCGCCTTTTCACCGTTAATATGTTCGAAGTCTGTTTTGTATATGCCTGCGGTGGACTATTATGAACCGGACCGACTACAATAATATGATGAAAGGTACTATCGTTAAATTAAAAGCCATTAAAATTAACCAGTCACCTCTGAAAAAAATTATAGGAAAAACAAAAGATATCATAAAAACCGGACAGTGGCCAGATAATAAACAACCAAAATTCAATAACCATGCCTCCTTTATTCCCCGAATTTTTGCAAAATACAAAGACCATAAAAACCCTCCCTCATTCCGTCCTATTGTTAATAAATCTGAAGGTCCCACATATTGTCTCGAAAAATACATGAAGTCCATCTATCAGTCCATCCTCCCCCCCCCCCTCCGATCTCTCAATAAGCTCAAACGAAAATTTTCTTGAAAAACTCCGTAATACTAATGTAAACTTTAATGATAAACTAGTAAGCTTCGATGTCAAAGACCTTTATCCCTCAATCAATATCCCGGAAATCACACAAATCATTAACAACTACTTAATTGAAATCTACGGGAATAATAAAATCAGCGAAACATTAATCTTAACCAATAATTTCTTTTTAAGCGATTCTTTTTTCGCGTTTAATCAAGATATATACCGCCAAACGCAAGGGGTGCCAATGGGGTCCCCTATCTCAGGGATTATCGCTGAACTAAAACTACGCCTTCTAGAAAACTCCGCTTCCAATATAATAAATAAATGTAAACTCTGGACTCGTTATGTAGATGACGTCTTTGCTATAAGCTCAAGGACATCCTTACAAAGATACAGCAAATTAATACCTAACACCATAAATCCCGATAATATTCTAACCGAACTAAATAGCCTAGATAATAACATTAACTTCACCATGGAAATGGAAACAAATAACACCCTAAACTTTCTAGACGTAAAAATCATAAAAAACCCAAATAACTCCCTTGATACCACCGTCTACCGGAAACCAACAGCTAACTCCGAAATCATAAACAAAAATTGTAATACCCCACTCTCATATAAATACTCTGCCCTACAATCATACATTAATCACGCAATCCTCGTATGCTCTAATAAAAACCTACTCAATAACGAACTTAAACATATCAAAAACATTGCCAGTAAAGCTAACTATTCCAAAAACCTTATCAACACTCTCTACAAAAAACGCATAAAAACATTAAATAAAATTAGTAATGCACAAAAAACAAAATCCAATTCACCACATCCATACCTTTGTGTAATGGCGCCAGCATAAAAATCCAGAACGAAGCTAAAAACCTTAATATTAATATTCCAATTAAACCTAACAAAAATATTTTCCAGCACATACGCAACGAAAAAGATATCATTCCCCAAAACTCCACCGCAGGCATATACAAAATAGACTTCGAACATATTAACGGTTAAAAGGCGAGCTACATTGGCATGACGAAACGACGGATAAACGAACGCGAAAAAGAGCACCGTGCAGATCTAAAATATGGTAAATCCTCCACAGCCTTTTCCACTACCCACAATAATAACCCAATTAATACTAACTCAATAAATATTAAAAAAATAGCACCTTATAATAAAGGGCAAAATTAACAGTCGCCACCGGCCACGTGGCGACTAAATAAAAAAAGATGTCGATTAAAAGTTATGCATCGATCGCCACTAAAGTCGCCACTTTTTGTGATCATTAAAAGATTCTAAAAATCGAGCGACGATAGACAATTGAAGCCTTATGATTTTCAATCTTTTTCCATCCATGGCATAAATGTCAATGTTCATTTTAAACTTGCTTTGTTATATTCTACAACCTATAAAGAAGTAGAATTGTTTAATATATCTCACCCATATAATTTTGTGGACCCCCCCGCCCCTTTCCCTTCCCCTAACGATCTGTGATCACACAGCTTATAAAAAGCTTTATAATTTCTAATCATTCTCTATTTGCTGCAAAAATATAACTATCTATTTTAAACTTACTTTATTAGATTCTAGAATCTGTAAAGAAGTAGAATTGTTTAATATCTCTTACTCATAATACTTGTAATCCCCCCCCCCCCTCCTACCCTCCAACGATTGGCAATCACATGCTCCACTGAAGCTTTGTGATTTACAATCTTTCTCCATCCATAACATAGATGTAAATATTCATTTTAAACTTTCTTGATTAGATTCTAGAACCTATAAAGAAGTATATGGATGTATCACCCCCCCCCCACACACACACACACATACAGATGTGCACTCCATTTCAACTAGCAGTTAATGATCAAATGTCCTGCAAAGCACAATCTTTTTCCATTATTTTCTCCATAGTATTCAGTGTATATTTAACCCATTTAAGATATTTGACAAATGTGTGTATCAAAATTTGATTTGGCTTAGATGTGTATTTTTCAAAAATTTTTGTACTATTTGCTTTCTTTTGAGTAGAAATCTTCCTTTTTCTTTCCCATTTTAAAGTAGAAATATCCCTATTTTTAAAGCTACAAATTTGGCAGCTCAGTAAATTATTTTTAATGAAACAGCTAAGTTTCCATATCTATACTTTTTAAGAGGAAATATTTTAACTCTATTGAAATAAAATCATTTAAAAAAGTGTGTTTTTAGAAATAAGAAACAATAATAAAACTGCTAACTGTATTTACACATGACCATGTAAAAGGTTGTAATGATGATGAATCAGCTGATTCATTTACTAGAAAATATCAATATGAACTGTGAATGATAAAGGCTTATTTCACTTAAATAAATTAAAAAAAAAAAAAAAAGTACTACTGAATTATCTGAAAAATGAAAACTTTTGCTGTTATTATTACAGCCCTAAGCAGATTTTAATTTAGAATGTGCAATTTAGGATTTTTAAAAAGAGCGTAATTACAAATTACAATTTCAGTGTCCCTGTGTTAATTTTATTATTATATGTATTTCTTATTTTCATATTTTTCTTGTGGTGATTATACCGCAAAATAGTAACAATGCTTTTTGCAGACTGAAAAAAATAGTCTTTTCATGTGAAAAGTGGCCACTAATTTAAAAAAGTGGCTACTAATGAAACTGACAGTACCGGCCACTGGCCACTAATGAATTTTCCCAGTTTTGCCCTTTACCTTATAACACCTATAGCTACGCTTTAAAAAGGGAGGCCATCGAAATTATAACTAACTCAAAAACCGTTAATGACAGAGAGCACTATTCAATTCCGCCTGAATGGCATCAGCTACTGGAAGAAATCGAAGAGAAGTGAACGAACTGCGGCGCCAACATAACAACATTTTGCAACTAAGGAACGACGTCTAGGTTGTGATCAGCACTGATGATGGTTACGATTGTAACCGAAATTAATTTGCTGTTCCTTTGTAAGGATGTTTTTTAAGGTATTTTTAATATTGATAGTATCTAACTCTGTTAATTTTACAGATATCAAGACAAAAAAAAAAAAAAAAAAAACCCAAAATTATGAGAATGACCCTCTAGATGTTTTCTATATACATAATATTTCCTAAATTGCAAGGAAAGTGATGAAAAAAATTCACAACTATAAATGGAAAATTAACTTTAAAGGGTAATTTTAGTGCTGCAAAATTACTTAAAAAAAGAAAGACTCACCATTATTATTATTATTTTCCCTTACATAGATTTGTTATAGGACTACTTACTGTAGAAGTTTCTAGCTTGAGAGCTCTATCCTTTTTTCAATATCCTTTTTTTCATCATATTAATTTTTCAAAAATGCTCAAAATTGTATTTTGGCAATATTTAAAGTTGAATATATCAAAAGGGACTGAGTGAAAAACCAAACCCAAAAATAGAAAATCAGAGTTTTGACCGAAAATTGCATTTTAAAGGTAGGCAGGCAACTTAAATGCAACCGAACTGCATGAAAATAAAAATTTTTAAATTTTATAAAATAAAGCGAAACATTTTAAAAGTTATTTGAGAAGGAATGCAATGTGAGTCCAGTTTTTGTAGCTCAGCAACACTGGACGCTTTTGAAAATAGATCCCTGTTATTTATGTTTCATTTGGAATAGTTCTCAAACACTGTGTGGCAGACAAACATTCATCACATACATTATATACTTTCATATTAAAGCATTACAGTACATAGGAAAAGGAATTCTTTCCATTCATTGTCGTCAAATTTTGTATGCTTAAATACTATTTTTGGCCAACTTTCATGTACTGTTACCAGGGTTCCCCTTTGAGCCTTTGAGAAGGGCGTCGCGCCCTGCCTGCCCTTTAAATTTTTATGAGCGCCCTAACTGCCCTTTAAAGTACAAAAATGCGCCCTCCTTGCCCAAAAAACGCACCCTTTATGCCCGAAAATCGTGCCCTTCTTGCTCCCAAATTTAACCACCACGACCCAAAATAGCGCATTTTTTCTCCTTTTTAAATATTCTTAGTGCTTTATTAATACAAATTTTCTTTCTAGAAGCTTTTTCACTTTTCTGTGTGTTCTACTTATTGCAAAAGCGAGTTGACACTTAGCAGGTGTATAAACTATTTATCAGCGTAAACATAGTTGCCGTCGAACTTCTTTAAATGACCCTGCAGCCTGCTGGCTATAAGGGTGGGGTGGGGAACAGACAAATAAGTGCCTCCCCGGTGTTAGCAAAAAAAGAATGGGAAAATATGGAAGATATTGCTCTTTTCTTATATTCCAATAATCCTTTTGCATCATAAATCATGTTTTTTTTTTTTTTTTTTTTTTTTTTTTTTAATCTTTAAAATCACGTTAACAAAAATAGCAAATCTAATTACTTTTATGATCTAGCTGAAGAACCACAAAAATCATCGTTAAGTTCAATCTCATAAATAAGTAAAAAAAAAAAAAAAAAAAAAAATGACTCAGGAAAGAGAAGTGTTTGTTTACATTAGATGAAAAACCACAATCAATTAGAATGAAAAGGAAATCTAAATTGTGCAGTGCTTTGGTTTTTATTTACACGATAACCACAGACAAGGATATTCTTTTTATCTGTGACAATAACAAAAGTTCATTTATTTTAATGATATTTTGAAATTTGTGTAAAAATGCTCTCGCATTTCGGTAATTAGTCACAAAATTATTACAAATATCACAAATCATTAAAAAAGAAAAAAAAAAAAAAACTAATTACATCGATTAGCATAAAATTAAAGCCTATCTTAGGTATTGCTATTAAACATAAATTTTGATAATTAACGGCAAAATGATTAAATACTTCCGCTATCGGCTAAAAAAAATATTGTGAATTTAGAAAGTCAGCTTTTTATAAAAGTACGGATTTTATTAACATCGGAATAATAAAGTATTTCATAAATAGTTGCAATTAAACGTAAATTTTCGAAAGTTAGCGGTGAAATCGAAATAATCCTGTATTTCCGAAATCGGCTGCAAAATTACTGCATATTTTGAGATTAAACTATAAAAATAACTCAAATTTTATCGATTAATGACGGAATAGATAATTATTTGGAAATTTAGCTTTGAAAACAATGTGATTTTAATCTTAGCAGCAAAATAATAGAGTATTTTGATTCTTACAGTTTCCTTTTTACTTTCTTCTATATTTAATAGAAGAAAGTACTGGATTCGTAAAAATTTTCGACTTCCGGTTTTCGACGGATTTACACGTTTTGAGAGGTTTAGAACATGATTTGACCATTTTTAGACAATGTCTGTCTGTGTGTGTATGTGTGATAAAAATTTTGTGGCAACTGTATCTCTGGAACTACAGCTCAGAATTGTATATAAATTTATATGTCGATACACCTTGACCAAAATTAGTACCTATCAACTTTTGGTGAAAATCGCTCAACAGGTGGCGCTGCTATACAGCGATTTCCGAAATTTAAAGGAGGCTATATCTCAGGTTCTATTGCATATAATCGAACAAAACTTGATTTTTAAGGTCTTTATGAGACATTATAATGATTCATTGTAAATGTTTATCGGCCAACAGGTGGCGCTGCTATACATCAATTTCTGCAATTTATGGGAAGACTATATTTCAGGAACTACTGCACAAAATTGCATATAAATTTATATGTAGATGCACCTTGACATAAATTAGTATCTATCAACTTTTAGTGTCAACCACTCAACAGGTAGCGCTGCTGCACAGTGTTTTCTGCAATTTAAGGAAAGGCTATATCTCAGGTTCTATTGTGTATAATCAAACAAAACTTGACATGTGCAAAGGCCATTATGAGACATTATGCTAATTCAAATTGGATGCTTTCAACCAATAGATGGCGCTGCTACACTGGAAATTTCTTCAATAATGGGAAGGCTATATCTCAGTTTGTATGGCATATAACTGTACAAAATGTGATATGTGAGATACTCATTATAAAAGCATATTTTTAAGATGTTATTTATAGACAATAAAACTTTCTCTGGATATTTAGTGTTAGCTTTCTCTAAGATGAAAATCATTTGCATTCATCATGTTAGATAACTTTAATAAATAATAGTTTTAATAAATTATTTGCCCTTAGTGAATTTGTATAGGAAAATATAGAAGAAAGTCTTGTGGTGACCACAACATACATTTCCCCCCCCCTTCCCCCCCACAAAATAAATATATTAACCTGTGATACTGCTTGATGGTTAGATAATGCAGAGTTCAAAATTTAGCAACCTCTGATTTTCATGCTAGTTATTTTGTTTTTATAGAAACTTCTCATTTTGGGTGTTAAATTTGCCTTATATGTATAAGAACTTTATACATTTAACTCATTCTAGGTACAAATAAGTACTTTTAATAATAACCTATATAAATATTCCCTCCTCCATTATTCATTCTACAGCCAAGTAGTAACAGATTCCAGGGATTTTGCATGTTGGGTAGTTTCATCCCTAATAGTTGTAGGAGCTACATTTTTAGAGATCAAATTTCAAAAGAATATTTCATTTACCATTATTGAAATCCAGCAAACAAAGTGAGTAAATTCCAAGGATATATTAAATTTACTAACTGATTGTAACATTACAAATTAGCAATAATACATAAAAAATTGGAAACTATTAAAAAAAATATCATTAATTAATTAAATCGAACTTTTTATCAAACTATTTGATAAGAATGTTTAATATTTTTCTTTAATAATCTAATCACTAAAAAAGGTCTTTGGTTTTTATCTTAAGAAATGTGCGAAAATCTTATTAAAGATAATTTTTATTATAGTTCTTTACTTTCATTTCAACATTTATAAGATTTTCAAGAGCTTTTTACATATTTTTCAGGAAGCAATTTTAATACTTTTTATTAGGTTTAATAGAACTATAGTTAAAGATAAATGAATGTGAAAAAATAAATTTATTTATCTAATTTTTGCTGACTAATGGGGGGGGGGGGGGCGATTGCTGATTGCTTAGCAACTGCATTTATAAATATAATAAAATTGTTTGTAATTTTGGAGGCTATTTTTTGCAAAGCAATATGCCCTTTTTCATTCTCCACAAATGTGCCCTCTTTTTATAGCACCCTCCTGCCCCTTTTTCCTTGGTAGCAGCACCCTGCCCTTTTTCAAACCTAGGGGGAACTCTGCTGTTACTCTGGAACCAGTCGAGTCTCAGTCACCAAAATTTTATCATATGTTTATATCATAGAGATGTTATCTGTATTAATTTCATAATTTTTCACTCCGGCCCTTTTGAGATATTCAATTTTAAATACAGTTGAGGATCTATAATCCGCATACCCATAATTCGCAATTGTCTATAATCCACACTCACTTTGCAAGTGTAAACAAAAGATTTTGTAGTAACGAAAATCCGATATTTTAGATGTATATGAGAAAATATTATGTTAATTCACATACTAAAATGAAAAAAGAAAAAAAGAGTGTAAAATTTAATTTAGATATACATAATTAATTTTAGAAGGAAAAAATATACTTTTATTGCCTTTATACTTTTTTAGCGAATCTGAACATCGTCTGAATAATATTCAATTAGTGATCAAACAAAACACATGCAAATATAGTTTTCTAACTCCTGCCAGTAACAGCATTGCTCATTGGTTGAAAAAAATGACATCATATACGTTGGTGGATTGTGTATTTTCACAGATGTTTAAGGACTATTAGTGTAAATGTTCTTTTTAGGTGGTACTTCAAAAATACACAAAACTATTTAAGGAAAAATTTATACCAGCATTTGTTTTGAAGAAAATATCTACAATGCAGTCATTAAAAACTGCATCAAACTAATCACATTGCAAGTATCTGGCTGCATATTGTTAATCACAGTGTAGAAGTAGGAGTACATTTTTTAATGAATTACTCATTTAAGGGTTTAAATTATACATTGTTTCTACTTCATTAAATAAATTTTATTGTTTTATATGTTTATTAGTATTACCTTCATTACATTATATAAAAGCAAACAATTCTAATTCTAGCTTCATTAAATAAAGTTTGTTACTTTATGTACCTTATACTAATTCATATAGCGAGGAAATGGCATCATTGATCTATAATTTGCAAAAATCTATAATCCGCACAAGTTCTAGAACCAAGGTGTGCAGATTAAAGATCTTCAACTGTATTGCCAAAATGCAATTTTGGGTATTTTTGAAAAATTATATTAAAAAAAGGATAGAGCTCTCAAGCTGGAAATTTCTACAGTAAGTAGTTTTGTAATAAATCTATGCAGAAAAAAAAAAAAATAAAAAAAATAATGATCTTTCCTTTCTTTAGATAATTTTGTAGCACTAAAATTACTGTTTAAGTTAATTTTCCATTTATAGTTGTGATTTTTTTTCTTCACTTTCCTCATGACTTAGGAAATATTATGCATTACAAAATATCTAGTGGGTCATTCTGATAATTTTGGTTCTTATTTTGTCTTGATATATATAAAATTAACACAGTTAGATACTTTTATGCAAACCTCATTTTTGTCTTTTTACTACAGTTTTGATAGTGGCTCCACCTGTCAGCTGATATACACCTAAATAAGGTCAGCATTCGTTTTCATCATGGTTGTCTTACATATCAAGTTTTGTGAACTTACGTCATAGAAGTTAAGACTTAGCCTAGTCATAAGATAAATTGCAGTGAACTAGTGCCACCTGTTGGCCAATATACACCTAAAATAAATCACTATAGTGTTTCATAATAGCTGACTCTCTCACATACCAAATTTTATGCAGTAATACATAATAGAACCTGAGATATAGCTTTCTCGTTTTTGGGTAAAACTCCAGTATAGCAGCACCACCTGTCGGCCAATATGTGCCATATTGAATCAGCATAATTTCTCATAATGCTCTTCTAACATAAAGTTTCGTGTATTGGCCCGTGTAGCCTTTAAAGTTGGCCCATGAATGTTGTTAATAAAATAAGTAATTAAAAAAAAAAAAAAGACTTTTTCAAATAAACAGAAAAAAAAAAAAAAAAAAAATCTATTGCGAAAACGATTTTGCAACAGAATAAATAATTTACAGTTGTTCATGAAGTTTATTTACTTTTTGTTATGCGCCTTTTCAGTTTGTTCCCTTTCACCGCACGGCCTGGAAGCAGACAAGGACGAAGAACAAATGCATAATCACACATGCATGCCGGGACACAGTCTCGAGGAGCAGATGGTACATGGGAGGTATGGATGCAGTTAGATTTCGAAATTACGATGGGCCAATCAAAAGTTCCCGATTGAACTCACGTTTTTCTCCATGGTGAATGCTACCAATAATAACTTCCACTTCTACTTAGCAGCAACAATCATTCTAGTAAACAACACCGCATGGTATTGCTAGTAGATTGGTTATTTCATAATTGCAGCAACAGAACGGATCAGATATTCTCTTTTGATTTCGTATCTTTAGTTCAATATAATTTACTCTATACTGAATAATTTATTTTAGTAAAATGAGCGAGAAAAGAAGAGTGATTTTCAAAATCGAAAATTTAAAGATTCATGGACAGATAAATATTGTTTCATCAATTACAATGATACTGTCATGCTTATAGTTGCAAGATTGCAGTGGCAAAAGAGGCAGCA
Source organism: Salticus scenicus (assembly GCA_963930645.1). Taxonomy (NCBI): domain Eukaryota; kingdom Metazoa; phylum Arthropoda; class Arachnida; order Araneae; family Salticidae; genus Salticus; species Salticus scenicus. The sequence continues at coordinate 310,277,148 of OZ005655.1, forward strand.
TTATGAAACGAACCATAAACATTTTGCTTCTACAGGGTGTCTACTGACTTGACAGAAAAAAAATTCATGACCTCAAAAAAATTTTCGTGACCTTTTTTATCGACATCTCCAACCTTTTTTTTTAACCCATAACTAGGGGTGTCAGTCTCAGAGACCACTTCAAAATTCTTTTCTATCACTTCTATTCCATTTTTAGCTCGATTGGACAGATTCGTCCAGTAGCTTCTTTTTTTGTGAATCTGACCTTGATTTCTCATTGGCTAGAAACAGACCTCACATCCCTCAGTGCGTTACAATTTCGAGCAAAGGGAAGAAACATGGCTTTGAGATTGGGGCCGCGAAACATTATTCAGCCTTCTGATCCGCATTATGCAGATGAGTTACAAAGGATTTTAGAAGAAATAGGAAGAGATTTTAGTGACGTTGAAGAGTGCTCACAAGAATAGGATCAAGAAAGTTCGCATTCCACAGATTCTTAAATTCCTAAATACTGAAACTTCTTCAACTAAATATTATTACGATTCAAGTGGTCATCTCTTGAGCCGCAAAAGAATGTGCGAACTCCTGCACATAACATAATTCATCTTACAAGACATCGCTCCTATGGAAAGTTTGGAAGAAATGTGGCTCCAAAAGAGATATGGAATTTCCTTTTTACAAATGAAATGTTGGAGAGTGTAATGAAATGAACAAATGTGAAAATAGGGAAAAGTAGAAGAAATTTTTCTGATACCAGTAAAGCTAAAATTTCTAACACAACCATTACGGAATTGAGGGTGCTTTTAGGTTTGCTTATATACACATCTATCTTCAAATCTAACCATGAATGTTTTTTTGCTACACACGGAACTGGTCGAGATATATTCCGTGCAGTTATGTCAATCAAGATATTTAAATTCTTGATTCTAAATTTACAATTTGATAATCCCGATGACAGACAAATCCACAAAATATCGTATCCTGCAGCCCTTATTTCTGAATTATTAAATTCATTTAGTGAAAATTCACAGAAGGCTTATGCTATTCAGTGCTGCCAACTCTCCCTTTTTTCACGGGAGACTCCCGTTTTTTAATTCTATGTCCCGTTTTTATGTTTTAATGGGTATTTCTCCCGTTTTTCTAATATTTTTGAAAAATCGAACTAAAAACGCTATTTTTTGACAATTTGTAGGTGCCATCTTTTCAGATTTACGAAAGCCTTACAATTCACAATCTTTCTCCATCCACAACATAAATGTCGATATTCATTTGAAACTTACTTTATGAGATTTTAGAATCTCTAAAGAAACAGAATCCTTCAATATTTCTTGCTCATGTAATTATTTTTAACCCCCCCCCCCATATTTTCTTATCTCCAACTAGCGATCGATGATCAAATGATCCATGGAACTCTTCTGTTTCCCATTCTTTCTCCATCCACAAGCCACAACAAAAATGTCAATATTCATTTTAAACTTGCTTTATTAGATTCTAGAGCCTATAAAGAAGTAGAAATGTTTAACAGTTCACACTCATGTAATTATCGTTTGGACCCCCCCCCCCCCCCCAAAAAAAAAAAAAAAAAAAAAAAAAAAAAAAACTTTCTCCAATTAGCTTTCTCATTCTACAACAAAAGAATCAAACATTTCCCCCCTGGTTTTAAAAAATGTAGGGCACTGCTAGTAAAAAAAAAGCACTTTTTAGATTCTTGAGGGCAGATTTGAATTTTTAAAGACACATTTGACATTTAAAATCCAAACACTTAATTTAAAAATTTAGTTATAAATGTGCATACAAAAAGAAAAAAGTCTATGTTTTTTAACTTTTCTTTACTTTTACTTGTTGTTAATGTGCTGATTGTCACACACAATAATTTTACTTATATTTACAGCATTTATCTTCAGTTTGTAGGTTATTTTCTACAAAGGCAGTAATGAGGGAAAAAAAATGAATTGGGGCAATGTTTTTTTTTTTTTTCTTTCTTTCTTTCTTTTCCATACAAAAGGCAGGTGAGGGGCAGCACTCTCTTTAAATTATCTGGGGAAAACTCTGGATCAATGTTCATAAAAACTTGTTTTATTAGATTTTAGAACCAACTGAAGTGATAAAGGGGTTCAAAATTCTTTACATATGTAGCTATTTTTAGACTTTGTTAATGAACTTGTTAACTATTTGTTTTTCCCCAATAAGTTTAAAATATAAATCGCCCAACAAAAGTTATATTAGGTCTTTTTAGTTAAAAAAGTTTTCATGTATTGTATAAAATAATTTTGTTTTGTTTTTCTCCACGAAACCGTAAATCTCCCTTTTTCTCCCTGAAATTATGTAAAATCTTCTGTTTTTTTCCCCACCAAGGTTGGCAGCTGTGGCTATGTGTAGACGACACCTATGTTTGTGTAGACAAAGTGCTTGTAGGTTTCAGTGTCGAATGCCGGTTCAAAATGGATATGCTTCAAAATCCTGCAAAATATGGACTTAAAATCATGTGTCTAACTGATGCTTGTAATAGCTATATATATGTACTCTATAACAAAAAAAGTGATGCACCAAGAAGGAGTAATGCAAACTGGACACAAATTGACATACATACAGGTTTTGATGGAATCAAGTACCAATTCATCATTATTGTCGACTCTACGTGCAACTGGTACTTCAGTGACTTCAAATACCCTTAATAGGTGGCTCAGTGGGGTTGAGCTCAGTCCCCGGATCTCTCTTCCACTGAGGACATTTAGAGCATCATAAAAAAGGGTCCTACAACTAGCTCTGGATTTTATCAATCTAACACAACAATTGGACAGAATTTGGCACGATACTTCACAGGAGATACTTCATTGCCAACTCTATCAATTAATACCAAGCCGAATAACTGCGTACATAAAGGCCAGAAGTGGGCCAATGCGTTATTGACTTGTTTACTTTGTGAGGCCCTTTCTCTTGATTAAATCATTCAAATTTTCTAAAACTGTAATCAATTGTTTTTCTCCACATGTACATCACATCTACAGTAATTTCCGGTCTATAATCCGCAGATTATCTGTTAAAAAGGTAAATTTTTTAAAGGTGCGGATAATACGCTGCCGCATACTATCAGCAAAAAAAAAAAATATTCCGCTAGCGAAACGCACGTAAAAACTAAAAATTTCCCGTTACAAAATAAGGCAAAAAATCACCAAATATGGGCGATAGATGTTTCTCCCTTGCAGCCAAGGCCATCGTGATTCATTCTCGCCGGTTCGCTGGGCTCTGCTAGCCGATAGAGGACGGCCGAAAGCGCATGCACGCATAGACATAAAACTTCTCATATGCACATGTACCATGGTTTTTCTCCCGTTCATTCCGGTTCTCTCCAGCTCTGATCCGTTAAAATTAGCAGTTAAACAAGAAAAACGGATTGTCACTTATATACTCTTTAGTGTTATACCTGTTCTTATATAAGTTTCTTAACAACAATTCAAAATGTCTATGAAACGTGTTAGTTACACAGCAGAGTTTAAATTAAAAGTGATTCTCAAAGCCGAAGAAGTCGGTAACAGAGCTGCCAGTCATGATTTTAATATTGATGAATCAAATATTCGGCTTTGGAGGAGGAATAAAGATAAATTGCTTCAAAGCAATAAAAAAAAGAGATCGTTTCGTCGTGGAACTCCGTCTTGTTTTAAGAGGATTTCTATCGATGGATTATGGAGCAACGGGAAAAAGATTTGCCTATATCAACCATCAAGATCCGGTTAAAAGCCCAACAAATGGCTTGCGAATTAGATTTGCGAAATTTTACTGGTGGACCTACGTGGTGCTATCGTTTTATGAAGCGGTATAATTTAGTAATCAGAAATCGCACCACGATAGGTCAACGTCTGCCTACAGACTGGGAAGAAAAAAGTAAAAATTTTTGGAACATTGTAAAAGAATTATTTCTACTTATAACTTCTCCGAAAGTGAAATAATAAACATGGATGAAGTTCCATTGTGCTTTGATTGCCCCCCTTCTCGTACCGTAGAGATTACAGGCTCCAAATCAGTAGCTATTTCAACTACTGGCAACGAAAAAACGTCATTCACGGTTGTTTTAGCTTGCTCTGCAAGCGGGAATAAACTCCCCCCAATGCTTATATTTAAGAGAAAAACAGTCCCCAAAGATAATTTCCCGACAGGACTGGAAATACGTGCAAACGAGAAGGGGTGGATGAATGAGGAAGTAATGTTGTCCTGGATGAAAACAGTCTGGCGAAAAAGACCAGGCTTTTTTTTTAAATCCAGAGCGCTGTTAATAATGGATTCGATGACAGCACACTTAAAAGATAGTGTTAAGAAAGAATGTGGAGTTCTAGGCGCAAAGCTGTCCGTCATTCCAGGTGGATTGACAAAGAAACTTCAGCCGTTGGATCTCGGCATCAACCGTTCTTTTAAAAGTAAAGTTCGGTCATTTTGGGAAAATTGGATGTCAGAAGGTCTCCACACTTTTACAAAAAATGGTACAATGCACCGTGCATCGTACATCGATGTAGCAAAATGGGTGTATGACGCATGGAACGATGTTTCCAAAGAAACAATTGTAAAATGCTTTCGTAAGTGTGGAATTTTCGAAAATTCTGAAAATGACTCACAAAACAGTTCAGAATAAGACAATGTTTCTGGATCTTTGGATCCAGAAATTATCAATCTGTTTAATTCTGATTCCGAATGTTCGGATTTTGATGGTTTTTCAAGTTAAATAATTTTTTTTTTTTTTTTTTTCCCTTAATAATGTCTTTTTTGGAATTTATCACATTTGCAAATAAAGGTACCTTTTTCTATTCTATTGTATTATTATATTTATTATACATATTAATTTTTTATTATTTTTTTTAAATGTCCATGGTATTAAGTAAATTTATCACATTTGCAAATAAAGGTATCTTTTTCTATTCTATTGTATTATTATATTTATTACATATTAATATTTTTTTATTATTTTTTTAAAATGTCCATGGTATTAAGTAAATTTATCACATTTGCAAATAAAGGTAGCTTTTTCTATTCTATTCTAATATTTTTCATATTATATTATTATTATATTTATTATATTAATATATATATATATTTTTTTTTAAATGTCCAGGGTATTAAGTAAATTTAAAAGTATTCAGTGCATTTCCGATATCTGCCGATCATGTGGTGCTGCGGATTATGTGGCGCCACAGATTTTCTGCGTATTTTTTCCCTAACGGTTAAACAATGCAGATGCGGATAATGTGCCTCCGCGGATTATAGACCGGAAATTACTGTACCAATTTTTGTCCCATTCAGACCACCCATTCCACCCCATCTACCAATTTTTGTCCCCACTTCTTCCTTGGTGTGTCTTTTTTTTTTTTTTTTTTTTATAGAGTGTATATAATGCTTACTTATACTGAGGAAAAGATTCAGATAATATTGGCATGGACGAAAGTCTGAAGTCATTCAGCAAACCTACACAAGCTGTTTGTTAAGTAAACCAATTTTCAACAGGAATAGGAACATTACAGCAGGTAACTGGTTCTTTTCCATGAAATTTTTATCAGAACTGAAAAAGAAAGGGTTGACTTATGTTGGAACCGTTAATAAAAAGAAAAGAGAAATTCCTAAAGAGTTTCTTCCAAATAAATCAAGAAAAGAAAATTCATCATGATATGGATTTACAAAAGATTTTACACTGATTTCTTACATACCAAAAGAATGAAGAGTCATGTCATTTATGCATCATTCTAAAGAAATCGATTCTGAAACCCCAAAACCAGAAATAATTGCTTTTTATAACAGAACAAAAGGTGGGGTGAATTCATTGGATGAAAAATGTTCTGTATATTCCTGCAACAGAAGAACAACACGCTGGCCAATGGTGATTTTCTATAGATTGTTAGATATGAGCACAGTTAACTCCTACATTTTGCATCAAAGCCTTTCAGACAATCCAATTATGACAAAGATTGCATTCTTATACGCATTAGCATGAGATCTTGTCCTTCTTCAAATACGGAATAGGATCTGAAATCCAAGAATAAATCACAAATTACAGACAACAATGAGACGTGTCTTAGGAAATGAAGGGGAGACAGAAGATAAAACAATGATTTCCGGTGAAACAAAAATAAATCCAAGAAAAGTATGTTGCCTGTGCCCCCCCCCCCAAAGAAAAAAAAAGAAAACTGCATATTTATGCAAATCTTATAAATCTCCAACATGTTTGGAATGTGCCAAGAAGCTGTGTAAAGAAAAGAATGTGCTGAAAAACACGATGATAAATTGTTTCTTTTCTAAAAATGGAAATTGTGATATTTGAGGTCTGACATTTTTACTTTCCGAACACTATAGTGAGGAAAGTATTGTAATCATGTCAAAAATCCGAATTGGAGATTTTGATGTTTCTATACGTTTCGAGGTTCCCTGAGTCCGTTTCCACTATTTTTGAGATGATGTATGTATGTATGTGTGTATGTATGTGTGCATGTCTGTGGGTGAACACGCTAGCGTCTAAACGCTTTGTTCGAATAAGCTGAAAGTTGGTACGTATATTGTAAGTCACCATAGTACGAACCCTATAGATTTTGGTGAATCTAGCACTTATAGTTTTTTTACAGGGACACAAAGAAAAATTCTTTATCATTATGGCGTATAGGACTAAAATCTTAAAAGTGCGATAGCATCTAAACGCCTTATTCAATTGAGCAAAAACTTTATACACATATTATAGGTCACAGATACTCAATCTGTATAGATTTTGGAGAATCTAGCACTTATAGTTTTTTTACAGGGACACAAAGAAAAATTCTTTATCATTATGGCCTATGGGGCCAAATTTTTAAAAGTGTGATAGCGTCTAAACGCCATATTAATCTGAGCAAAAAATTTGTACACATGTTATAGGTCGCATTTGCACCAACTGTATAGATTTTGGTGAATCTAGCACTTACAATTTTTTTACAGGGACACAAAGAAAAATTCTTTATCATTATGGCCTATGAGACCAAATTTTCAAAAGTGCGATAGCATCTAAACGCCTTATTCAATTGAGCTGAAAATTTGTATGAATATTATAAATCACTGTTGCACTAACTATAAGCATTTTGGTGAATCTAGCATTTATAGATTTTTACAGGGACACAACGAAAAATTCTTTATCATTATGATCTATGGGCTCAAAGTTCAGTAGCGTTAAATAAAACCTCGTGTGATATATGCAGAAAAATACTCAAACACTCTATTATGGTTTTCTCTCTTTTGTTTGTTTAGCAACTCCTCTTTCTTTATTTTATCTACAAAACTGTTAGTTACTCAATGTTCGGAAAGTTGAGTGGAGTCACTCCAGATTTTTTTTTTTATGTTTTGTGTAACATTCAATTTTTGTATTTTAAAATTTGTCTTATAGATTAAATTAATGGAAAATACCATTTAAATATAAAAATACTCCTCATTTTGCTTTATTTTGTTTCATATTTGAAAACATATTTTTTGTGAAAAAATTTACGTTAATGGCAAAATTGCCTGTATGAGGATTTATTTATGGTTAAAATGTAAAAATAATGATTTTTACCATGAAGTAAATGTTCATAAAATATATGGATGAAATCTTAAATTAATATTTCTATTTGTAAATTTTTTAGAAATTTTAATGTAACACGATCTTATAGACCCCCTGCTATGCACAACTTTTTCAACTCCGGGATTACAGGTTACATTAACATACTCATTTTCTTTTTTATTTACCGATATATCACCTTGCTTTATTTTTTACATTATTGTTTAACAACAGTATTAGCTGTTTAGAAAAAAAAAAAGAGAAAAGAAACATTTGTTTAATTAACAATAAGTAAATAGTAATAGAAATCAATCTAAAACAGACACATATAACTATATACATATGTACACTATTTGTGCAATGTTATAATATTGTAAATATTAATTTCTTGGGGGATTTGAAAACTGTCATTTATTTTCCTTCCATTAAGGAGAGGAATATATGTATTAAAATTTTATCAAATCTACAAACATTTTTTTCCCCCTTCCACGAAAAGACTAAGAATAGAATTATTAAACTAAAAAGTATATAACTATACATCTCAAACTTAGCATTTCGATGTCTTTCCTATACTTCAAAATAGAATACATTCTGAATTAGAAAAAAGTAGTTTGTTGTTTATTCAGTTATACATTAATACTGTTTTGATAGCATGCTTAGATAGCATGTTAAATTTTAGAAAATTTAAATGTTAAGTAAAAAAAATTTCAAAGACTTTTTTTTTTTTTTTTTTTTTGGGGGGGGGGGGGGGGAAACAAAAGTTAGAATGCCTGTAATTTTTCATAGAAGACAATTTTGTATTTTAAAGATATAAATGATTATACTAGGTTTATAATCATGCTTATATATTTACGCTACTAAATAATAATAACCTGAAAATCGACCTGAACTCACAATAGAGAATTTTAATGACCCACACCCGACTCAAAATCTAAAATGAAAATTAATAATTCATCTAAAAATCTTGCAAATTAAGTTATAAAGTAAATTTTTATTGCTATACAACTGGTAAATAATTTGAAATATAATTACTAATAATGCACCAAGTTAAAAGTTTTAAAATCTGAAAAAAGGATAAATAATTTTAACTTAACTTTATACCTAACAAATTATCCTTTTATAGTAGCACTTACTTTAAAATTTCAAATATATTTCGAGCGCACTCGCGCTCATCATCAGTGCTTTCATCTCTGTTTACATCGTTCTTCATCTCGGGATCTTCGGTTCGCTGCACTTCAGCTGTGGTGTTTCTTTTAATTGCTTGTTGCCAGATAGGAGGAATTATGCTATGTTCGCGATCGTTAATGGAAGAGTGGTTAGTAATTATCTCTATTGCTTCTCTTTTAAGGGCATAGTAGTGGTTATTATATGGAGCTATTTTACGGGTTTTAGCAGTATTAAAATTAATGGGGTTATTTTTATGGGTTATGGAGAGGGCAGTATTGGATCTGTTGTATTTAATGTCGGCGAAGTGCTCTTTAAATACAACAGATCCTACAACATTAAATACAACAGATCCAATACTGCCCTCTCCATAACCCATAAAAATAACCCCATTAATTTTAATACTGCTAAAACCCGTAAAATAGCTCCATATAATAACCACTACTATGCCCTTAAAAGAGAAGCAATAGAGATAATTACTAACCACTCTTCCATTAACGATCGCGAACATAGCATAATTCCTCCTATCTGGCAACAAGCAATTAAAAGAAACACCACTGCTGAAGTGAAGCGAACCGAAGATCCCGAGATGAAGAACGATGTAAACAGAGATGAAAGCACTGATGATGAGCGCGAGTGCGCTCGAAATATATTTGAAATTTTAAAGTAAGTGCTACTATAAAAGGATAATTTGTTAGGTATAAAGTTAAGTTAATGTTATCATATCCTTTTCTAATTAAGTTAAAGTAGGATAAATAATTTTTAACCATTTAGGTGTGTTGTGTACTTCAAGTGTACAAAATGTGCTTCAAGTTTAGTAATAAGTACAAAACTTTGAATAAACACCATAAAATGCTATAAACTCGCAACAATTGTTTCAGGTTGAAAAAACACGACCATTCATCAGGTGAACAAAGTGGGCACGAGTGCTACAAAGCAAAGTGACAATGCACCAAAGGATGCATTGCCAAATATGATGTTATGTTTTTGCCTGTTAAAGAAATTTTAAAAGATATTCTGAAGTCGACCCGACTCATAGAAAAAAAAATTCAATCAACGCAACCCGAACTGTAAGAGAAAAAAATTATTTTTAACCCAAACAGTGAAATTGGGTTACCTGAACCAATAAGTGACTCAAACCGATGATTGAATTTCATGACCTATTCTTAACTTTCATGACCTATTGCTGAATTTCAGGACTTTCATGACCCATTGTTGATTTTCATGACTTTCATGACCTAGTAGACATCCTGTTCTATAAAAGGATATGAATGATTGCAACTTAAATTTGAATGATTGCAACTTAACAAATCGAAGAACTTAAAAAAATCTTTCAGCATTCAAGCAATTTTTGAAGTGAAAACTTCTTTAGGCGCGTTGAGCACTTTTGGGTGAACAAAAATCAATGAAACTCGCGTCATCGTCAGCAAAGGCTTTCCATGAGAAGAAACATATTTTTTACCAATTTATATTATCAAAAGTGGAATTAGAGATTTCAGCTGATTTACACGTGTTGAGGTTTCCTGAATGGGTTTTCTTTTGTATATCAGCTACTAATTAAAATAATTTAATAAGTAATACATCATTTGAAACCTTTGTTGAGTTGGAATCGAACAGTAGCTTACAGAAATTTCTATTGCCAGATGGCGCTGTAATATTTTAAAATTTCAAAATTTCAATTTCTAATTATGATTAAATTCTTTTTAATACATCATTCAAAAGATATTTTAAAGTACTTTTATATTATCGAAAGTGGAATTCGAGATTTCGCCTGATTTACATGTTTTGAGGTGTCCTGAATCGGTTTTCTTTTGTATCTCAGCTACTAATTAAAATAATTTCATAAGTAATCAATATTTTTACCTAATATAAGGCTTAGTTCATTTAATTGTGCCGAATCCTATAATACAGATCATAAACACTTCTTTACAAACCAAAAATAATTTGAAAATAATAATCTAATAGCTCGACAATACAGTTCACAAGTTACTTAGTTTTCACTCCTATCAGCAGTCCCCAAACACTGCTTTGATTTTTTTAAACATTCATCTGAATTGGATTCATTTGTGGAAGTGAGCTTAGGTGTCACAAGTAAATAGAGACGAGGATATAAATAGGTGGTGATTGCAGATTAAATCATTTTACTACTTCTGAAAAGTGTTCTTTCCATGATATCATGTTCTTCTCATTAATAAAAGATATTTGGTAAGTGCTATTTTATCTTGTCTATTGCTCTGGATGTCAATGCTTTTATTTCAGATCAATCACGTGTAAAAAAATTATTGTTCACAATGCAATGTATTATTTCCGTACAAATAATTTTTCATTGCCTGATTAACAAAATTTAAAATCAACCATCCATAAAAGAGATAATTCTAAAACCCACATAATTGATTTTTTTTAATTATAAAAAATAAATCACTTTATGTTCATAATGTGAAATAGGATAGATCCAAATTAGGACGTTACTTAGATGTTATAATAGAGCTTTAAAATTTCATTAAAGAAATTATGCAAAATGACATTTGTAATGCATAGTAAGATATATAAGTAAAAGAAGACAGTCCTTTCATAATAAAAGCTGGCGGGTGTTATTGCTACGTTACCAAATTAGCTTAGAGACAGCAGTAGTAGTCATTCTATACTAATAAAATTCAATGTATTTTCTTTTCTAGCATGAATCTGAAGTCCTACCCTTTCCCAATGAGGAAGTGGACTATGAATTGCCCGAAGACTGTTATGATCTTGTTGAAGCCAATCTTGGGATATGTTTGAAGAAATCTGACAGTGAGAGTGAATTGAGTAAGGGAAACACAAGCATTGCAAAAGCTTCCAAGAAAATTGCACCCAAAGTAAAACAAAGCACTACTCCAGTGAGCACACCTAAAAGTAATTCTGCAACACCCATTGCAAGCAAATCTTCAAAAGCTCAAGTGGTGGTGAAAAATGAAACTAAAACTCCCGGGAATGAAGCGACACCAAAACTCAAGTCGGAATCTTCGACTAAAACCAACAAAATGAAGCGTTCCTCTAGTCCTTTTGCTACTAAATTGATAAAATCTGAATCTGCTTCACTCATTAAAGAAGAATCTCCTGATGTTTCATCCAGTAGAAAGAGCAAGTCTGAACGGAGCAGTAGTCCTGCCGTTACGAAGAAGCTTCTAAAAAATGAATCGGTTAATTCTTCAAAAAAAACAGTGAAGAGTGAATCGAGTAGTAACGGGTCAAAAATATCCAAGAGTGAGACAACAGACAGTTCTGTAAAGAAAATTAAAGTAGAAAAAGAACAAACAAATAAGAAAGGAAAACCAACATCTGCTGAGGGATCAACCAAGAAAATCAAAGCGGAAAAAAAAAATGAATCAGAAAGCAGTTCTAAGAAGTCTAGTACTTTTTCTGTAAAACAAATCAAAGCTGAAGCCCAAAGTTCCAGTCAGTCTAGCAAAATGCAAGAAGGAGAAATATCTACACCTTCAGGTACACATTTTTTCTTCCTCTAAAATATTTAGATCCAGTTACTTGAAAAAATTCTTCAGAAACTTGTTTTTAAATCTTGTTTTCTGTTAGTTCTATTTGAGCATCCAGTCATCTACAGATTTAATGATGATTGCAGAAAAACATAGATGACATATTTAACTTGTACTAAATCTGTGCAATCATAATTCAAAATATCACTTTTCATCATTATTTATATATATATATATATATATTTCCCCCACATCTATAATTAATTAATGTATCTAGTGTAGAGTCCTGCACTGGGTCAGGTAACCTGATTTTACTCAAACCCAAATCGACCTGCAGTTTGGGTTTCGGTCTGTTTGACTACATTTTTTCTCTTGCAGGTCGGGTTGATTAGATTTTATTTTCTTTTTTTAATGCAAGTCGGGTCGACTTGAGAACATCTTTCAAAAATTTTTTACCTTAATAAGCAGAAATTTGTTTGCTCTATATACCTACTTGTATGAGCAAGTTGTTCACGTATCCTTGTATGAATCAAGTTTAATTCTAAAATTATTAAATATATAACTATAAATTAAAATATATAACTTTTATTAATATTATGAAAAGTTTCTGTATTGATCTCCTTTTAAAATAATGCATTTTATATATGAGGGATCTAAAATGTAAATTAATTCTCTGTCCCTGAAAAGAAGAATTTATTTCATTACAATTCACAATAAATCTATTTATATTTCTAGCTATTAAAATATATCAAACATTTTCCTTTATAATTTATTTCTATTTGTTGAACTCCAAAAAGCTATTAAATATTCTTTCTGGCCATATAAGGAGATCAATTGCTGTTAGATATAATCGAAATGTTTTATTTTTTCAGACTTTATGTTGCAATGACTATGATAATTACTTTTTATGAGTGCACCTGTTAATGGCAGAGCCGTCCTTAGGGGTGTGCGACAGGTGCAGTTGCACAGGGCCTCACGCTCTATTTTGTAAAAAAAAAAGAAAGAAAGTGTTTGTGTTGTCATTTATACGAGTTTCTTAATACAAGTTAAATATTTCTATAAATAGTATATCTTACATCTTAGGAGCGATAAACAAGTGTTATCTCTTCTTACCATTCAGTAACCACTGGCCGCATTGGAAATCTAATGGGTGTCTACATATTAAAACTGACATCAACTTCATTTTTTTCAAAGGCAACCCCCAATTTCGACAAGCTTTTTAGATTATTTTATTGAAATCAACCCAGAAAACGATGTAGTTTATATGTTTCTCTCAATTTTTCACAGAATTATAATTTGTTAAAATATGGACATGCTAATGTTAAATGAATGTAATAAATATTAATTCATGGCTTTCCAAAAAATTAATATATTAAAATTTCTTCTTCTTTTTTAATGCTAGAATGGAGTAACCCAAATATATTAAAATTTCTTCTTTTTTTTTTTAACGTTTGAATGAAGTAACCCAAATATATTCCATGCATATTTTTGATTAAAAAACATTTTTTGAATTATGAAAATTATTAAAAATTCATATTTCAAAAAATTATGAGTCATGACCTACATTAATTTTCGCACGAATAGAATGGGCATCATCAAAAATATGGATTTCTAAATTTACAGTTCATTCTTATCTTTATTTTTCGAATTATAGTGATATTTCAATTTATATTGAGTGATTCCATACCAACTCACCTAATGAGGGTTGCATGATCGACTTGGATTTTCTTTAAATTTGGTACACAGATTGATGATATAGAGGCATGAAAAAGTCCAAATTTTTAGCTACCTGCTCCACTTATTTATAGATATACAGATCCTCGAAGTTTGTCCGACCCCTCAAAATACCAAGAAATTGATGTTATTTAATTTTTTTTTCTTAAAAATAGTGCTTATGTAATATGAAAGTGTTAGGTATCGATGGAAACTAGTTATTCCAGGCATTCAGAAAAAAAAATACTACAATGTTTATAATGAAAATTGTTAAGGTACAGAACTCTTAGAAGTTGCAACGACAAAAAATTGATTTTCCCGATTTTGCTAAAATTGAGACATTTATTCCACAAAAAGGAAAATAAAACCAAAGTTTACTCACTTTCTGGTAGAGTACAGGTGTTCACCATAAATTGCTACATAATAAATTACTTGGGTTTCTCACTCCTTCTTGGAAATATTTAAGCTTAAAGACAAACCTTAGGGCAAAAACATGCAATTTCGACCATCTTGGCAGCCATTTTTCTCATAAAGGGGGAGCACTAGAAACTTTTTTATTTTTTTTAAATAAGCTACTGATGTGTTAGCTATTCACAGGAAAAGAGTTTACTTTTGGTTATTATTTGCATAAAGAAATATCCTGCTGGTAGTATATGCATGTTTTTCTCTAATACCATATGCTTGTATTCCCCCTCTCATAGACGTAACATTAATTAAAAAGAAAAATAACAATGCATGTATAGCTGTACTATCTATACAACAATTCAAGAAATTAAATGTATTAAATTATTTAATAATAATAAAAAAAATAATTTCTTCAGTTTATAGCAAAATTAGATATTTGATGAAAACAAGAAATAGAATTTATCCAAAACCGAATGCTGAAAGTTGTCTCTTCGTAATAATAAAGTATTAAATAATTTCTTTAAAAATCAATCAAAATAAAGGAGCTATAAATATTTATTTCATAAGCAATATAATTGAAATACAGCAATATATTGAAAATTGATATGTACAGAATTTTATTCATCTGCAAGCATAAGTTCCTGTATTTTTTCCGCAGTCTCATTTGCTAATAAAAACATGCATCCTGTAGCTGCCGCTGCTGATGGCATTGGTATTATATCTAACAGATGCTTGTATGGAATCCAGCATTTATCTGATCTAAATTTTTGACATGTTGCTTACCTACTGCAGATACTTCAATCTGATTCGATATGTTTGTAGATACAATGGAAACTAAAAGCATAGGTTTACTAATAAAAATAAAGTTATGATAATCCCTAGTACCCTCAATTCTTACAGCGAAAGTTAGTCTTTTAGAAAGCAATACTCTTGTTTCTGCTACATATTCTTCAGATGCAAAGAAAAACTTAATATTTTTAAAATTACCTGTGCAATAATGAAACAAATCACATGAAGAAATTATCTGATTCTTGTAAGGACGTTGCAAGCCGGTTCTGTAAGCAGACCTTTTGACTGTGCCTCCAATTGCATCACACAGGATTTTGCCATGGGATGTGGCAAAAAAAATGTCACTCAGCATTTAGTTTGAAATCATCTTTATGTTGGCATAAATTTAAAAAGTTTTTCTTGTTTTTGTACTGCGTTGAGCTACCGTCAATTAAATAAATTATTTCCTATATGTCTGGATACTGTGATGTTAAATATGGAATTACAAGCCTTTGAAAAGAAACTACTGCCACCGTATCATGTGTCAAACAGTCACTGATAATGCACATAGAAATAATTTTTAGGTTATCATTTGACTGAACAAAAGGATGGAGTGTAGCTTGCATGTTTTCCCAGTGATATCCCTGTATTGCATCCTGTACTATAAAAGTAAAATTTTCAGAAAAATCAAGTAATAAAATGCACTTATCTGGTTTTAGTTCTGCTTTTCTTGTTTTTAAATACTCTGATTGAGATTTTGCGATGTAATGGTATTTTGCCAAGGACTTTATTTTCAACAAAAGTTCCGATTTAAAATCAGATGCAGACAAAGTAATTGAATGAGTGTTTAATGGACTGTAGTTATCCACAGTCGAAACGTCACTTCAGATTCTTCATCATAATTATCCATTAACATATCTAAAAATTCTTCAAATGCAGTTTGGAGTGGAGACTGTGAACAAAGTCCTAACATACATGCTTCATTGTTAATCTGTTAATGTCACACACATAATGAGACAAAAAAAATCATTGCTAGATGGTTTAACAGATTGTTTTAGCCCTTTCTAAACCAGACCATACGATCGTGTGGGTTAGACATCCATTTACATTTTTGCATCTGGAATTTGTATGTAATAAAATCAGGAAATGAACGATCAAGCTAATTAGCAGAAAGTGTAAAGTATAATTTTTAGTCAACAAAGCAGAAAGTGTAAAGTATAATTTTCAATTAACAAGTGTCGGCTATAGTCCATATTTTTCTTTCAGTTTGCAAAAACAGAAGAATGTAATGTTTAAAGGTAAAAATGTTTCGGGTCGGAAAGGGTTAAAGATGCTATCATTAGCTTGTCATTTTGGTTAATCCTACAGACACAGATTGAATGATTTACTGCACTACCAGCTAACACACACCACTTTGGTCGCAAATCAGCAAATTTAGATAATTCAATCTTGTGACTGGGATATTCCTGTTTAAAATGTGTGTACGCTTCTTTGAAATTACATAAAATGAGGTTTTTCTGTTTTGTAAATATTTGATTTCTTCACTAAATACTAACTTGAATTTTTAAAAATTAAAAGGTTTCCTACATCATTCTTTATGATATCACAAAAATAGAGTAAACATTAGTTTTGTTTTAATACCAGAATATCATAAAATCAGAATGTTGCTTCCTTATTCAATGCTTTATTCACCTAATAACACTGTTTCTAAAAGTAACTAAATAATGTTCAGATGGTAAATAAAGTCTAATACATGTAATAAATCAATATTTATATAATATTCAATAAGTTTTGTTTCTTTACATCTTTTTTTATTAATGTTAGGTCTGTGAGAGAGGAAACACAAGCATATGGTATTAGAGAAAAACATGCATATGCTATCAGCAAGATATCTCTTTATGCAAATAATAACCAGAAGTAAACTCTTTTCCAGTGAACAGTTAACACATCAGTAGCTTATTTAAAAATAATAAAAAAGTTTCTAGTGCTCCCCCTTCATGAGAAAAATTGCTGCCAAGGTGGACAAAATTGCATGTTTTTGCCCTATGGTTTGTCTTTAAGCTTAAATATTTCCAAGAAGGAGTGAGAAACCCAAGTAATTTATTGTGTAGCAATTTATGGTGAACACCTGTACTCTACCAGAAAGTGAGTAAACCTTTGGTTTTATTTTCCTTTTTTTGGAATTAATGTCGCAATTTTAGCAAAATCGGGAAAATCAAATTTTTGTCGTTGCAACTTCTAAGAGTTCTGTACCTTAACAATTTTCATCATAAACATTGCAGTATTTTTTTTCTGAATGCCTGGAATAACTAGTTTCCAGAGATACCTAACACTTTCATATTACATAAGCACTATTTTTAAGAAAAAAAAATTAAATAACATCAATTTCTTGGTATTTTGAGGGGGCGGACAAACTTCGAGGACCTGTATATCTATAAATAAGTGGAGCAGGTAGCTAAAAATTTGGACATTTTCATGCCTCTATATCATCAATCTGTGTACCAAATTTAAAGAAAATCTGAGTCGGTCATGCAACCAACTTTTATTTTTTTAGGTGAGTTGGTATGGAATCACTCATTGCTTTTAGAGGGCTGTGACTTGTTATCATTTGTGCCATATATTACTTTGCTTGAGCATGATTTAAAATAAAGTATGTTTATTGAAGTACGTTTAGATATATACATAATTTCTTAATTAGCATTAATTAGCATTATATTTAAAATTGTTATATTTATTTTCTGATTATTATCTGAATGGATATAATACTTTTCTGTGTGATACCTTAATTTGATTTTTTACTTTCTTCTATATGTAATATAGAAAAAGTATTGGATTCGCGAAAATTTTCGACCTCCGTTTTTTGACGGATCTACACGTTTTGGGATGTCCTGAACACAAATTGATAGTTTTTTAAAAATGTCTGTCTGTGGTTTCGTGTTTTTGCTTTACTATGTTATATATATATATGCAACAAACTCAGTATGTATTTTATTTATTTACTTAGCAGGCTTTGCTGGTCACTATATTTAAATGAATTAAAAAAAGAATCAATATTTTTTATACCATTTTACAAATTAAAACTAAAAAGAAAATACATTGAAATTGCTTAAAAAGTTCGCTTTGGGCCCTTGCTGACTTCGGCAGACACTTCTTCACCGCAACTCTTGGTACTGGAATTTAATTTAATTTAAAATGTTTAAAGGCATTATTTTTGTAGAAAATGTTCTGCAAAAAAGAATTCTTATTTGCTGCAGCTTGAATATATATATATAAACATGCAAACGCCATTTATGAAAAGTTTTCTATCTTTGCAGAGAAATTTTTTTTAAAAAACATTACTCATAAAAAAAAAAGTTAAAATCCTTTCTTAAATCTAACAGTATATTATTAAAAAATGGACATAGAATATAGGGAAAAATAGTTTTGTTTTTGTGGACACTTTTAAGAATTTTATGAATGTCAGGGAAATTACTTTCCTTCATTAACATCAAACATCTTAGCCCTAGAAAATTAATTATTATATCAGGGGTTGATCCAGGTTATATCAGGAGTTGATCCAGGTATATCAGGGGTTGATCCAGGGTAGATTCCCATTTTTGTGAAAAACGAAGTTTGTTAAATTACTAAATTAAATACCTGAAAAAACCTTTACTAACTTCGTTGTTTGCCGTAAACTTTTCCATCGGGATCCCGATTCTCGTCAGACGGCCTCCTCTGTGTGTGACTTGGACTGTTGTGCTGGTCTTTGCCTTTCTAAAACGTGGCGCCACATTCTGTCCGGAGCTACTGCGCTGCTGTCATTACACATGTTCCTATTGGTTGCTATTTCTATTGATTCGCGGTACATTGTGTAATTATACTCCTCATAATTGGCTATTTAAGCTGTTTGTTCAAAATTTATATTGATATCTTCTTTATAAAAGGAATGACATATCTTTAATTAACTTGTCTTGACATTAATAGTCACCAAAATGAACTACTTAAACTGGGACCGAAATTTATTATAGACCTGTTAACATAAAACATAGCATTGCAAAGATTGAATCCGCACTTAACAAAATCCCAGAAGAAAACAGAGACAAAATCTGTAATATTGCCGTTAACGAAATTGAGAAATCTGTTAAAAACAAAAACGTTAACAAAGCAGATTTAAAGGAATTGAATAAACTCAAAAAGAATCAAGATATTACATGCACACTAACAGACAAAACTCATAAAATAGCCATCCTAAATCGCATAGATTACAATACAAAAATGGAAGAAACAATAAACGAAATTGGCGTTAACGTTATAAATAAAGATCCAAACGATAAACTATTAAATATAACTATAAGTATTATCAAAGAAGGAAAATGGCCAAACAATAATCCTCCCATAATCCAAAATCACGCCACTAATACCCCCACATTTTCGGTAGATATAAAGACCATAAGTTCAGACCAATTGTAAATAAAAGGGAGGCCCCCACATTTTGTTTGGAAAAATACATGGCTAAAATTTACCGCAACATCATCCCTCCCTTGCAACATTCATTAGAGTCTACCGAAGATTTCATCAAAAAATTAAGGGACATTTGAAAACAATGATAGATACCATTTCATCAGCTTTGACGTGGTTAATCTATATCCGTCCATAGACATTAACGAAATTTGCCAAATTATTAATGAAACAATTAACGAAAAATATCCTGACTCTGAAATAGCCCGGACTCTAACCACCACTACAAATTTTTTATTGAAAGAAAATTATTTCAAATTTAATAACAAAATTTACCAACAGATGAAAGACGTCCTTATCGGGTCCCCCCCTTTCAGGTTTTGCCGCTGAATTTAAATTACGAATACTGGAAAATGAAATCCTTAATAAATTAAAAAATAAAATCTTTTTCTGGTATAGATACGTCGATGATGTTTTTGCAGTTATTGACAAAAATTTAAACGCTAACGAAATTAACACCTTTGACCCAAACATACAGTTCACCTGTGAAGAAGAAAACAATAGGCAAATCAATTATTTGGATGTCAAAATCACGCGCACCAATCAAGAAATTAAAATGACTGTCTATAGGAAACCAACAAATAGCAACGAAATTATAAATTACAAATGTAAAACACCCTACAGATATAAAATTAACGCCATAAGATCACATGTAAATCGTGCGTTCCTAATTTGCAATAACCCAGAAGACCTAAATAACGAATTAAACCTAATCAAAAACTGTAAACAAAATTATTAAGAATAAAATAAAATACATCGATAATATACCTAGTTTTCAGAAACCCCCCTTAAAATTTACGACCTCCATACCATACGATCGCGGTGCCTCAAATAAAATTAAAAACGCAGCGAATAAATACAAAGTCAATATCCCCATAAAACCTAATAAAAATATATTTCGGCTTATTAGAAATGAAAAAGACCCCATTCCCCCCCCCTTGAGACCGCAGGAATCTACAAAATACCTTACACTAACCAAAACAACCAATCAGGCTCGTACATCGGAGTAACTAAGAGAAAAATCAAAACAAGAATTAAAGAACACATAAAAGATATTAAAACAGGAAATCGGAATACAGCGTTGACCAAAACTTTTTATAAAGAAGATATCAATATAAATTTTGAACAAACAGCTAAAATAGCCAATTATGAGGAGTATAATTACGCAATGTACCACGAATCAATAGAAATAGCAACCAATAGGAACATGTGTAATGACAGCAGTGCAGTAGCTCCGGACAGAATGTGGTGCCACATTTTGGAAAGGCAAAGACCAGCACAACAGTCCAAGTCACACACAGAGGAGGCCGTCTGACGAGAATCGGGATCCCGATGGAAAAGTTTATGGCAAACAACGAAGTTAGTAAAGGTTTTTTCATGTATTTAATTTAGTAATTTATTTTTGTGAATTTTTATTTATTTTTGTGAAAAAAAGAATTGTCACTATTTTAGCAATTACTAAATTGTTTAATATCAAGGTAATAGCATTTTATTAAACAAGTATAGACACTCATTAAAAATAATACTGTAAACATGGAAAAATTTTACAAAAGTATTATTTCTATAAAATAAAATTTTGTGAAAGGGCTGTTTTTATAAATCTGAATTTTGTGAAGGGACCCATTTTAAGGATTTGCATTTTGTGAAAGGGCCCATTTTAGAGATTTGAATTTTGTGAAGGGGCAGAAAAAGGGTCCCAATTTTTGCTTGGATTGACCCCTGTATGTCTATATTCCTTTTCTTAATAAGATTCTGCTATTTGGGGATAAAAAAAGAGATTAATATTCAAAGGGACTCTCTTTTTATCATCCCTGGAAGCCAGGGCCAGTGTTATTCTATGGGGAACTAATCCCTATTATAACTTATTACCTATATTTTTAAAATTTCTTTTTCACATTCAGAAAATTTGAAGCTGTTAAATTGGTTGTTTTCCAGAAAATGATAATTATTATTATTTTGAAATTTACTTTAAATTTTTAAAATGGGGGGAAAAAAATAGATTTTTAGAAAACAGTAACCAATTTAATATTGTGAATTTACTGAATATGATTAACGGAATTTAAAAATTTGTATTAGTTAATGAGTTATTATAGGGATTATTTATCCATAGAATAACACTGGCTTTTGCTTCTGATGATGATAACAGGGTTGCCACTCAAACAGGAGAATGAAATTCCCTGACTTTTCCAGATATATCCGAAGAAAATTCCAGTCTAACCATTTATTGAACACTTGTTGTGTTCAGGGCAAATTAATTATGGTATAGGCAGTCCCCCCCTTCTTAAAAATTCTATTCAAAATTCATAACTCATAATTGTGGTATCGATATAGGTATAATAAATACTTCAACTGTATCCACTGTTGTTTGTGTATTGCTATATTTGAGATAGCATAATCAGGAATGAACTTAGTCAGGGTTCCCACTCAATTTTAAAAATAAAATTCTCTGACTTTTCCAGGTTTTCAAGGTCTATTTTTCGAAAATTCCAGTCACAAAATTTGGTTCAAGACATAAAAAGTAGCTCACAGTATAAAACAGAACATAGCTCGCGACATAAAAGACAACATAGTAACATGACTTGCGATATAAATTGAATGCTCAAAAAGCATTTTCCAGGTTTATATCATCATTTTTCCAGGTTTTTGAGCAATATTTACAATTTTCCCCGATATTTCCCTGACTTTTTTCAGTAATTTTAAATTCCCTGACTTTTCCAGGTTTTCCCTATTCTCCCTGACCCGTGGGAACCCTGTTAGTTTATAACTCTATTTTTTCACCTGCAGATGGGCAGTTAAAATATTTCTTCAGTATCGCTGTGGGTTTATCGTAGAAAATTATCAGTTGAGTCACAAATACTAATCTTGTATAGCATTTTTTTACAGGGTTCCCATGGGTCAGGGAGAACAGGAAAAACCTGGAAAAGTCAGGGAAAAAAAGCGAAATTACGAAAAAAAGCTAGGGAAATATCAGGGAAAATTATAAATATTGCTTAAAAACCTGGAAAAATGATGATACAAACCTGGAAAATGCTTTTTGAGCATTCAATTTATATCACAAGTCACGTTACTATATTGTCTTTTATGTTGCGAGTGAAATTTTGTGACTGGATTTTTTAAAAAATAGATGTGGAAAACCTGTAAAAGTCAGGGAATTTTATTTTTGAAATTGAGTGGGAACCCTGTTTGTAGCATTGCTGTCACATCACAAAGAAATGAAATCCTCATATCTAGGTTGATTGTGTTTAGATAATTTTCATAATTTTTATTTTTATTCCAGTATTTTTGGCAATGAAATTCATAAAACTAAAATATGAAATTCATATGGCTGCTAAACCCAGTTTAAATTCATATATTTGTTTTCCCTAATCAGAGGATTACACCTCCCTTAACACATTCACGCTGGCGTGACCCACCGGTGGGTCACAGCTACAGTCGGCAGCAAAGTATCCAAGCACTAGCAATAATCCCTGTCCAAATAAAATACACTTAATACTGCTTTGTTACATAAATCCTTGTTGAGTCATGTTCTTAGTCAGTCTAAGAACATGATTCGACAAGGATTTATTGAACAAAACAGTTTTAAGTGTACTGTTTTGATATTGGAATTATTGGCTAGTGCTTCATATACTTTTGAGAAGACTATGTAAACATAATGCGCCGGCGTGAATGTGTTAAATAAATTATATTTTCTGTAGCCATATGAAAACTTTTTTTTTTAATGAATTCATAACCCACTCCTATTATTACACATATATCTTTCTTTTAAGATTCCATTACAATATTAAAATGAAATCATCCACATTAATTATGTATTTTGTCAGGCAGTTGTTCTTTCTTTTTGTTAGCACTAAGATCCAATCTGTTGCTTGACTACATCGGAGTGAAAGAATATCGTGAATGACACTTGCAGTGTTCTGTATAGTTTTGTGCTATTTTAAATCTATTCAAAACTTCTAACCAATGTCTTAGGCACAAAGGAAGTTAAACTTATGCAATCTTCTAATAATAATTATTATTTGTTATATAGGATCAAGAAAATCATCTCCAGTAGTGAAAGTCAAACGAAGTGACAGTAGTAGCAAGAAAATGAAACGTCCAAAAACAGAAGAATCCACAAAGAAGCCAACAGCTGCATCCAAAAAAAAGCGCACCTAAGAAGCACCATTTACCTTTTTGTAAAAAAAGGCCTTCCATTTTTAAATAGTCAAGAAATTGTAGCTGTTACTTTGTGGGATGCTTTATTATTATTTGAAAGCTCATAATTTTTTATTTCTTATAAAAACTGTTGTTGAAATAAAATAACTACTAGAAATAGTTATCCTAAGTATTTAGAAACATATAAATCAGTGGCTAATAAGTAACTCTAAAATTGCAAGATTTGGCTCTTAAAACAGATTTGTTTCTATTTTTCTCAAAAAGAACTTGGAAAATTAAACTTAAAACTGCAGAATGGATCATTTTATCCCAAAGATTCCTACAAATATTTACATATTGTATTATTTTAATTGTAACAATTTTTACCCTTTTCACTTACCGTTGCCGAAAGCTTAAGCCAATGGGAAAGTTATTCTATGGGAAATTTCATTAACTAATACATATTTTTAAATTCTGTTTTCACATTGAGAAAATTCCCAATTGTTAAATTGATGGACTTTTTTTAAAGCTGTAAAATACGAATTTTCAGTATGTGAAATTTTTCATTTTACAGTTTCAAAATAAAAAAAATCTGTTTTTAAAAAAGGTGCGTCAATTTAACAATTGAGAATTTTCTGAATGTGAAAACAGAATTAAAAAATATGTATTAGTTAAATAAGTTACAATTTCCCATAGAATAACATTGTATTGGGTTTCGGGTGACGGTAAGTGAAGCTGGCCCTTAATGCAGCAATGAGGAATTTGCACACATGGGGGATTTGAACAAAATCCTATTTTTCTGGTAGTTTTAGGCCCATAAATTTCAAAAAGTTTATTAAAAATGCAAGTTCTCATTAACTTTAAAATTAACCAAATATCACGTGACTTCAGAACGCTGCCTGATGTCACACTCGATGATGCTTCAATGTTTACATTTAGTTGGCAAGCAGCAAATTCATTTCAACTTTCGTAATTATCAATCGTTTATGTGATTTCTTTTTCATCTTATAATCATTTAATATAATTATCATTATTTTCAATTGTGCAATGTTTTCGTTTAATAGAATCCTATGGAATGCTAAAGAATAGCTTTTGAGAAGCATTAGCCGTTGTATTAGTGCAGAGTGGTACAATACAATATTTATACTATGATTCTTTAATATCTGTCATCATTATAAAATACAAAACCTACTTCACTGATTCAAGAATCAAAGCAAGAAATCGAATGTAAACAACGATTACTCCTGTTTGTTGTCATAAAGAGTGACATCATGATCATGAAAAACGGCAGTTTTTCTAGTGACGCAAGCGCAAAAACAAACGAACGCCACAACACTCAGTGGAAACGGAAAAACGAACGAAAACTGCGACACTTATATATACAGGAATTTTAAGATCAAAGAAACCGCTGAAAGCCGACACTTAATATCTCAGGAAATATGGGAGGTTATGTTCTGATATTTTCAAAATAGACTTTCACCTTCTGTCTGATCCTACCCTGAAATCGCTACATTTCTGCGTGCAATATATTTCGAGATATGAATTGGCTCATTTAAGTTATAAATGGACGGACTATATGTGTAAGAATTTTTTCTCGAATATGGCTCGAGCGAATTTAGTTTAATTTATATATGATATTAATCGCTTTTATCTGATGTGCCTGACATCTCCCTTTTCCCTAGGAAAAATTTGTTTTTTTTATAACTCAGTTTAAAAATCGAACTATTTTTTACTCCGAAAATACCGTGATGCGGCAGTTTCGCGGACGAATTTCTTCTCTTCCATCTGAAATACTGAATATCAAATAATCGTTTTGGCTCCATCTATCGGGAAGCGTCAAAAATAAACACAAAAAATAAAAAAAATAAATATTTTTTTTTTTTTTAATATATATATTAAATGAGTTATTTATTTAGGTACTTGTATTTTATATGACATTTGTTTATCAAAAATATTCTTTGTATTTACATTGTTTTCATGCTGATACGTTGTTAACTTTCAAAATTGGTTCTATTTTAAAAGGTGATTGCAACAACAAAAAATTTTTCCTTTATTTTCATAAAAATGACAAATAATATGATAATCATATGCAAATATTTGTAATTTTTTCAAAATTAGGTGATAAATCACTTAAACTACGGATTGAAAAAATTCTTAAAACAGAATTTGAAAATAATTAATTTGCTCATTAAGTTTCTAGTATATATAATATATAAATTACAAAATGTTAAGCTATAATAAAATTTTGAATAGATTAAGATTTTTTTTAAATTAAATTCATAACAAACTATACTACTTAAGTATTTACCAGTATAAAATTTTCACTTTTTAAAGATTTTTCTATTATTATTTATTTTTCTCTTTTAAATCAAATCTATACCTAAAAAATTATAATAAGAAATAAATAAGAAATTTTTGTCATTTTTAAAATGCACTATATTATGCCTTTGTAATGTTGCATGTGTCCATCTTTTTTATCACTTTTTATAAAATTTTGAAATTTTATTTAGTTTGTTATTTTGTTCGAGTACGCCATCCAAAACTGTAAGTAAAATATATGGAAATGTTTACTTTGTGTCATTTCATCCAAATAAATTGAAAATGCATGCAAATAGATATCGTGATGCAAAGAACAAAACTGTGAAATATTTTTCAGTTTTGGATGGCGTGACGCAAAAGATAGAATAATTCATTGAAATAAATATATTTCAGTACTATAAGCTTAATGAAAGTGATATATTTGACAGCGTATTTGAAAATTAAAAGCAATATTTCAATGTGCACATATACTTTAATATGCAAAACAAAATAATTGCAGAGAAATTTAAAAACAAATCACTTAATGTAACACCACTGCGTTACTGGAATTTCATATAATTTCTTTTAAAACACATGCTTTCATAGTATAAGAGATGTGAATGGAAAGGTATCAATGAGTAAATGCTATATATTATTTTATCTTGAAAATAACGTTTACACTGTGAATATAAATAAAAGGAAAAAGCAAATTCAAATAAGAAAATCTATGTATAATTTAATTAATATCAAAGCGTCACTGAAAATTTGATATTATTTTTAAGACCCGTATTTCTAATTCTTATAGCCATAAAGTACAGTGCTGCGTCATAAACTTTTAACCCGTTAAGGGTTTTTTGTATTGATATATTATACTGCGTTTTATCCATAGAGCGATGTTAAAATTGTTATAAATCAGTAATTAGATTTCAAATAAAGAAAATGTATGTATTTATTTTTTTACCTTTTCATTTTCTATTACATAAGAATAAAATCAGAAAATGTGCAAGTTCCTCATTAAATTTGATACAAATGTTAAATGTCATTCAAACATTTTACCATTACAAAGTCAAGTATACAAATCGGGATCCTACGGACCCAGCCTGCAGTTTTAGGTCTATCAAAAGTATTACAGTTCTAGTATCATAGAAAAAAAAAATACATGTATTAATACAAATTATCTTTGATTCTGTTAAATAAATAAAACTGATAAAGTAAAAAAGCAAATACTTTGACTGCCGAATAGCACAAAAGATACAGCATACTCCCAATTATCCACTGGCACAGGAAAAGGGTGGTATTGAAAGAAAGGATTTTCTAAAGGAAAATAAAGAATTGCTTAAAAAAAAAAAAAAAAAAAAAAAAAAAAAGAGAAATCTAATGTTGCTGCACCCTACCAGACATGCCAACATTTTGGAGTATTGCTAGTACCTGCATTTTTTTTTTCCACACCACTTCTCTTGAAGGGTCTTAATCATCTTCTTTAATCGCAATTAAATATTGGATGGAGAAAGTTTCACTACAAATAAAATGTGTAAAAAAGGATGGATATTATAGATGGATACTCCAGAACAAACCAAAATGCTGACACGTTTGTGGTACTGTTTTAATTTATTGCGCAATTTAGCTTATAGATTGTATTTTGGCTTCATTGTAGGCAGGGCCCGACTTAGACTACCTGCAGCCCCGGGGCAAGTGGCATAAGAGGTCTTTAGGTTGCAGAATTTCTGTATTCACCTGTAGGGGGGCCCCTTCCAGAAGGGGGGCCCAGGGCATTTGCCCCGTATGCCCTGCCGTAAGTCGGGGCCTGATTGTAGGTACTCTTTTTACTTTCTTCTATATTCAATAGAAGAAAGTATTGGATTCGTAAAAAATTTCGACCTTGGGTTTTTGATGGATTTACACGTTTTGAGATATGTAGAACAAGATTTGACCATTTTTAGAAAATGTCTGTCTGTCTGTCTGTGTGTGTGTGACAAAATTTTGTGGCAACTGTATCTCAGTAACTACTGCACAGAATTTCATACAAATTGGTATGTAGTTGCACCTTGACATAAATGAGTGCCTATCAACTTTTGGTAAAAATTGTCTTACAGGTTGCGTTGCCATCCCGCTTTTTCTAAATTTTTAACATGGTGATATAGGACAAAATTTTGTATAAATGTGCATAAAGAGAATTATTTTTTAGTAATCATTATGAAATTTACAAAAATTATTTATAATAGAGATAGTCAACTGGGAAAAATTTTTTGTATGTGTTGGAGCCTCGCCACCCCCCCTGGGGGGAAGTCCCTCGTCGAGGGGAGTAAATTTTCAAGATGGGTATCTTTCGAAAGGTCTCGTCAATGCCTTTAAAACTAATGGTTGAACTATAAATCTGTGGTAATTTAAAACAAAGTTATCGATTTTTTTTACTTTTAACGAAAAAAAATTTAGATTTTTTTTCTTTAATCGAAATGTAACCAAACTTGGTATTTTGTTGGCCCCTGACATAAACTGGTGCTGATTAGATTTGGGGATCAATCACTCAACAGGTGGCGCTGTGATCATATTTTTTCTAAATTTTTAACATGGCAGTATAGGACAAAATTCCATATAAATGTTCATAATGAGAGTTATTCTTAACCTGTGATTGTAAAATTAATATGAATTATTGATAATAGTAATAGTTAATTAGTAAAAAAAAAATTGTGCATGCGGGAGCATCGCTTTCCCCCCTAAGGGGAAGTACCCCGGGGGGGGGGGGGGTAAATTTTCAAGATGGGTATCTTTTGAAACGTCTCATCAATACCTTTAAAATGAATGGTTGAACTATAAATATGTGATAATTTAAAACAAAGTTATATATATATTTTTTTAACTTTTAACAAAAAAAAAAGATTTTTTTCAGTTTGTTATTGAGTGAATATGTATAGGAAAATATAGAAGAAAGTCTTGTGGTGGCCACAACATACTAGTTGTTTATTGTTTTTACATCCATATTTACTAATTGTGAATACAGTACACTCCTAGAAATCCACATGGCTTCAGATCAGAGACAGTACAAATTTTAGAATTTTAATGCTATAATCTATTAAAAATTATAGTAAATACATATAAAATAAAGGCATGTAAATAGTATAAATGTGTTGAGCAATTTATATATAGATATGGAATTATAGAATATATGATACAGTAATAACTTATACTGGGTTGCCACAGTCTACTAAGAGGCAACTATTTTCAGCCTGAGGAGACTATCGCTACTTTTTTTTTACCTTAAAAGCTTGAAAAAGCAACTATTTTTATAAAAAGGCAACTATTGCAAAATAATTCTTCCAGAAATAGCAAAAAAATCTTTCAGAAAGAAGTATTTTCTATTCATTTTATAAACAATCCCATATCTTAACCTTTTCAACCTTTATTTATTTATTACTTTCTTCTATATTCAATAGAAGAAAGTACTGGATTCGTAAAAATTTTCGACCACAGGTTTTTGATGGATTTACACGTTTTGAGAGCTGTAGAACACGATTTGACCATTTTTAGAAAATGTCTGTCTGTGTGTGCATGCGACAAAATTTTGTGGCAACTGTATCTCAGGAACTACTGCACAGAATTTCATACAAATTGGTATGTAGTTGCTCCTTGACGTAAATTAGTGCCTAACAACTTTTGGTAAAAATTTTTTACAGGTTGCGTTGCCATCCCGCTTTTTCTAAATTTTTAACATGGTGATATAGGACAAAATTTTGTATAAATGTGCATAAAGAGAATTATTTTTTAGTAATCATTATCATGAAAAACGAGAGTTTTTTGAGTGACGCAAGCGGAAGGACAAACGGGACGCTGCAAACTCATATATAAGGCTAGTTTGACATCAAAGAGATTTGTAAAAGCCGACACTTAATATCTCAGCAAATATGCCATATTTAGTTTTGATCTTTTCAAAATAATCTTTTATCTTCAGTCTTAATCTATCCTGAAAATTTTACATTTCTACATGCATCATGTTTTGAGATCTGAATCTCAATTTAAAGCCAAAATGGGAAAATGGTTGGTGTAATGGACTCCAATTCTGAAAAATATCTCTAAAACGGCTTGAAGGATTTTCATATAATTAATATATGTTGTTAATAGGATCTTTCTGAATCTAGTAACGTTTTCGTTTTTTTTTCAGGAAAACTCTTGTTTTTTATATAAATCGCTTTAAATATGGAACTATATTACTCCGCCAATTACATGTGTTTCTTCGGGTGAAAACGCTGTTATGAGGTTCTTACTTGTGAGGTATGTGGGTTGGTTTGTTGACCGACTTGAATGCAGCCAATGAATTATTTATAATTTTTTTTTTAACGCAAAAGTACTTTATTACATGGTTAAAATATTTATTGTATATATACTAAGTCAAATTCACTTAAATATATTTTCTCTTCTGTTATGAAAAAAATATTTTTGATTTAAAAACTTCATATTTAGTCAAAAAAATATTTAGATAATATTTTAAATAAGGAAGTATTTTGTAATTTTAGATATTCCATTTTATCATAAAAATGATGAATTTACAATTTTTTAAAGCGAAAATTTTTAATCATTCATGAACATCGATTTTATAATAGCTCAATGATTTGTGATTCATGTTCACGTATCATTATCATTCCGCGTCGGGAATGGAAAAAAACAGCAAATAGAGTTTTGGCGCCATCTATCGTTTTTTATTTAAAACATACACTTTCGTAAATACATATATATATATATATATATATTTATTTTTAAAAATCTTTTGAAAATACAGTTAGAGTTTATTCATTTATTTATTTTTCGGACTTTAAAATGATACATATTTTAAATATTAACATAATAAATTTTTTTTATTATTATTTAAAGCAATAATGACTAGGGGATGAAACAGTGCTTACACTGTTTATTAGAAATAACATTATTTCATGAATTTTATTAAAATTCATGAAAAATATGTCAAATAGCAATTATTAAATAACACGTCAAAATAAATAAATAACATCTTTACTTTGAAACTCATAATAATGTATTTAAAAAATATTATTCTTTCTTTAATTTTTTAATTAATTAATTTCTGCATGAAAAATTCTATTTCATAAATATATTTACAATTACAATAAACAAAAAATCCTCCTTTAATTTTAAATAACTATTTCTACCTGTTTCTAAACAAGTTTTTTTTTTTTTTTTTTTTTTTTTTTTTTTTTTTTTTTGAGAGAAAAAAAAAAAAAGTTAAATATATATGTATATGATTTTAATATAAATTACTAGATGGCGCCATTACATTTATTTATTTTTCTTAAAAAAAAAAGAAAGAAAGAAAAAACTTAATTGCTTCGAAACATGTAGAAATAATTATTGAAAATTAAAGGAGGGTTTTTTGTTTATTGTAGTTGTAAATATATTTATGAAATAGAATTTTTACGCAGAAATTGCATTTTTTTTAAAAAAGCTTAACTTATATTTTCCATAAAAATTTTCTCCAGGTGATTTTATCTTATTTTTTAAATTATAGAAATGTAAAGCTTAATTTATATTTTGGCTATTTTTTCCCCAAAACATTTTATATGAAAATAAATGTGAAGTAATTTTTACCTGCAATTTTGATGAAAATTTAAATTGTGAATATTGGAGCATACTTAGCCTCAAAAGGGGAAACAAAATATACAAATTTCCATTTTTAACATTTACTTGATTTTTTTTTTTAATTGTTTAATTTGTAATTCTCTAAAAAGAAACTTGCAAAATGTAAATTACGTAATTCTAACTTAAATTTGAACTTATCCACTTTCTTCCTTTTTTTTTTTTTTTTTTTTTAAAGAGTTTGAGAATCCCAGTCAATAAATTTTTCTAGTGCGAAGCTTCTCCATTTTGTTTCCAAGTGGCTGGCTACTCGAAAATTTTTCAGTATGATAAAATACTGAATTAATTCACACTAAATTTGTAGTGTAGATTTATCTTAGAAATGTATTTGATATGTTCATTTGCCAACTTAATCTACCCTCTTGTTTTCCTGTGCTAGCACACTGAAAATTTCAAATTTACATTAGAAAGGTTTTATGAACCGATTTGCTTTAAACTCCATATATACAAGCCTTCATTAATAAATCCACTAAGTCCATTAATAAATTGTAGCTGCCATTTTGAAAAAAAAAAAAAAAAAATGGTGGCAACTTCATAAGAAAAGATAAATTAAAACCAATGTAACACTTAAAAATGAGATAAAAGATACAAAAATTTTAAAACTTTAAAAATACATTTTAATTAAAAAACATTAAAACACAAGACAGACGTTTCGGCTAGAACACTAGCCCTCCTCAGTGTCAAACATACAAACACAACATTTACAAAAATTCCAAATACATCATATCAAGATTAAATATTCAGGAGGAATAGCTTTAGCCTCGTTCAAGGCAGAATGTTGCATTTTAGTGAAAGCGCCCTCTAGAAAAATACGGGATTCATAAATATTTATATTGGAAGCTAAAATTTTAAAGTTTTCAAAATCTGGTATATGATCACTATTGAGAGAATGGATTACAAGTTTAGATCTTAAATCTCCTATTTTATAAGAGCGTTTATGTTCCTTTAATCTAATTTCACCTGTTCTGCCAGTTTCACCGATATATGTAGAATCACAATTTTTACAAGGAATACTATAGATTACACCAAGACGTTTAAGAGGGGGGACAGCGGGTTTAAAGTTTGAGAAAAAGTTACTAATACGGAGTTGAGGTTTAAAACTAGTAGAAATATTAACTGTTCTAAGTAATTTTGAGATATTTTCAGAGATACCTTTATAATAAGGGATAGTAGTACGATAAGTGGAATTTTTAACTTTAGGATAAACTGATTTAAATGAAAAATAAAACTCTTCTTTATAAATTCTTTTAATAAAACGAGGGGGGTAACCATTATTTTTTAAATCAGAAAAGATTCTGCATAGTTCATTATTTAATAATTCGGGATTACTACAATAATGCTTTGCACGATGTAAAAGAGTACGAATGACTGTAAGTTTATGCGATAAAGGATTAGCTGAATTGAAGTTAAGATATTGACCAGAGAAGGTGGGTTTTCTATAGACAGAAGTTGAAAAATGTAAAAAATGATTGACTGTTTTATGCATTATAAGGATGTCAAGAAAGGGCAGTTCATTATTAATTTCTGTTTCAAGGGTAAACTGAATAGCAGGACATAAAGAGTTAGCAAAATCTAAAATATCGTTAACATAAGGTTGCTCAGTAATTATAAAAATATCATCCACATACCTTTTCCAGAAAAATTTTTTATCATGTAACTGGGAATTAATTTTGTTTTCTAAGTATTGCATTACAATTTCAGCAATAATGACAGATATAGGGGCACCCATGGCAGTTCCGTTAATTTGACGGTAGTAAGAATCATTAAAAATAAAACAATTAGAAGATATCTTCTAATTATAAGATATCTTCTAACAATTAGAAGATATCTTCTAATATCTTCTAATTGTTTTATTTTTAATGATTCTTACTACCGTCAAATTAACGGAACTGCCATGGGTGCCCCTATATCTGTCATTATTGCTGAAATTGTAATGCAATACTTAGAAAACAAAATTAATTCCCAGTTACATGATAAAATTTTTTTCTGGAAAAGGTATGTGGATGATATTTTTATAATTACTGAGCAACCTTATGTTAACAATATTTTAGATTTTGCTAACTCTTTATGTCCTGCTATTCAGTTTACCCTTGAAACAGAAATTAATAATGAACTGCCCTTTCTTGACATCCTTATAATGCATAAAACAGTCAATCATTTTTTACATTTTTCAACTTCTGTCTATAGAAAACCCACCTTCTCTGGTCAATATCTTAACTTCAATTCAGCTAATCCTTTATCGCATAAACTTACAGTCATTCGTACTCTTTTACATCGTGCAAAGCATTATTGTAGTAATCCCGAATTATTAAATAATGAACTATGCAGAATCTTTTCTGATTTAAAAAAATAATGGTTACCCCCCTCGTTTTATTAAAAGAATTTATAAAGAAGAGTTTTATTTTTCATTTAAATCAGTTTATCCTAAAGTTAAAAATTCCACTTATCGTACTACTATCCCTTATTATAAAGGTATCTCTGAAAATATCTCAAAATTACTTAGAACAGTTAATATTTCTACTAGTTTTAAACCTCAACTCCGTATTAGTAACTTTTTCTCAAACTTTAAACCCGCTGTCCCCCCTCTTAAACGTCTTGGTGTAATCTATAGTATTCCTTGTAAAAATTGTGATTCTACATATATCGGTGAAACTGGCAGAACAGGTGAAATTAGATTAAAGGAACATAAACGCTCTTATAAAATAGGAGATTTAAGATCTAAACTTGTAATCCATTCTCTCAATAGTGATCATATACCAGATTTTGAAAACTTTAAAATTTTAGCTTCCAATATAAATATTTATGAATCCCGTATTTTTCTAGAGGGCGCTTTCACTAAAATGCAACATTCTGCCTTGAACGAGGCTAAAGCTATTCCTCCTGAATATTTAATCTTGATATGATGTATTTGGAATTTTTGTAAATGTTGTGTTTGTATGTTTGACACTGAGGAGGGCTAGTGTTCTAGCCGAAACGTCTGTCTTGTGTTTTAATGTTTTTTAATTAAAATGTATTTTTAAAGTTTTAAAATTTTTGTATCTTTTATCTCATTTTTAAGTGTTACATTGGTTTTAATATATTAATGAGACGTATAAATTATGTTTAATTTTATTAAAATAAAAAAAAAAAAAAGATAAATTAGTTTACCCTTCCCAGGAGCCAGAAGGACTTATTTTAATTTTTTGATCAATAACCACTAAAAAGTAATGATATCAGTTCAAAAAACCCTTAACGGCTTAAAAGTTTGTGACACCGCTACTTTATGGCTATAAGAATTTGAAATATGAGTCTTAAAAATAATGATATCAAATTTTAAGTGACGCTTTGCAATTAGTTAAAATATACATAGATTTTCTTATTTGATCATTTACTTTTATCTTTTATTTATATTTATAATGCAAACGTAATATTTTTAACTTCAACATCAGACAGATATATAAAATACACTCACTGATGCTTTTTCATTCGCATTTCAAATTCAAAATAACAGTTTTAAAAGGAATTATATAAAAATTCCAGTGGCGCCTCGGTGTTATTTTAAAAGATATGTTTTTAGATTCCATTAAAATTACTTTTGTTTTGTCTAATAAAGTATATTTACACATTTAAACAGTGCTTTTAATTTTCAAATATACTGTCAAATAATTATACTTTCACTGAGTTTGCATTATAAATTAAAATTATTTATTTCAATAAATTGATTTATCTTTTGCGTCACGCTATCCAAAACTGCAAGTAAAATTTGTGTAAATGTTTTCTTTACATCACACTACCTCTTTGAGCAAATTTTCACTTAGTTGAATACTATGATACTATGTTTTGGATAGCGTGATGCAAAAGATAAATCAATTTATTGAAATAAATAATTTTACTTTATAATGCAAACTCAGTGAAAGTATAATTATTTGACAGTATATTTGAAAATTAAAAGCACTGTTTAAATGTGTAAATATACTTTGTTAGACAAAACAAAAGTAATTTTAATGGAATCTAAAAACATATCTTTTAAAATAACACCGAGGCGCCACTGGAATTTTTATATAATTCCTTTTAAAACTGTTATTTAGAATTTGAAATGCAAATGAAAAAGCATCAGTGAGTGTATTTCATATATCTGTCTGATCTTGAAGTTAAAAATATTACGTTTGCATGATAAATAAATATAAATAAAAGATAAAAGTGAATGATCAAATAAGAAAATCTATGTATATTTTAACTAATTGCAAAGCTTCACTTAAAATTTGATATCATTATTTTTAAGACTCATATTTCAAATTCTTATAGCCATAAAGTAGCGGCGTCACAAACTTTTAAGCCGTTAAGGGTTTTTTGAACTGATGAAATTTACAAGAATTGTTTATACACTGATGGAAAAAAAAAATCCCAACACCAGGAAAAAGCTGTGCTAGATAAACGAAATTTGGTAGGCGTGTTTATACATCTGAAAGATGACGTCGATTCAAATTTCGAACTACGCACATAAGTGTGGCGCTAGTAGCGACACTATGAACATGCAAATGAGGTTTGCTTTAAATAAGCGCTGTAAGGTTATTTACAGTTGAGATTTGACATAGTGGGTTAATGTTAGTCAAGGATGCCTCTAAGAAGACGAAGAAGTCATTATCAACAGCTCACTGAGTTTGAACGAGGTCGTGTAGTAGGGCTACGAGAAGGTGGGTTTTTCTTTCCGCGATATTGCAGAAAGACTTGGCAGGAATGTATACACTGTGCATGAGTGTTGGCAGCAGTGGTCAAAGGAAGGTACTGCCTCAAGAAGACCGGGTTCCGGGCGGCCACGTGGCACTACTGAGAGGGAAGACCGCCGTGTTCGGCGTATGGCTGTGGCTAATCGTACTGCGTCTGCAGCTGAAATTCGAGCTGCAGTTGGCACCACAGTGACACAACGAACTGTTACAAATTGGTTACTTCAAGGACAGCTCTGAGCCAGATGCCCTGTAGCGTGCATTCCACTGATTCCAAACCACTGCCGTTTGCGACGTGAGTGGTGTCAAGCTAGAGCTCATTGGAGGACGAAGTGGAGATCTGTTGTGTTTTCTGATGAAAGCCTTCTGCCTTGGTCGCAGTGATAGCCGTGTGTTGGTTAGAAGGAGGCCAGGTGAACTCCTGCTAGCGACCTGTCTGCGGCCTAGACACACAGGGCCTACTCCTAGAGTTATGGTTTGGGGAGCAATTTCGTATGACAGCAGGAGCACTCTCGTGGTTATCCCACGCACCCTGACTGCAAATTTGTACGTCAGTCTAGTGATACAACCTGTTGTGCAGCCATTCATGAACAGCATTCAAGGGGGTGTTTTCTAACAGGATAACGCTCGCCCTCATACCGCTGTTGTTGTAACCCAACATGCTCTATAGAGTGTCGACATGTTGCCTTGGCCTGCTAAATGGAAAAAAAAAATTATTTTTTTTTATTTTTTTTATATTGTTACTGAGTGACTTTGTATAGGAAAATGTAGAAAGTCTTGTGATGGCCATAACATATTAATTTTTTTTTACTGCCTTAAACTATGGCATATCCCTGAAGCAGGTGAACTATCCAATGAGAATGTAGAAATTTCACCAGACGTGACACATGCAGCTATTAAGCTGGCCAATTTGCTTATTGCAGTTGACTACTAGTACACTCCTGTGATGTCCTTCCTCACCCTGATTTCATGTAAGAAACAGTAACAAAATTATAAAAGAAAGCTCTTTTAATAAATCAGAAAAGGAAGAATACATAAACATATCTTAAGAGCAGACAACACTTAATCTTTTCGACAGGCAATGACTCATTGCCTAATGTAAATTCAGAAAAATCACACTCGTTGAATTAGCACTTGTTTTTAAAAAATTGATTTTTCACTTTTAATAATTAATTTACTTTCTGGCTAAAAATGCACGATAATTAATTTTTTCGCTTTCTTAACTCATAAATAAAATTTAACAAACAAGTACTAATTTCATGATTGTGAATTTTCTGAGTGTGAAAATGGAATTAAAAAAAAAAAAAAAAGTAGGTGATGAATAATTGGGGAAGCTGATTTTTCCGTAAAATAACTTGAGCCTTGCTGTTGGCGAGATTAGGTATTGTTCCCTTTTAAAGCTAATGATATACAGAGTATTAGATTACATCAAAGCATGTTTAAAAAGCCTTCAGCAGAGATTAAAAAAAAAAAAAAAAAAAAAAGCTAATGAACAAAAAAAACAAATAATTTTTTTAATAAAAGAAAACAATATTTGATGTAATCAAAATCATTTGTGTCCAAAAAAGCTTTGAAATAATTTTTTGAATAAATTTAATAAAATACTTTTTACAAAATTATGTGACAATTTTCTTACTAATTTAAATCTCAAAGTAATTCTTTGAGTAATTAACGTTTTTAATAGAAGATACTTATTTATGGTTAATATTAATTTTTTTTTCAATTACCTCTTTTAAAATGAAGTAAAAATATATGTATATCAAAAATTAGTTATTTGGCATTTCATAAATTAATTCAACTTTAATTGTCTAAGGTGGACATTTTTTCTATTTTTATGAATTACTTAGAAAATGTAATTTTGAATACATTTCTATTACTTAAAACTATTTTAATTTGAAGATTTTTTTAATGGTATACTTAAATTGAATAGTAAGAAAATGCATATGGTTTTTATCCTTTAATGTTCGTTAGCAAGTGAATATTTAAGCTAGTATTTTGGTCGTTAGGCTACTAAAGCAACTATTTTTGTTCTGTTTCTTTTGTGGCAACCCTGCTTATATTATAAATTTACAATTTTTATTACAGTTTAGAACTATAGGTAAAGACAAATGATTTTATTTCTATCTTTTTTGCTTAAGCACAAATACTGTTGATTCATTAAATGGTAGTAAAAAGAGTGGTAACAGACCTTGCTTAAAATTAACTTACCTCATCTTATGCCATTTCCTGCTTTTATTTCATTATCTGTTGCACTCAGTTTTATGGATAATCAGGAGTATAATGTTAATTTCATACAATTAGCTGATATTTTATTGTTATATGAGCTTTAATCTGATGTGAAACATTTCTTCTAAGCTTCACTTTCTGTATAGAATAAAATTGTTAAAGCTGCCTTAATAAAAGAAAAGCACTGTTGTCTTTTTATGTGCCACTTTTTTGTTTCATTACCGAAATAATTTTCTTGTCTGAATTATTGAAAATTGTATCATTTTTCTGAAAAGCGATCTGTGAAGAGCTTGTTTTAAAAGAGTCTCTCACATTTTGAAGAACTCATTTTTGCACCCAGATTTTTCCTAGAATCTCCAAAAATACCTTTTTTCCATAGTTAATGAAAATTGCACTTTTTTATGGCTGTTTGCAGAAACGTAAAATAATAACAAAAGGTTTTATTGTTAAGTAGATTGGAGTGTAAAGGTTGATTATTTTTATATACCAACTATGGGAATTGAACTGAGGCACTCCACTTAACACGCAGATGCTCTGGAGACATGACTGAGCCACCCTGGCTTAGCATTTCTGACATAATAACCGTTGGCAAGGTCACCCTGTATGCAAACGCAGCTGTAACAGGTTCAGGGCCCCAAGCCTCGATAACTTTTTCTAGTCAATTTTCACCTTATAATTATTACTACTGGTGTTAGTCCCTCCCAAACACACTTGTGAGAGTTTTTTCATTTTCCCCTCATTTTTTACATTCTTCTAATGTGTGTGGTGTCCTATTAATTTAGAGAAATTTCAATTCCTCCAGTAAGGGTAAATTTATTTAAAAAATAATAATTAAATAAAACAGAATAAACAATATTTTTATGCTAGTGACCAACGAAATTTTCAGGAAAAGTTATTTTAAAGTTGAGAGACATGTCCTCTGGGGAAAAGTAAAGCAGTGCATGCTTAGTCAAGAAACGAGTAATAAATTTAAGAACTGGTATACATTAAATATTTAAACTTAAGAACTTTTTCACACACCATGAAGTGAATGTAAGTACTACCAGTTTTTTGAAAGGATGTGGCCTTTCTTTTTCAGGTACAAAAAACGTGCTACTACCTTGAAGGATAAAACAAGATATATTTTCTGCATCTGAAGGCCATGTCCTTCCAAAACTGATAGTACTTACATTCATTTTATGGTGTGTGAAAAAGTTTTTAAGTTTAAATAGTCAAGAAAAGGTTTATATATATATATAATTTATTCTTTAAGCATTTGGCTGCATTGACACATATAATTATTAATTATAATAGTATTTGACGATAAACATTAAGTGAGTTTCATATTTTAAAAATGATCAAAATAAAGTGATTATGAATTATATCATAGCTGCCAACCTTTGACAATCAAAATTAGGAAGATTTTTTGTATATGACATAATTTATGCTGTAAATAGAATATTAATACCATAGTAATTGTTGGGAAGAAGGAGCAAATAAAAAGAAAATTTTGCATTATCTAGACCTAGAGGCTTTCTTTTTATTGCAAATAATATGAGGAAAAAATAAATAAATAAAACATACTGAAATTATACACAGATATACGTACATTGATTTGTGAAAAATTTTCCTAACTGAAAAATCTATTCTTCATTTTTTCCCCGTGTTTACACATTTTGTATAGATATGGCATATAAAAAATTTAGTTAAATAGATTCATTAAGTTTAGCAATAAAGTCTGATAGTAATTATGTATGTGAGAAATATTGAGCACTTCTATTCCTTTATTGTTTCTGGAACGGATCATTGATCACTATCCGGAGATGGGGAAAGGGAATACATATTTAGCTTTTTTAATTCTACTTCTAGAATCTAATAAAGCAAGTTTAAAATGAATATCATCCTAATTACTTTTGTTATAGGACGATAATTCACATTAAAAACAAACTAATTTACCTTACATAAGTCCTAGTTATTTTCACAATGCATTTCAGGCGCTAGCACACCCGTCATCAGGTGAAATGTGACACTTCTCTTTACTGTTGTCATCGGGAAACATCGGCTTCGTTTCTTCACTTCTCTTCGTATTGGTGGATCTTTTGATCAATTGGCTCCATTCCTTTGGGATTCTTGCGTGTTCGCGATCGTTGACTGCCTTGGGGTTAGTAAGGATCTCTAAAGCTTCTCTTTTGAAGGCGTAACTGTGATTATTGTAGTGGGCGATTTTATTAGTATGTATGCTGTTAATATTAATTGGGTTATTGAGGTGAGCGGAAGCAAGCGCGGTAGATTGACGGTTGTGTATTAGGTCCGATTTATGTTCTTTTTCGCGGTCTTGTATTTTCCGTTTAGTGACACCGATATAGCAAGCACTAGAGTTATTATTGTAGTTGAAATCTATTTTGTAAATTCCGGAAGTGGATCTATTATCAATTTTATCTTTATCGTTTCTAATGTGCTGAAAAATATTACGGTTAGGTTTTATTGGAATGTGTTTATATTGTGTTTTTTAGCTTCATTTTTTATTTTTATACTTGCTCAGACATGCCAAGTCTCCTGCTTTTTGCTTGTTTTTCTATGCTCCTGCTTTTCCACTCATTTCTCCTGCTTTTCTGATGTAATTTTTATCTATCCCTCTTAGCATAATTTATGCTTAAAATTTGTGGGATTGGGTAAAAAAAAATTTGGAAGAAAATGAAATTTATCTTGCCTTGCAATTTATCAAGTTCAGTTTGAATGTGAATTACTATACAATGCTTTGAAACTAATTTTTGCTAAGAATAAATTTTTAACTTTCATTTTTGCATAATGAAAAATGTCTTATTATCAAAAGATTTTTTTTTTTTTTTTTTCAAATTCCATAACTATTGAAAACTTAAAGATATCAAATTTCATTAGAATAGAGCTGATATTTTCATTTCTTTATTACCTATTTCATTTCTTTTCTTTTACAAAGATAACTAAGATTCTTATTGTTTTATATTAGGAGCAGAATGATCAAATCTGTCTATTTTGACTTAAATTTTAAACAACTGTATGTCTGAGGGTTTTTTTTTTTTTTTTTTTTTTTGATAGTTTGTTTTGCTGCAAGAAACATATATTATTCATTTAATTTTAATACTGATGCTTTGTAAATACCTCCTAAGCTTATAAAGCTTTACTTAAAATTAAATCTGCATTACTTTACTCATTCTCTTTACTCATTTACAAACTTTCTTGTTGGAAAAAGTCTCGTGATTTCTGTTAAAAAAGTCTCGTGATTTCTGTTGAAAAAATCTCCTGCTTTTTTGTCATTAGAAGTTGGCATCTCTGCTTGCTCCGTTGTAGAAAGGGATGGGGGTAGTGAATTTTGGTTTTTCTTTTTGGGCGTTATTGATTTTATTAAGGGTTTTAATTCGTTTTTTATATAGTTTATTGATAAGAGTTTTTGGGTAGTTTGCTTTATTGGCTATGTTTTTAATATATTTAGGTTCTTCGTTGAGGAGGGTTTTGTTGGAACAGATAAGGATCGCGCGATTTATATAAGATCTTATAGCGGCGTATTTATAGGGAAGGAGGGTATGGCAGTGTTTATTGATGATTTCGGTGTTGGTGGTTGGTTTCCTGTAAACAGTAGTATCGATTGTATTGTCTGGATTTTTGGTTATTTTAATATCTAGATAGTTCAGTGTATTGTTCGTTTCGTTTTCCATTGTGAATTTTATGTTTTTATCAAGGTTGTTGAGATCGTTTAGAATTTTATCAGTGTCGGAATTTTTCGGGAAAACGGTAAAAACGTCGTCAACGTAACGCGTCCAGATTTTACTTTTATTGATAATATTTATGGCGGAGTTTTCGATGAGTCTCATTTTTAGTTCTATCTAGATATTATCTAGATAGAACTAAATAATAGAACTTTTAATATCTAGATACTATCTAGATATTAAAATAACCAAAAATCCAGACAATACAATCGATACTACTGTTTACAGGAAACCAACCACCAACACCGAAATCATCAATAAACACTGCCATACCCCCCTTCCCTATAAATACGGCGCTATAAGATCTTATATAAATCGCGCGATCCTTATCTGTTCCAACAAAACCCTCCTCAACGAAGAACCTAAATATATTAAAAACATAGCCAATAAAGCAAACTACCCAAAAACTCTTATCAATAAACTATATAAAAAACGAATTAAAACCCTTAATAAAATCAATAACGCCCAAAAAGAAAAACCAAAATTCACTACCCCCATCCCTTTCTACAACGGAGCAAGTATAAAAATTAAAAATGAAGCTAAAAAACACAATATAAACATTCCAATAAAACCTAACCGAAATATTTTTCAGCACATTAGAAACGATAAAGATAAAATTGACAATAGATCCACTTCCGGAATTTACAAAATAGATTTCAACTACAATAATAACTCTAGTGCTTGCTATATCGGTGTCACTAAACGGAAAATACAAGACCGCGAAAAAGAACATAAATCGGACCTAATACACAACCGTCAATCTACCGCTCTTGCTGCCGCTAACCTCAATAACCCAATTAATATTAACAGCATACATACTAATAAAATCATCCACTACAATAATCACAGTTACGTCTTCAAAAGAGAAGCTTTAGAGATCCTTACTAACCCCAAGGCAGTCAACGATCGCGAACACGCAAGAATCCCAAAGGAATGGAGCCAATTGATCAAAAGATCCACCAATACGAAGAGAAGTGAAGAAACGAAGCCGATGTTTCCCGATGACCACAGTAAAGAGAAGTGTCACATTTCACCTGATGACGGGTGCGCTAGTGCCTGAAATGCATTGTGAAAATAACTAGGACTTATGTAAGGTAAATTAGTTTGTTTTTAATGTGAATATCATCCTTTATGTTCCAGATGGACAAATACTGGGAAATAAGACTTCTGCAGAAGATTTGATTGTAGATCGCTAGTTGGAGATAAATAGAGAGGGAGGGGGAGGGGCAAAAAA
Organism: Salticus scenicus; assembly: GCA_963930645.1. Classification (NCBI taxonomy): domain Eukaryota; kingdom Metazoa; phylum Arthropoda; class Arachnida; order Araneae; family Salticidae; genus Salticus; species Salticus scenicus. The sequence continues at coordinate 310,320,635 of OZ005655.1, forward strand.
TAATTACATAAGAAAAAATATTTCACAATTTTATTTCTTTACAGGTTCTAGAATCTCATAAAACAAGTTTGAAATGAATATTGACATTCATGTTTTGTGGATGGAAAAAGATTGGGAATTGGGAGCTTTTATAGAACATTTGATCGCTGATTGTTCCATGGGGTTTCTTAAAAAAAAAAAAAAAAAAAACAGTATCTGTAGCATTCTTAAAAACGGAAAAAATAAATTTGCAGAATTTTGTGAATTAGGTCGGGGGTGGGGGGAAATTGCATGAAAAAAATCATGTCTGAAATGTCAGCATGGGGAAGACAAAGGAAAAACAATTAAGTGCGGCACGTGACGAAAATTTTGCACAATTTTGAAAAATTCCGGAGATATTGTTTTTCAAGAGTTTGCCTCAAAATTCGGGAGAGTTGGCAGCTATGTTATATTACAAAAATCACAACAGGGATGAATGAATAATTCCAGTCAGAGAAGGAATGGTTAAAAGTATGTCTGCTTATATTAAAGTTTTTTAATTTTATAAATGCATTTATTTGATAGAATCCTCCTATAACAATCTAATTCCGGCATTACGCTGAGCATTAATACTTTGAGATTGTTGCAACTTCTTTTCTCTCTTGAAGGCTAATTTATTTTCTTTTTTCAGCATTCTGCTTTCCTGGAAGGGTGAAAAAGATAAAACTATGTCATGATCATTGAAGCTACGAAATGTATCAAATCATTTGCTCATATACAGTGAATTGCAAAAGTGTACAGAATTTTATACAATTAATTCAGCATTTAATGAAAAAAAGTCCGAGATATCACAAAAGAACTTACTCTTTAAAGTCTCGATGTAAGTTTCCTAATTAAAAATAAAATACCTTTAAGAAAGTTTCTTGCTTGGAGCTTTTCGGCCAGAATCCCAGCCACCCTCACTGTCTTCTTTCGATCTCCTCTGTAGCAAAAAGCACAATCTCTGATCATCGTCATAGAGTTGATTAGCCATTAGGTAAATTTTCTACGATGTTGTAGTTAATCACATAACTATGGTTTATTGTATTTCTGGGTAAATTTTTATTTCTTGTTCACTATTTGTTTTTGTTATTCTATCCTGCTCGAAGTCCATTTCATGTTGCTTCTAATGGTTGAATAGGGCCTTTATCATTACAGATTTGATAGGGATATTTATTTTATTGGAGGGGATGGCTGCAGTTAGGTATCAATTCTATTTATATATAGTTTGTTTACTAAATCTTGTGTGCTATTTCTAATATTTTATTTAATTAAATTTTTAGGAGGGTTTTGTCAGAGCAAATGGTCATTGCAGGATTTATATTGGATTGGATAGCCTTTAGTTTATATTTAGAGGGATTTCACTTTTTGTATTGATTATTTCATTATTATTATTGGGTTTACAGAACACGGTAGTTTGGATTTCTTTATCATATGTCCTTGCTATTGTTACATTTAGAAAATTAATTTTATTATTGTTTTCTGTTTCACTGGTAAATTGGATATTAGGGTCTATTTCATTTAAATTTCTTAATATCGTTTCTATTTTAAAGTTACTGTCGAAGATAGCAAAGCATTGTTCGCATATCTAAACTAAAATTTTATAGTTTTTAAATTTATTGAGTCTTTATTTTATTTCTTCTTCCATTATTTTTAATCTTAATTCCGCCACAAGGCATAATATAAGATAAAGTGATCCCATCAGAAATTCTTTGTTTTGCCACTAAAGTCTGTTATAGTTTTCTTCAATAATTAAATTGCTAGTGGCTGTTAAGATGGTAGTGATTTGTTTTTTATTTTATCATTAATAATTCCACTAATAATATTGATTGAGGGGGATGGGGGGGGGGGGAAGTTGACTACAATTGTTTCGTTTTGATTAATTTTTATTTTAATTTATGGATGAAATCTTTGGTAGAGTTAAGGCTATTGTTAGAAGGGGTAGATGTATATTTTTTACGTACGTTAAGAGGGAGTAGGTTGGGCTTTCAAATTTGCTTATTATTAGTCTAAATTTAGGGGAATTTTTAGGGTCCAAACATTTTGGATGTATTGGGGACATGATTACGGTTGTTTGTCTTCATTTGTGAACTTTTTCACTTTTGGTACGATTTAATTATTGGGTGTCTGTTTTGATTTCACTCATACCTGTTTCCGTTAAATATTGTGATTTTATCTGGTCATAAGAAATTTTATCATACATTTTAATTCTCTATCATTTTATGGAGGAGGTTGAAGAAAGTAGACATCAAGATGCTCCTGAAGGATCTTTATCAAAGGTATTATTATGTTTAATTAGAATTAAAAAACGATGATCATATAAATAGATGGAATTACATTTTAATGTACATATAATTTGTGTAAAGTTTTGTTTAAAGGATACAGTGCTGAAATCTTATATACTCATTGGGAAAACTTTTTGTATGGGGTCATATTACAATTTTGATTAAAAAATCTTGGAATTTAAGTAACAAATTGGTCATCAGCAAAAATTTCTGGCCTCCCTTCTGACTCCCCCCCCCCCCCCCCCCCAAATTTCGAAATTTATTTAAATAATATAGAAATTAAATTTTATGTATAAAAACCAAATATTTACTATGCCTGGATCATACACCAAGAACACCTATTAAAATTTAACATCATCAAACCAATTTTATTATCTTCTTTAAATAGATACACCATTCAGCACAACGATTCAAAGCATGTACAAACAGGAGTGGATTAAACCAGTTTTCCTAAAACTGTGCATCAGTTCAACACCAAGTTGCGAAACATGTACGGAGAGAAGTGGTGTAAATTCTCTAATGGTGTATCAATTCAACATAATGTCAGAAACACAAATCAAAACAATGCAAGTTAAGCCTACATTGGAAGTGGAATCTGAGCCCAATTTTTTTCACCAAAATATTAAAATTAAAAAGAAATTCCTTAAAAGATTAAAACATAGTTGCCAGTTAAAATATATATTGGTGCCAATGGCAACCAGGCAAGCCTGTTTCACGAGCCCTGCTCATTTTTACAAATGATATTAATTTGTTAGAATGCTTACATTATTGATGGTAACTTTTACTATAAAAGTATACTAGTACGATAACTACAATAGTATTCTGTAACAGTTATCATACTTTTATTATAAAATTCAAAAGAGATAAATAGTAATACATCATGGTCAACGTTACTTGATGAAGTAAAGCATCCAATTGTCAATATGCAAATTATTTTGGATGTGTTCACTGGGCAACTTGTTCCGACATCTTGTTTCTAAGTTGCAGCCACTTAAAATCACACTGCCACTTGAAAATATCCCATCACGATAACTTTTAAAATACTAAACTGATTCAAATAAAAGTTGGATAGTGAACTTATGGTTCAAATATCTTGGATACGTTCACTTGGTGACTTGATCCGCAATTTTATTTCCAAGTGGCGGCCACTTGGAAATTTGTCAATGTGGTAACTTTAGTAAATATTGAATCAATTCGCATTAGATTTGGGTAGTGGATTTATCATTCAAATATCTCAGATAAGTTCGCTGGGCATCTCACTCCGCTTTTTCTTCCAAGTGGTGCCACTTGAAAATTTCTTATGACGATAATTTTTGAAATACTGATTTAATTTGAACTAGAACTGGACAATGAACTTATCATACAAATATACTGGATGATTTCGCTGGGCAAGTTGTTTCGCCAGTTTGTTTCCTAGTCGCAGCTACTTAGACTGCCACTTAAAAATTTGCCATAACAATAACTTTTGAAACACTGCATTGATTTGAACCACAGTTGGGCAGTGAACCACTTCATATATTTTAGATGTGTTTGCTGGGCAATTTGCTCCACTATATTGTTTCCAAGTGGCGGCCACTTGAAATTTGTTATCATGGTAACTTTTGAAATACTTAACCAATTCAAACCAAAATTGAAAAATGGATTTATCATTGAATAAATTGAAAAATGGATTTAAACAACTATGATTTCGGTGGGCAAGTTTATTTTCAAGTTGCGTCCACTTGAACGCTGCAACTTGAGACTTTATTATCGCGATAACTTTTAAAAATACTGAGTTTATTCAAACCAAAGTTAGACAGTGGATTTATTTTACAAATATTGTTGCGTACTTGGGGGTTCGTAAGTTGTCCAAGAATGAAAGGCGAAACTTGCAAAAGTTCAGTAATTTATTTACAGAAAATTCCAGAAGAATACAGGTCTATAAACCAGGTATCAACTTCAGTTTCACCAGTAAACACAGCTTAAATAACAGCTGTTAACAGCAAATTCACAGTGCAACCTGCATCAAAACATTAACATAAAGCAATGATGATTCAAAGAGGCTCAAAACTCCTTCAATAGCAATGCAAGCGTTTGGCAAAACTCAACTGCAACCAACTGACTTGGTGCATTCGGCCATCTTTTATACCCTTTTATCGGACCCAGAAAAATCTAGAAATTTCACGTAACTCGTGAACAGTGGCATAACTAGCCAAAGTGCCGCCCTTAAAAAAATCTAAAAATACTTAAAAATTGATTCTTCTCAAATACTGCATTTTTAAGTTGTGTCATTTTTCTTGCCGGGATGTGATATGTCAATTTCACTTTGATAGTTTTTAACAATAATTAAAATGGGTGGAAAGAAATATGTGTAGTACAGAATCAAAATTTACCCTTTTAGCTTCCTTGAAGAGATGCTTTCGTTCTCTTTTCTGTTCTGGTGTTTCAGCTTTCAGCCTGATGTTAAATGTTGTGGTGGCAACTGATTCATTGTCATCTGATTCAGTGCTGCTCTCTTTTTCCTCTTTGAGTTCTTTGAGTTTGGATTTGGTGAGTCTCTTTTTCAGTGGATTATCTGGAATCTGGATTTTCTTGACCTAAAAACAGTTCAGAGACAATATTACTTTACATCATTATTCTCAATAAACATTATGTTATAAAATTTCAATTAAAGGAATTGTGATATCGTTTTTAACACTTTCCAACAAGGTTGAAAAGTGTTTATGGAATTTCTTGAAACTGATATATTTTATTCAAGTTCACTATCGGATGACAAAAATGCAATTGCAGCAAATTTGCAATAAACAATTTCAATGTAACTGAATATTTTTGTGTGACCCTGTAAATCTAATGCTAATTATACTACATTTTGTAGAAAGCATTCTTTAGTGCATATGAATAACAAATTTCAATTTTATTAAGATTTGTTCCAAGTAAAGTTATAAAAATTTGGTTTATAGAAATACTTCTCACAGAACGAATGCTTTGGAATACTTTTGAGTGTTCCTGTACACAAATCAGTAGTGGTATTTACTCCATTTTCTATAGCAATCATCCAATAGTGAACTTAAACAACAGATTTCAATTTCATTGAAATTTGTGTAAATAAAATATAGTTCATAAAAATACCTCTCATAGAACACAATATTTTGGAATACTTTTGGGTGTCCCTGTACACAAGGGTTAATCACTCCATTTTCAATAGGGAACAACTGATAGTGAACTTGAATATCATATATCAGTTTTAAGAAATTCCATGGATATTTGTGTGAGTTAGAGCGTGGATAGACAGACAGACAAATAAACCAAAGTCATTAAGAAAATAAATAAACGAAAATGCAATTTAAAAAAAATTCTAATAATACCCATTAATATAACTGAATATTTTTGTGTGGCCCTGTAAATCTAACGCTAATTATACTGGAAAGCATTATTTTGTGCATATGAAGAATACATTTTAATTTTATTAAGATTTGTGTAAAGTTCTTCTAATTTGGTTTAGAGAAATATCTCTCATAGAACACAATACTTAGGAATACTTTCAGGTGACCCTGTATTAGGGCTGTACCGATTAATCGGTTCAGTTAATCGATCCATGCTTAGGCTCGATCAATTTTTTTTAATCGAGTTAATTGGTCTAATTAATTCGATTAAAAATTTTGAAAATCAGATTAAAATTTCAAACTATGAATTAAAATGCTGAACGAAAGTAAAAATTTAAAATGCTGTTCTAACAACAAAATATTGTCCCATCAATGACCGAGCGGTTCTATGTTCAAAGCTAGTAGGCGGAAAATGCCGGTTTCAATTCCTAGTCGCACTCGTCGACCTATCTGTTTGAAATTGTCTGCGATTTTCTCAAAAATTTGCTCAAATGCGTGCTAGAACCACTCCGAAAGGCTCCCACGAAGGGTATTCCACCAATAGTCCTAATACCCTTGTGAAGTCAGTTGATCTTAATCCCAAACAAACACACTCCTGCAAATTATTTTTTCACATATCTGCTGTATATATATTTCACGTAAGATCAAGCTTAGATCCCGAAAATGTCAATGTGTTTAATGAACTGCTTAAAATAGTATTTTTTTTTACAACCTGTTGTGTAATATTTGAGAAGAAACATGTAGGTGTGTTTCATCCTGATCCTCCATTATTTATAAGGTATTTTTAATTTTATTATTATTATTATTATTATTATTATTCTGTATCAATAATTAAGAGGTAGCAGTACTAAATATCCCAATTTCTTCACAATTAAATCTAAGTTTAACAGGAAATGTGTCTCATAAAATAATTAAAAAAAAAAAAAGATCTATATCAATGCTCAGTCACATACGAGTATTTGCAGTTGCTTTTCAAAGTGTTGTGTCTTATCTTCAAATTTAAAATAGTTTTTCACTTATTAGAAAAAATTTCGAGGTTTTCTATTTTCATTATTTATTTGCATATTTATTACTATTGTTATTTATTATGTAAGGAACTAGTTAAATTAATATCTGTATCATTTTTATGGTCTGTCGTGTATACTATCTAAGAAAAAAAAATATATGTATATATATCAATACAAAAAACCCTTAACGGGTTAAAAGTTTGTGACGCAGCACTGTACTTTATGGCTATAAGAATTAGAAATACGGGTCTTAAAAATAATGATATCAAATTTTCAGTGACGCTTTGATATTAAGACATAGATTTTCTTATTTGAATTTGCTTTTTCCTTTTATTTATATTCACAGTGTAAACGTTATTTTCAACATAAAATAATATATAGCATTTACTCATTGATACCTTTCCATTCACATCTTTTATACTATGAAAGCATGTGTTTTAAAACAAATTATATGAAATTCCAGTAACGCAGTGGTGTTACATTAAATGATTTGTTTTTAAATTTCACTGCAAATATTTTGTTTTGCATATTAAAGTATAGAAATATTGCTTTTAATTTTCAAATATATCACTTTCATTAAGCTTATATTATGTACTGAAATATATTTATTTCAATGAATTATTCTATCTTTTGCGTCACGCCATCCAAAACTGAAAAATATTTCACAATTTTTTTCTTTGCAGCACAATATCTATTTGCATGCATTTTCAATTTATTTTATGAAATGACACTAATTAAACATTTCCATATATTTTACTTACAGTTTTGGATGGCGTGACGCAAAAGATAGAATAATTCATTGAAATAAATATATTTCAGTACATAATATAAGCTTAATGAAAGTGATATATTTTACAGCGTATTTGAAAATTAAAAGCAATATTTTAATGTGCACATATACTTTAATATGCAAAACAAAATAATTGCAGTGAAATTTAAAAACAAATCATTTAATGTAACACCACTGCGTTACTGGAATTTCATATAATTTCTTTTAAAACACATGCTTTCATAGTATAAGAGATGTGAATGGAAAGGTATCAATGAGTAAATGCTATATATTATTTTATCTTGAAAATAACGTTTACACTGTAAATATAAATAAAAGGAAAAAGCAAATTCAAATAAGAAAATCTATGTGTAATTTAATTAATATCAAAGCGTCACTGAAAATTTGATATCATTATTTTTAAGACCCGTATTTCTAATTCTTATAGCCATAAAGTACAGTGCTGCGTCACAAACTTTTAACCCGTTAAAGACTTTTTGTATTGATATCATTACTTTTTAGGGGTTAATGATCAAAACGTAAAATTAAAGGAGCATGGTAGTGAGTTATAACACTGTATAAAAAGTGTTGTTTTATAGGTCATACTCGAACAAAATAACAAACTAAATGAAATTTCAAAATTTTATAAAAAGTGATAAAAAAAAAATTTAAGAAAGAATATTTTTTGAGGGATGGAAACATGCAACATTACAAAGGCATAATATAGTACATTTTAAAAATGACAAAAATTTCTACAAATAAAAAAAAAAATTAAAAAGATTTTTTATTTTATTCAATATTCAATTTCTTGTATAGCTCATTGGTTCAACTATTTCTTAGATAGTTCAACAGAAAATCCAAAATAAATGTTTAAAAAAATAATTTGTGTACAAAAGTGTTACGAATAAGTTTCTAAAGAGTTTTCACCACATCGATTTTAGTTAGATAAAAATTTAACAAAAATTTTTAAATGGTCAATCGAGTGAACAAAATATAAATATTTTGTTATTTTTAAATTGTAGATGCATAAAGTAAAACTGTTTAAGGATATGACAGTAATTTTCCAAAATACCTAGCACCATTGGGGTTAGGTTCAGATCCTCCCTTGGAAACTCTGATAATTCTAAAAAAGATGCTTAATCAATTTGAGAGAGATTTTGTTTGGTTTAAAATTAATTCAGCTGGGGAAAATTGGAGGGGGGTTACCAGTTAGATCACTTAGAAATTTTAATAGGGAAATCGCTTTTTAGAAAAAAATTTCTAAAAAACATGCATTAAAATGTTATGCATCTAGTTTTATTCTATCTGATTAAACATACTGTACATAGTCCCCACTTTCTTCCTAGTATTTCGGAATCACTTTAGAATTCCTAAAAATTTTCTAAAACGTAGTGCAGTTATTTTGGACTTTGCCTCATTTTCGAAAATTGGTTTATGGGGGTATAAAGTGTATATGAGAGATCTAACTTTAAAATTTTAAATGATAAGGATTTTTTAGCACTTTCAGAAATCTTCTAAATCACTTAAAATGTTTCCAGCGATACTTTTATAAGGTTGTTTGTTTGTAGGTTTTAAGGCCAATTGACTGCCTATAAGTACATTGCCCCCCGTGATGTCTTTCTAAGGGGTCGTAGCCCGTATTTAGGCAAGTTTCAGAGAAAAAACACTGAAGGAACGGCTAGGTCGAAGAGTGTGGAATGGGATCGAATCCGGCACTTCCCATCCACCAGCTTTTCAGCGCAGAACCGCTCGTGGGGCATTTTTTAAAGAAGCTTATATATATATATATATACATTCTAAAAGTCCCATTTTTCTTCCCAAATCTATAGGAAACGCCTTGAAAGTTTTGAAAACGTAAAAAGCGTGCATATTAAATATGAGTCTAAGTAGAACTTTAAATGAGCTCCTAATCCCCCTCCTATTCGAAATTTTAATGTTTGCCTCCTAAGGTTTCTTCTATCTCAATTCAGCTTCAATTTCTTTTTTTCTTTTCTCTTTCTTTTTTTTTAAATAAACCAAACAAGATCAAACGACGTGATCCTGAAATAGGAACATAATGGAGACTATTTTCAGTATATTTAATTAAAAAAAAAAGAGGCAAACAGATTTTTTTTTTTTTTTTTTTTTTGTAGAAGACATTTTGCCCATCACTGAGTCCTTATGCTCCCCTCCCTTCCCCTACTATACACATTTGTTTTATTCGTAACTAAACAAAATTCCGTAAAAATTCTCGTAGACATGTTTTACAGTTTTTAGGAATTCCGAAAATTACTAGATAAAAACAAATTGAATAATTCGTATTCGACACTGTTTGGCGAGATTTTTGTATGAACTATGGAAACACACTTTTCTAAAATCGATGAAATTAAATTAATATAAAAATCCTACAGTACAGTTAGTTTTTTATATAATACAAAATGAGTTTAAATCAGTTTAATTTAAAGTTGTTTTCGTAAAGAATTTACCTTTACGATTTTTATAATATAATGCAAACTCAAGTTACTGTAACAATGTTTGTGTTAACAGTAATTATTAAGCTACGGAAAAATCATTTAATTTAGTATAAGTATTAATCGTTATTATTGTTGGTTTGGCCACGACTTTTAAGTTTTTAAACTGATTAATAGATTAGTTTTACAAAGTGAAAACAGTTACATATTATAATTTTACTTAATTTTTTGTGTTTAATTAAAAGCTTAAAATTGCCTCAGTTTACCTCGTAACACTTTTAAGATTTTATGGATATTGTATAGGAAAGCTATATTAAAAAATAAACAAGTACTTACACAAATTTCAGAACAATATGTTGTACTAAATAATGAATAACAGAGGTTTTTAAAAAATATGTGATAATAATAATAAAAAAAAAATCCTTTGTAATGGAAATAAACATCCTTGAATCCTATTTGAACATCTATGTCATTTAATCATTTGAATGATATCATTTACCAAAAAAAATTCCTCAATATTTTATGCCATATTTTTTAGAATAGTGTGTACAATATTTACAATGTTATTATTAATTTCTAATTTAAAAGTTGCAGATGCATGGTAATTTCAATTTTATTTTATATCACTATTATATCTAAGAAATAAGTATATACGAGTTAAGGAGGATATTTTTATTTATTTTTTTTTTTTTTTTCTGGAGTAGTTTTTATTGTTATATTCATGCCACCTCCCTACTGTTAAATTTAAGAAAGAAAGAAAGAAACACGAATAATTTTTTAGGTATAGATTTGATTTAAAAGAGAAAAATAAATAATAGAAAAATCTTTAAAAAGTGAAATTTTTATACTGGTAAATATTTAAGTAGTATAGTTTGTTATGAATTTAATTAAAAAAAAAAAAAATCTTAATCTATTCAAAATTTTATTACAGCTTAACATTTTGTAATTTATATATATATATACTAGAAACTTAATGAGCAAATTAATTATTTTCAAATTCTGTTTTAAGAATTTTTTCAATCCGTAGTTTAAGGGATTTATCACCTAATTTTGAAAAAATTACAAATATTTGCATATGCAAGGATTAATCCAGCTTTTTAAAAATGGTACCCCATTTGTGAATTTATAAAATAATTTGTGAAAACATCAAGTTTGTGAAAATTAATAATGCTTTAGAACAATTAACCAAAATACGTAATGCAGTTTTTTAAATTTTAAAATATATTTAAAAAATAAAATGAAACACTTGTAAAATAAATACGTATATGGGCGAATCAAGTTATTCCTTATATGTAAGATAAGAAGGTGTTTACTTAGATATTTACCATTGTCTCTAGTAAATATCCAAATTGAGAGTGTTTTTATGAGTTTGACACAGGTGAAGCTTATAAAATTTTTTAGTATGCAGTTATATTGCTGAAAATTGACTTTGTGAAGGTGCCTCTTTGCTGAAAGTTGAATTTGTGAAAGTACCTCATTGCCAAAAATTGATTTTGTGAAAGTGCCTCAATGCGGCACTAAATTTGTTCTAGATTAACCTCTGATATGATTATCATATTATTTGTCATTTTTATGAAAATAAAGAAAAAAATTTTTGTTGTTGCAATCATTTTTTAAAATAAAACCAATTTTGAAAGTTAACAACGTATCAGCATGAAAACAATGTAAATACAATGATATTTTTGATAAACAAATGTCATATAAAATACAAGTACCTGAATAAATAACTCATTTAATATATATATATATATTAAAGAAAGAAAAATATTTTTTTTATATTTTTGTGTTTATTTTTGACGCCAATTCCCGATAGAGGGAGCCAAAACGATTATTTGATATTGAGTATTTCAGATGAAAGAGAAGACTGTATTCGTCCGCGAAACTGCCGCATCATGGTATTTTCGGAGTAAAAAATAGTTCGATTTTCAAACTGAGTTATAAAAAAAACAAGAGTTTTCTGGGAGAAAATGGAGATGTCAGGCACATCAGATAAAAGTGATTAATATCATATATCAATTAAACGACATTCGCTCGAGCCATATTCGAGAAAAAATTGTACTACATATAGACCAGTAGTACAAGTATTAAGTTATAAATATGAATTAGCTTATTTATAACTTAAATAAGCTAATTCATATCTCAAAATATATTGCACGCAGAAATGTAGCGATTTCAGGGTAGGATCAGACAGAAAGAAAAAGACTATTTTGAAAATATCAGAAAAAAACATTATTTCCTGAGATATTAAGTGTCGGCTTTCAGCGGTTTTTTTTTATCTCAAATTAGCTGTATATATGTGTCGCAGTGTTCGTTCGTATTCTCTGCTGAGTGTCGCCGCGTTTGTTTGTTTTTTCGCTTGTGTCACTAGAAAAACTGCCGTTTTTCATGATGTGTGTTTTATTTATCGTTGAAATAAAATTATACGTCAAGTTTATACAAAAACGATTAAAAATCCGATTAATTGATTAATGAACTACAATTAATCCAGTTAAAACTGTTAATCAATTCCCACCCCTACCCTATATACAAACCAGTGATGGGATTTACTTCTATTTTGAATGAGGGATAGTGAACTTGAATAATATATTTCAGTTTCATTAAGATATGTCTAGAGTAACGGTATTAAAATATGGTTTATAGAAATACCTCTCATAGGACACAATGCTTTGGAATACTTTCGGGTGTCTCTGTACACAAACCAGTCACTCCATTTTCAATAGACAACAATGCATACCAATTGAATTCCTAATCATGCTTAAACATTGCTAAGAAGTATTAAAAATGCTCAACACTAAAAAAAAGGTAGCCCTTATATTCTAATTCCAGTCCATAATGTATCTGGATATTTTAGTGTAGCCCTGTAAATCTGAAAGATAACAAAATCATTTCTATACAAATTATTATCTTAGCTTATTAAAAATCAATGTCAATTTCTTTATGATTTTTACAGTAGAAAGTTCTTTAAATGTAATTTATAAAAATGCCTGTCCTAAAATTCAATGTATTAGCATTTTTTTTGGTCCCGGTACACAAAGCAGTTGCACAGGACCTAGGCAAAGAGTGTTGAAAGAACAATTACGTACATTTGGAAAGTGTTAATAATCAATGCGTGCCACATGATTTAGCCTTATTGTTAATTTCTTGTAGATATTTGGATTTCAAAATATGATTGTTATAAAATTTCAATCAAAACAAAAATTGTTATAAAATTTCAATTAAAGGAATTGTGATATCACTGTTATTTTCTTGTAGACATTTGGATTTTAAAACATGATGATGTCATTTGTTTTACATTGGGTAATCAAATTATTAGTTTTTTTTTTTTTTTTTTTTTTTTTTTTTTTTTCCCCTTTTGAACATTTTATCTAGTTTCTGACCCAAAAAAAAAAAAAAAAAAAAAAAAAAAAATGACAAAATGACCTTGAACTCGTGACATGAAGAATTCACATTTTCCAGTATCGATTTAGTCACGAGTACAAGTAGAAAACCACCCACAAATATTTAAAAAATAAATAAATAAAAGGATTATCCTGTATCACAAAAAACCTGATTTGTAACTTTAACACATGATTTCACTTACTTTGTATGCTTTATACAATTATTTAGACAAATACATATATGTATGTGTGGATATATATCTTTTTTCTTTTTCAAAAATTTTTGGCCAAGTTTTTCATTTATAACAAGAATGAATTTTAACGAACTTGCATAAAAATTAATATAACATTAGTGAAATATAAGACATAAGATGCATATTTTTAATTTTCATTACAAGTATTGTCTTCTTAAATATTTAAAGAAAAAGAAGTGGCTGAAATAACTGATTCTCCAAGTGATTACAAATGAAAATCCCTTATGAAATTTCAAATCTAGCTCATTCTTTTGCCAATAATTTGATTCATTTTTAGACTGCATTCAAACGAACTTTTGACATAAGCTACCCGATATCTCTAGCTTGCAATGGTTTGAATTTTTAAAAGAAAGCTATTAGTAATAAACACAGTGAGGACCCAGATGGTTTCAGCACCCTTATATCTGTCTTTGGATTATTAAATATTGACACTCAATCTGTAAAAACAGATTAATAAGAAGATTCAAAAAAATCAGTAGACTATTTTCAATAATATATAAAATATAAATGAATTAAAAAAATAGGCCTCTTGTTCAAAATTAAATTTCCTGTAGTGAAAACATAAATATTGATCATCTGCATCAGTTGTCAGAGCTGCCAACCTTGGTGGGAAAAAAAACAGGAGATTTTACATAATTTCAAGGGAGAAAAACAAATCAAAATTATTTTATTCAATACATGATACTTTTTTAACTGAAACTTTTGTTTGATAATTTATATTTTAAACTTATTGGGGAAAAACAAATAGTTAACAAGTGCATTAACAAAGTCTAAAAATAACTACATATGTAAAGAATTTTGAACCCCTATATCGCTTCAGTTGGTTCTAAAATCTAATAAAACAACTGGATCAATGTTTTTATGAACATTGATCCAGAGTTTTCCCCCAGATAATTTAAGGAGGGTGCTGCACCTCGCCTGATCTTTGTTTGGAAGAAAAAAAAGAAACACTTTGCTCCAATCTATTCCCCCCCCCCTCCCCCATTACTGCATTTGTAGAAAATAACCTAAATGCTGTAAGATAAATGCTGTAAATATAAATAAAACTATTGTGTGTGACAATCAGCACATTAACAACAAATAAAAAACCAGAAAAGTTTAAAAACAGACTTTTTTCTTTTTGTATGCATATTTATAACTAAATTTTTAAATTAAGTGTTTGGATTTTAAATGTCAAATGTGTCCTTAAAAATTCAAATCACCTTCAAAAATCTAAAGTTTTTTTTTTTTTTAACTAGCAGTACCCTACATTTTTTAAAACCAGGGGGAAAATGTTCGATTCTTTTGTTGTAGAATGAGAAAGCTAATTGGAGAAAGTTTTTTTTTTTTTTTTTTTTTTGGGGGGGGGGGGGGGGGGAGTCAAACGATAATTACATGAGTGTAAACTGTTAAACTTTCTACATCTTTATAGGCTCTAGAATCTAATAAAGCAAGTTTAAAATGAATATTGACATTTTTGTTGTAGCTTGTAGATGGAGAAAGAATGAGAAACAAAAGAGTTCAAAAGAGCATTTGATCACCGATCATTAGTTGGAGATAAGAAAATATGGGGGGGAGGGGGAGTTAAAAATAATTACGTAAGCAAGAAATATTGAAGGATTCTGTTTCTTTAGAGATTCTAAAATCTCATAAAGTAAGTTTTAAATGAATATCGACATTTATGTTGTGGATGCAGAAAGATTGTGAATTGGAAGGCCTTTGTAAATTTGAAAAGATGGCACCTATGAATTGTCAAAAATTAGCGTTTTTAGTTCGATTTTTCGAAAATATTAGAAAAACAGGAGAAATACACATTAAAATGTAAAAACGGGAGATAGGGTTAAAAAACGGGAGTCTCCCGTGAAAAACGGGAGAGTTGGCAGCACTGAGTTGTTGACTGCAAGAACCTCATCTGTTTCTATAGAGAGAATGTTTTCAATCTAAACTTTGTAACAGACTTAGAAATGACAAAGAAACTAAACTTCTTTTTACTTAGGAATCACTTAACAACACTGTCACTCTATAAAAAATGGGTTGTAAATTACAGAAATATTTAAACTTTAAAACTTTTTCGCACACCATAAAATCAAAACAAATACTGCTGGAATCGGAAAGATGTGGCCTTTCTTCTTCAGGTGCAAAAAACATCTGCTACTACCTTAGAGGAAAAATGAGTCTCGCTTTTGTCTGTAAGGCAGTAGCATGCTTTTTTTGCCCTTGAAGAAGAAAGGCCACATCCTTTTGAAACTAGTAATGCTTGTTTTGATTTTATGGTGTGCGAAAAAGATTTAAAGTTTAAATATCTAATATTTCCATTAAAAATAAAAAGTATTGTGTAAAGCTTGCTTCATCTTTCTAATCAATATAATGGATCAATCAATGGATTCATATCAATAGATTTTTAGTTTGCTATACAAAGCTACATCGTTCAACCAACAGCTACGAAAATTGGCACAATTAGGAAAAGATCTAGCTAACGCCGTATTTTTTTTTAGTTCAGTCAGATAATTGGATCAAAAGATATTAATTAAATAAAAACCCCATTCTAACTTTAAAGTGATTATAAATAAATATTTGATACCAAAAATAAACAAATAAAATACACGTTTATTTTTTTTTGGAAATAAAATATTCTTAATTTCATGCAAAAAATAATAAAAATTAGGGAAAACAAAACTTAGTTATGCTATGAAAATTGGTACATATGTCATCAGGAATTTGCACGTAAATAAATATTTTCATAGAGATATTTGGCATGAGCTTGAAATTTTTCCACAGTAAAACAAAAGTTTTCATATTCTAATTAATGGTGTTTTTTTATATTCTCACCGAAATTTCAAATATCGTAATTTCGCATATATAACCCACAGCGGAAGGTAACTTGTAGCATAAAAACTTTATTTAAAAATAATTATAGCTGAAAGATACCCAGCACTTCTAAAGATGGGAATGGTCCGAAGAAAACTGGAAATTTTGGGGGGGAAATCCAGTTTTTTTCCAAAGGAAAAGGAAGGAAATTTTTTTTCTATTTTTTCTAATTTCCACCCGGAAAAATTGAAAATTTTGAAATTTCTAGCATAAAATAACATATTTAGAAATTTATAATATTTGCATCCCAATGCTTTTTTTTTTTTTTTTTTATAAATATGTTTTCATGTTCACTATCTTACATGAAGAGACTGATTCTGATAAAGTTCATATTTCAAAAATAAAGTATTAACCATGTAATCAAATGGTAATCCTTAAAATATTTAAGTATTATAATTATCTCTCTCCCATCACATTCATTTGAAATTACTTATACTTCAGTCTTTTTTCTTGAATATATATCCTTAGACTTGTCTAACTGTATTATTTTAATGTGTGGATATATGTTATACGCACACACATATACACTAAGCGACAAAAAAAAAAAAAAAAAAAAAAAAAAAAAAGGCTGCACTGCAAAAAAATTGACTAATACCTTTTTTATTTGTAATAACTTCAAAACTAATGGTTGAAACATATAAAACAGTCTTGTTTGCATAATATCGAAGAGATGAAATGATACCTATGTACATTTTTGATTTAATAATTCACTTTATTACACTCTACGAAGTAATTATTAAAAATCTACATAAAACATTCTTTTTAAACGAAATATAATAAACATATACTTTGTACTGTATTAGGATTTATAATATGATATAAACAAGTTATATTGTAATACATGAAATAAAACTATTTGTTAGATCTAAACAATTTTTTCATAAAAATATGTATTCTGCATTGAATTATTCCACCTTTATATGGAACTAGCAGGCTTTGCCCGCTTCGCTGGACACTATATTTAAATGATTTCTTTGTAACTGAATATATTTCGATTGGCGACTATTTTCGTCACAGCTTTAGTATGGGACCTCCTTGGCAATATCAAACATTTTTTGAACTTCTCGAATCTGTTCAACAAAACTATTATTAAAACAAATATTTTCGAAAATAGTCCAATAGCTGGTGTTAATTCTTCGAATATTCTGGAAACAGTTGAAGCTGTTACTCGTACAGTATAAGTCATTATTCGATGAATGTTCTGGGACAGTCTAAAAAATAGTCACTTGTTCCACAGGAATAAAACAAATAATCCACTCGCCAAGTTTGTCTCCCAGACTATGCTTTCTATTAAACATATCTTTGTTTAGTTATTTAAATATTAATTTGAATTAATCAAATATTTCTGCCCGACAGCGTGCAAGTGCAGTTACACACAGCAGCTCATTTATTTGTATGTTCAATTAGCGTAGTGATTGGTATATAAAAAAATAAATAAATAACTAAGCATTATCGTGCTACACAACTTTATTGAATCTCTCCCTTGGCGGCTTTTGAATTTTTGTCGCCATATTAGCGATTTTTTTTTTTTTTTTTTTTTTTTTGTATAATTTCTGGCATAAAAATAGAAAGCGTTTTATCAGACACCTTTTCGTTAACATATAAGAACCCTTCATATTCTGTTTATTTTATTAATGGTTTTTAGGTTTAAAATAGTGCTTAATGAAATAAATTTTCTATTTTTAAAACTGCACTTTTTTTCTATAAAATTATCTACTCAGATAAAAATAGATTATTTATGTGACTACTATTTCAGTTTTTTTTTTTTTTTTTTTTTTTTTCGTTTTGTAGTATTTTATAAATTTTACATTTTTCTTGAACTACCAAGATTAAAATTGCTGTTGCTAAATTAAACCTCTTTTATATTTTTCTTGAACTACCTAGATTAAAAAATGCTAAATTAAGCCTCTTGGCGAAAAATCTATTCAACGCAACAATTTAAAAAATCACCCAGGAGGATCTATTATAAATAAAACTGATTTTAGTACAACACACATTAGCATCGTAAACTATATTAGCACTTTGTAAAAGAAATTTTAAATTAAAAATGACGTCAATTTTTTGAGATGCATAATTTATTTTTATTTTATTTTTATTTTTACGTTTAGATAAATGTATTTATTTTCCTGTTGGAAAAAAAAAAAAAATAAACTCGACAACAATTAAATTATGGATAATTAAATTTAATTTTGGCAACAATTAAATTATGGTTAAAATTTAAATGGCTAATTTTTTGCTATTATTAGCTTACAAAATTGCTATTTTATGCATAAAAATAACAAAAAAAAGTTTTTTTTTCGGAATAAAAGGTAGCCAACTTTTTAAGTTAGGGTATAAGCTATCTCCATAACAAATTTTATCGAAATCCATCGAGCAGTTTTAGCGTGAAACTCAGTCAAATAAACGGACATTCACATTTATAATATATATAAGATTACTGCTTTAATGCGCAATGGCATAGTATTATGCAGTGTTTTAACATAAATATCAGAAATTTCTCTGTGCCAAACATCATAAATAATTTTTTCTAGTCCTTGTAGAGTTCTAGGCTGAAATTTTTTAATCTTCGCCCCTTTCCCGCGCTTTTTTATAGACTAAACATTTTCGAGCGGATTGAGATTAGGACTATTTCCAAGTCTGATGAAAAAGAAATTCTACAATATTTTTGTGGGATTTAACTTAAAAAAGATATGATTGCTTACAGAATTATATATGCTCATGGGATAGGATAGGTAGTTTTAACAATTTGAATCGAATAAACACACCACAGGCGTCCTTTAGTATAGTGCAATGTCATCTTGAAATTCAGTTTGCGGGAAAGTCCGAGATACCTTCAAAAAAGTCGGTCAGGCGCCCTTTTCATAATGGCCGCGTTTTATTTCGAGTTAATTGATCCCTTGAGCATAAAACTTTGCCCGACTCATTGAAATTTTATGCACCTTCGTACCATAATGTACAGAGAATGTGTCACTGTTTTATGAATGCAATTTTCAATAATTCGGTCACATTTTTATCATCTTACTAGTTTTTTTTTTTTCAGTCCGAAATAAAATAAACTTGACTCATCAGAGAAAACCAGTTCGGCCTAATAATTAACTGATATATATTTTTTTAATTTTTGGTCAACTGAAGTCTTGTTTTTTTAATTCCTTTTCTTAGTAATGACTTTTTTTTTTTCAGATCTTCTGGTTTTTAACATACTTTGTTTAATTGTTCCCGCACAGTTTTTGAAGAAATTAATTTTACTATGCACTTTTTTAAAAATCTTTTCTAAGTTATGAGCATGTACAAATCGATATTTTTTAACTTTTGTTTCTTAGCTTGCCATCATCTCGCTTGGATGGGCAACATGGCCACCTAAAGGCACATTTTCCATTTCAACAGCCAAAAAATTGTATATCTTCCTAAAAATCATCTCAGGAATATTTTGTTAATATTTAATTAATTTGCCATCTCACATATTAAAATATTTTTTGACTTTCATTCTAAAATTAATCCTTTTTGTGGCATCGTTAAATGCCTTATACTTGCCATTTTTGAAATACTTTCTAAAATTATAATTTTCCTGACAGTTGCATTTTATTTTTAACACTGGGCTCAATCCTAAAGTGTACGTGGAAGGCGATGTAATAAAATATGTTCGAAAATTTGCTTTTTAAATGATAAAATTGGCAGTTGCAAAAAGGGAAAAGGAAAATATCAAAGTGCGTTTTTTTTTTTTTTTTTTTTGCCTCTTATTGTATATATAAATGCATGTAACAGTAAAAAAAAAAAAAAAAAAAAAAACAAACCCTAAGCATATAATAGTCCTTTTGTCAAAATAGCAGCTTTTTGGTCAAAAAATTTATTTCATAATTTATAAAAATTATATGTGCAAAAACCTACTTGATTTATACCCTTTATGTCTAACAAGGAAACATTCAAAAGGTGTCGTCTTCAAAAAATATTGAAAAAAGTATATGTGATTCTACTTTTCCTTAAACACCAGAAAGTGAAAAAAATATTGGCTGAAATGAATTACAGCGACCCCAAAAAATTATCAAAATTAAGCATATTTGGTGATTTCACATTGTTAGGTGATTGATTTTGAGTACTTGGCAGAGAAACAAAACACAGTAGTCTTTGTGCATGGCAATCTCGGTGCTAGCAAACTGAACGCCTAACAGCGCTAAATTGCCAAATATGCTTAATTTTGATAATTTTTTGAGGTCGCTGTAATTCATTTCAGCCAATAATTTTTTCATTTCCTGGTGTTTTAGGCAGAGTAGAATCACATATATTTTTTTTCAATATTTTTTGAAGATTACACTTTTTGAATGTTTCCTTGTAAATTAAAATTTTTATACAGTCGAACCTCGTTAACGATTCGAACCGTCGAACCTCGTTAACCCTCAAGGGGGATAAAAAATTTGTTCATGTTATCAGTAGTTCATGCTATTAGTAACAGTAGTAGTTCATGCTATCAGTATCTTCATTTAACTAATTCATTTGACATGGATTGTGGAAACAGGTCATGTTAAAAGTAATTCACGTTAATGAGGTCTGACTGTATTACAGTAAAAAGAAGTAATAAATCAATAATAAAAGGCTATTTCAAATTTCTGAAGTTCAATTAACTTGAAAATTAAACTTTTATTTTATCTTTGTGATTAACTTCATTTTAAGTGAAAATCTAAATTAGAGTCATCAGCAGTGTTGCCAACACAAACTTTTCTTTCCTGCTAAAACAAACATGAAAATCCGCTAAAATTTCAGTTGTGTAGCACCAGTGCAATGTAAAATCCAATCTGCTAAACCTTTATTTTTTCCCATTGATCGCATCAAAAATCCACTAAATTTAGCGGAAATTACGCTAAATTGGCAACACTGGTATCAGGCCCAGTAAACCAATTTTACCTGAGCCTGATCTGTAATCAGGTTTGGGTCTGGTTGTGGTTGACTAAATTTTTTCCAGGGTTGCCACTCAAACAGGAGGATGAAATTCCTTGACTTTTCCAGGAGTTTTCTATGAAAATTGCAGTCTAACCATATTGAGCATTATTATAAAGAAAAATTGTTTTTTCTTTAGAGCCTAACCTATAATGAGCATTGGCTGTGTTGAGGACAAAATAATTAAGGTACTACTTGAAAACACAAAAAATGCATATGACAAAAGTTACGTAGAGTGATAGCATCTGTTACTTATAAGTGAGATAAGAAATTTCTTTCACGAGTGAAAAGGAAGGCTGGGTGTGTTTAAAAAAATGGCCAAATCTAAGAAAAAAACAGAAAAATGACCCTACCTTGGCAGCAAAATTGTTTTTTCTTTAGAATAAATAGTGTGAAATTCCCTGACATTTCCCTGAATTTTATGGTCAGTTTTCGACTATTTCAGGTTCTCCAGGTAGTGTGGCAACCCTCTTTTTCTCTTGCATGTTAGGTTTGGTTTAAGTTCACTGATTTATTTTTCTTATAGGTCAGATTGACTGATTTTTTTTCCTTTTGACCGATTTATTTTTCTTGTGGGTCAGATTCGGATTAGGTTGACTGATTTTTTTTTTCCTGCGGGTTAGGTTAAGTTTTCAACAAGTTGGGTCGTCTTGAGAACATCTTTCAAAAAATTTTATCATAATAAACAGAAATTTGTTTGGTATAATTATAAACATACTACATATTTCCATGATTAAATATAGGTGTACACAAATTATTACATACATATCACAGAAAGGCAATAAACAAAGAAGATCATATATATGTAAACTTAAAGCATATTTTTGTACTCTTGAAAAACACAACATACATAAATGGTTAAAAATCCATTTTTCAGATTTTTAAATTTATAACTTAGTGTATCAGTAACTCCATTAAAAAAAATTTTTTTTTAATGATTTACTAACTCTGTGACAATGAAAATTTATTTTATTTTATAAATTTAAAAAGTTTTGTATGATTTTCAGATGAATTATTCAATTTCGTTCGGATTTCGGATATAAAAAAATCAGGTTCGAGTCAATGAAATTTTTCTTTTTTTTGTCAGTTTGATTCTAATCTAAATTCATTGTATCAATGCTGCTGGGAGATGGACATTCCATAGGAATGTACACCCTATGCAAAATGAATGGTTGAATGATTTGACTAGTTTTTGGTGTTTTGTACAAGGAAAGGTACTGGCAGTTATGAAACAGAAAGGCTCATTTTTTAATAGTAAAAGTTTTTTGTATGCTTCTGTTAAGAAAAAATAATATGGATTGTACGTATTTTTAAATATTTAACACTTTATATTTTCTAAGACTATTAAGAAACCCTATTTTTATCTGTAAAAATTCAATTTTTCCAGGGAAAAAACTGGGTATTTTCCACTGCCTCAAAATTTTTGGAAATTTTACATCTCTATGCACTTCTAAAATCACATGGTCAGCAATCACCGTTTATAATTTCAATACTAATTGCTATTATTTTAATAATAAGTAGGAAAAGATACAAATAATAAACAAATATACATCTATTAAATAGTAAACAAATAAATTTACTTACCTATAATAAAAAAGCAAATAATCATAACTTAGTATTAATCTTTCTCTCTAAAAATTAAATTACTATAACCGGGAGTAACTTCTAATGATTAACACCTTTATTCAATGTATAAGAAAATTATAGATTAATAATAAATTCAGGGCTCGAAATTTCAATTCAGATTACACTCTCCGAAAAAATAGTTTTACTCACCACAAAATAGGATTGTAAGTTTTTTTTCATTTTTATGCATTTTGGGTTTTTTTTTTTAATTTTTCCTAACTATTTATAATATGAATTAAAAAAAATATGAAAGGCTTTTACAAATCTGTCTAAAATTATATATATTAAAAGTGTGTCGTATATAATAGTGTTTCATAATCATCTACTGATAGACCGTCAGGAGAAAGTCTCTGAGGGTAGAAATGGTCACTATAGAAACAGGTTTGTCCACTTCATTTTAGGTACGGTGGGTGCTGTCATTCATTTGGTGCGAAATATAAAGGGAAAAAGCAAAGATAATATCAAATAAACAGCACAGATAAGTATAAATAACTTTACAGTTATTTATAATGTGCAGCAGTAATATTTCGCTTTATGCTTTCGTTATTATCAGATTTATAATTTGAGAAATATTCGATGATCAATTTGAATTTTTTATGGTTCTGATTGTATTTTTAGTTCTTGATTATTTTAAAATAACATCTCCATTCGTATTGATAATTTATTAATACTTTTAGGATATGAAGTTATCAGATTGTAGTGCAAATTCCTTTTTTAGGATCAGAAAACAGGACAAATTCTATTCATTTTCCTGTGATCGTGAGAAAAGAATATTTATACTATCATGCGCTTACAAATGAATAATAGCTGAATGAAGGATTTAAATTTAACATGCCTCCAATTTTTAATAAATTTAGAATAGCTAACTTATTGCATCTTTAATATTTTTTACAACTACCCTATCATATTCATCAAATAAAAGTTTTATATAAAATTTGTTTAGATTTTTATTTAAAAAACATTAATATGCACATCAACTTTGTAAAATCTTAAATTTTTGATACAGTTGAATTATAAAATGAAAAATAGTGAATTTGTCTGGATTGTAAGACAATGACACATTTTTAAATTATTATTAAATAATAATTATAATATGCTGAAAATTTTAATTTCATTTGTATAAATAAAATTATTTATAAGTAACATTTGCATAGGATAAATTCAAAAGATCGACTAAATAAGCATCACTTCTATATCTGTGTTATGTATATGACACATGTGCATCGGAGGAGAAGAATCAAAGAAGTGCTAATTGTACCAAGACATCGCATGTCGTAAAGTTGACCCACCTCTCCCTTTTGGAATGATCTGAGGAAGCAACCCTGCTCAGAGTTTTTCTCGTGGCGGTACAACAGTACAATTAAAAATCATCATAATGTGTTGTATTTGAGATTTGAAAAAGATTAAAATATCTAATACCACAAATGCAAGAAAAAAAGAAGAAAAATGGACTCTTTGTCAAACAATATCCTGTGAAAATCTTTTTATTATGAAAGATTAAGCTTTTATTTATTTAAGAAATTTCTTTACGTCCGTTTTATTTTTGTAATCAGCTGGAATGTTGATGTGTACAACTTGTTCATTGTTGTCACTCGAAATCTCCGTTTCGTAATAGCTTTTTCGATAAAATCGTTGCTTACAAATCATTACAACAAATCATTGGCGTTTCAGTTAAAAACTGGAAAATATGAGCTGTTTTTTGATAATTATTCAACAAAATAAACATAGGCAGTATCTTTAAAGGGGCTCGGGCTCAATTTCATTTTCATGTGACAATATCGCATAGGCAAACTTTCGCATATCTCTTCTCTCGGATAGTGAGCGATGGGCAAAGAGGCTCTCTACCACTCTATTCTCACTCTGCTTGGAGAAATGAAACTGACGAAGAGAACAAAACTTTTATGCATGCACTAAGCATTTTTCCTTTCCCAAGCTGGGGCGATCTCGGGCAGCGCACACACAGACTAGGCACTCCGAGAATCTAAATAGTGGTGAATTCTATATGCACAGACATATATAATGTAGAACGGCTGATTCAAGCGGAATATTAGTGATGAATTTCAGTGCATGGACATGTAATTGGGAACAATTAATTTAAGCTACATATATGCTAATATAATGTTACTTTAATATTCTCTTCAAAGAATGAATGAAATTTCCGTATCATTGGATGTGTTTCATCAAGCTCCGGAGTATATAGTATAGATATACTGCACCCTGTTTATTTACTTACATCTATTAAAAATTTTGAAACACCATAATCTATGATGTTCTTCTTTAATTTTGAGCTCAGAGTTTATTTCTATACTGATAAGTATAAAGGATTTAAGTCCATATTCTTGATTTTTCAGGAGACGAAAAATTCTGTATAAAAAATTATCCGTTCAATACAGTTTTAACCAGGATATTATCATACTATACAATTTTGTGAATAAACTACATACATTTAATTTTGGAGTTTATTTATTTTTAACAGATTTATATAGTTTTGAAAAAATGCCTGCAGGACTTAAATCCTTTGTATCACTCAATCCAGGACTTAACTCTTTTTTACCACTTTGACTTGTACATTCATTTAACAATATGATTATGCTGACAGTCCAAATATTTGCCTGGAGCATTAAGAAATACTGGATTTATGACCTCAGTGGATGTTCAAAAGATTTTAAATCTAATAAAAATAAGGGCTTATCAATCTTAACTTCCTCAACATATTGATTCATGACTTTAATAAGATACATGAACAAAGTGGTGCAGGATTACCAAATGCTTTCATCTTAGAAATCTTAGATTAATGAAAGGTTATTAGGTAAGGGGTTAATCCATGATAAATCCAAGTTAGTGAATTATGAAAGATCAACATTATTGAAAGAATTTATTACCTCAAACAAGGAATTAAATACATACTTGCCAACCATCTCATTATGAACCGTACAATTTTTAGTACCAGCCTTTTTTTTCGCACCAATAATTTGTTACAGTAATTTTAGTCTTATTTTATCATAACAACATTTGGAGAGAATTACTCTAAAAAATACTGGTGTGAGAAAAGGGGCGTTTTTTAAGGGGACGTTAACAATTGTACGGTTATTAATGAGATGGTTGGCAAGTATGTAAATACAATATTATAGACTATCATATTAAAGATAGGAATTATTACACAATTATTGAAAATTATTGCTCAAAAACCTTCAATGTCTATGAAGTAATTAAATAAAGATAATATGCACTTGATAACGATAACATATACCAAATAAAAAAATATCTGATGTACAATACTACTCAAGTGCTGGACAGAGTGCAGCCGTTAGTTTTTTTAAGAAAAGGAAGAAATCACAAAAGGTATTCATACAAAGAAAAGCCATAAAAAGTATATTACTGATTGACAACGATTTATGACCCTGTTTACGACTAGCACTCAATGACCACACAGATGGAACCTCAAGCTCCCGCCACTGAATAAGGAGAAAAACACCATGAGATCTGGAAGCAAGAGGATTGGAGAAGAAAAAAACCCAATAAAAAAAAGCAGGAGGATCCAACAAAGTAAAGAAACCCAATAAGAAATTAAAAAAGCGAGACCTCCTGCAAAAATGATAATGAGAGGGCCCCAAGAGAAAAAAAAAAAAGAAAAACTCTCTCGCAAATGGTCTCGAATTTTTTTGGAGATGATTGTTTGTTTTCTCTCCCTGCTAGATGGTCTTTTGTCTATAATTCCTAAAGGTTGCAGAAAGGCCAATTTTACTGCTCTTAAAGCTATGAGCATTGTATTTTTGCAGAGGGCCCAGCTTTGGCCTCAATTAATAACTAAAAAAGAAACTCGATTTTCAACTGTTGTGTGATTGTGCTATACTGTGCCTGCAAGAGGATTACTATGTTGCACCGGTCCTGTGTTTGCATCTTATACAAAGTTTGTGCCTAACTCCCTCATAATCTGATGACGGTGAGAAAGTATACATTCATTTATTTGGTCAGTCAGTCTAATTAAAATTGTAAAATGTGTTTATTTTTGGAAAAACATATCTATCCCGAATTCTCTGCACTCATCTCTGAAATTTATGATAGATCAGTCTTTTAATATAAACTATGTGAAATCTTAATTGATGATTCTTAATAAAGAAATTAATTAAATAGATTGGATTGATCTAATTTAATAATAATAATTTTGTCTTCCCTTTCAGGTTTAACTAATTTATTTAAATACTAATTTATTCGGGCATGCATTTCACAATGCATGCCCGAATATCGATTTGACATTCAAAATATACTGCTATATAAGCTTTGTAAGGTTCGTGTGTAGTGGAGTTCTTTCCGACGTCTGGCTATGCTAAAATTTAGGGCTTAGTGCCTGGATTGAATTATTGTTTGATAGTTCAGATCTAGTGCTGTTGCAGTTGATTAGTTTCATGTGTGTGGATGTGCGGTGGTGTTAGATATAGTGAATGGAAAAATTATCCGGCTGGGAAGCCACCAGATTAGTTGGAGTTCACGTCAGCTTAGCACTGCAACGAAGAAAGCAAGTTCCGGAGCACGAGTGAATACAGGGAGGTTTTAGAGTTGTTAAATGAAGTGAGTGGAGTTGATGAAGATTAAATATAAATATGAATGTGGGTGGTGAAGTAAGGAAGTGTGGTGTAGAGGTGAAGTAGGATAGAATTGTTCTTAGGGTGAGCATTAGTAGTTAAATTTCTGAGCTTGGTCTTGAAGGAGTTGTATTAAAGTGAAGTACTAGGAATCCTATCGCCTTAGTCTACGACAGAGAGGTATCGTGGATCACTGAGAGCAGTCATCATCTACTGTTGGTGAGATTTCTGTCTGAATTTATTTAAATTATTTATTGAAGCTATCTTTCTAAAGTCATTTAAGATTTTTATATTGAGTTTAGCCCTTGAACTTAAGCTCTAATAAATTTTAATTGTATTTAACTTTGAGTCTTGTTTAGTACTTAAGTTAATCTTTGAGGAATGATGACCACCAATTCCTCTCAGCTTCACCTTAAGACCACAGATGGAAGGTCAGTTAGATCTATCCAACATCAAGCTAAATTGATTGAGAGGTAAATCAGTTTAAAAAATGATTAGTTACCTCTACAAGCTGTTGTTATAAAATTTCACTGTCCTTTTCTGTTATAATACTTTTCAAGATTAGAAGAATAGAAATCATAATAAACGATATACTGTAGTTGAAAATAGTTAATAATGATGATCAGGGGTGGCGCCAGCTAGGGGGGAGTCTGTGACCCCCCATCGGGGCATACTTCTAAAATCTCTCGGGGGAAAAAAATACAAAACTTTCAGTTTTTCTACTTTTGGCAGCATTTTTCTTTCCTTGTACAAATTTGGAGCACTCCATTTTTTCCATTCTGTATTCAATAGAAAAGTATTGGATTCGTAAATATTTTCAGCTTCCAGTTTTCTATGAATATACAAGTTTTGAGAGATCCAAAACACGTTTTGACCACGATATTTTTAGAAAATGTCGGTCTGTGACGACGATGATCTCCAAAACCACGAGGAGTACTAACAAATGGAATGGTACAAATATTAACAGTAATATTATTAACAGTATTGCAGTTTTTGATAAATACTTATATAATAAACTTTCTTTATGTAGTGCCCCCCTGTCGGGGAGGTGGTGTCCCCCCGTCGGGGAATTTCTGGTGCCCCTACTGATGATGATAAACAAATAAGAATGATAATAATAATAATGATAAACAAATAATAATAATAGATTAAAAAACAAAATAATAGATTATAAAAACAAACATATGTTTGTTAAATTAAATGGCAGCAAAATACGTCATTAATAATCCACAAGCAAAACACTAAAGTTAAAACACACTGTAAAAAATAGTTCCTTAAAAATGAGCTAAATTGTCTCAAAATAGCTCTGAAACAATATCTTATACTATTAAGTGAGCAATATTTGTATATTTCACTGTTCTCGAAAACAGTAGCTCGGACAGTCACGAGATTTAACACAAAGGTGCCCCCCAAAGGATCATTGTGCACATCGAAGTCAGAATTTCGAATTTCTGTTTAGTTTTCTTTTAATTAATAAAAATATGAAAATAAATAAGCTAATAATAGCAAAAAATTAGCCATTTAAATTTAATCCATAATTTAATTGTTGAAAAAAAAAAAAAAAAAAAAAAAAAAAGAGTTTATTTTTTTTTTTTCAACAGGAAAATAAATACATTTATCTAAACATGAACAATACGACACACTACTGATCGCAGAGCTTCCAAATTTGGCATATAGGTACCTGCAGGGATTAATCTAGCTTTTTAAAAATGGTACCCCATTTGTGAATTTATAAAATAATTTGTATACACATCAGGTAAGTTTGTGTAAATTAATAATCCTTCAGAACAATTAACCGAAATACGCAAAAAAAAAAAAAAAAAACTAGTATGTTGTGGCCACCACAAAACTTTCTTCTATATTTTCTTATACAAATTCACTCAGTAACATTTAAAAAAAAAAAAAAAAAAAAAAAAAAAAAAAATCGATAAATTTGTTTTTGTTTATCACAGATTCAACCATTCGTTTTAAAGGTATTGACGACAGCTTTCAAAAGATACCCATCTTGAAAGGGAAGCGATGCCCCCACATGCACAAATTTTTTTTCTTAATTAACTAGTACAGTTATCGATAATTCATATTAATTTTACAATCACAGGTTAAGAATAACTCTCATTATGTACATTTATACGAAATTTTGTCCTAATACTGCCATGTTTAGAAAAAATTAGAAACCCTGGATAATCTGGGAGATACGACAGGTACTTATTATGCATGCTCAGTGGACAAACGCTTGTCCAGATTCCCTCTTGCTCCCGTTTTACAATGCTTTGGTGATTTATCGGTGTAAGTTTTTAAAGATATCCTCTAAAGTAAAGCAAAAAATTTTTTCTTTGCAATCAAACTAAGATGTTACATTCGTTTTATTATTATTATAATTATTATTTAAATTTAGATAGAAATAATTTACACCATCTTATCTATCATACTGCATATCACAAATTCTTAATTTTAATACTCTTTAGTTTTTAATAATATACTATGCAACTGTAGTCTAAAAATATATATTTATACAAACTGATAATAAAAATAATAATAATAATAAAATTATTTTTATTTATTTAAAAAATAATTTATTTTATCAAATTTGTCCTTGTAGTTACTGGTAAGAAAGTTCATCGATATTAAGATTAATTAGTAAAAATTTGATGATTTAACAGTTAATTTGGTTTGATATATTCATTTGAGAGATGAACGTTTAGCTTTACGATTAATTTTATTTATTGTAATAACTTACAAATATATACATTCTCAGCACATTAAATGTTTAAAAATTGTTTTAGTTGGTTTATAAAAGGTTTTCCAGAGGGTCAAATGTTTTTGAGACTGTAACATTAACTCTCAAAGCTGGTAGACGGGAGATATCAGGTTCGATACCAGGTAGCACTCATCGGGCTAACTTTTCAAAATTATCTGCCGTTTTCTCCGAAACAAGCGTAAATATGGGCTAGAACACCTTAAAAAGACCACCCCTTATTTAAGTTATTCAACCCTTACCTCGGCCTTTCTTTTGTAGGCAACTGGCACATTAACACCAACATATTTTTCTTAAAATAATTCAGTTTAGGAAAATTGAATTAGTTTAATACTTAAAAACATACCAATATTTTATAGTTAAATGCATAATCATTAATAATATTAATATTTGTAAAAATATTTATTAACTTTAAAAGTTTTATACATCCTTAATTGTTCATGTCAAAATTTTATTTTTCTTCAAATGTAATACAAATATATATATATATATATATATATATATATATATTTAGTATTTTGTACCTTTGAATAAAGTATGATTTCAAAAAAAAAAAAAAAAAATGTATATGATAAAAAGAAATAAGACACTTTATAAATAAATTAACAAAGAAATAAAATAAAGAAATAAACACTTATAATTTTACAACATAAAATTCTAACATATGTTAATCTCATAAAGAATGGTTGGTTGATTGTATGGCTTAAAACTGATTGATTACTCTAAGGGCCTAGGCCTACAGGAGAAATGCCCTCCACGGTTTTTTTTAAAAAGTGGATCTAGTTCATATTTACGCGAGTTTCAGAGGGAACTACGGAAAACTCCGAACGGCTAGATCGATGAGCACGTTTTTGATCGAACCCGGCACTTCCCATCCACCAGCTTTGACCGCAGAAGGCCACCATAGAGAGATTTACTTATATTAATGCCTTGATTTCTCCATAAAAAATAAATAAATAAAATGAAATAGATAAACAAATAAAATAATTTTATGTTTTTAAATTAATAAATATGAGAACATTAAGCATTTTAATACTTTTAACCTTATTCTTTCCCCCCTCGTATTCCATATTTTTCAATAAATATAAGAAAAATATAAGGCACCTATTGAGTTTAAGCTTTATGCATTAAATAAATGTACTAGCCTTTATTTATATACTCCTGAAGAAGAAAAAAAAAACTAAATAATTAAAAGGCCTTTTTATTGATTAGTTATGTATTTTTAACACTAAAATTTCCAAAAATATGCTTTACTCTATCAATTGTATTTATATCTAAATGTTTGTTATATTAATCAAAATAATTTTTTAATAAGATCAGGTAAAACAAAAATAAATAGATAAATAAATAAAATAATAATAAGTGTATATTAGTTTATAATGTTAAAACTTACATAATTTATTTTCAAAATTGTTCTAAAAAGAAGGGGGAAAAAACCGAATGCTGCACGTTAAAAGTGCGACTTTTTCCGAAAGAGGTTGGCTGTGTAATTATTGAAGTTATCACCAAATACGAAACTATTTTAAGAAAAGTACTTATTTAGAAAAGAATCGACGAAAATCAATGAAAATTTTTATTTCTATTAATAGAAAAAACATTAAGGAACATGAAAATTTGCTTCAAAATTTTTAAATTACATTTAATTAATACGAATTATAAGCATTTTTGAAAGTCACAATTTCCTCCTGCCTTATGTCTATGGTAGTGGTGTGCGAAATCGCCTCAGGCAGTCAAATGGAGCTTTCCACCAATCAAAAAGTATGAACACCTTGTTGTATCTCTCAGTCAAGGGTCGCTAGAAAAAATATGATCACAGCGCCACCTGTAGAGCAATTAATCCCCAAATCTAATCAGCACCAGTTTATGGCAGGGGCCAACTAAATACCAAGTTGCGAGGCTCCTACACATACAAAAAAATTTTCCCAGTTGACTATCTCTATTATAATTAGTTCTTGTAAATTTCATAATGATTATTAAAAAATAATTCTCTTTATGCACATTTATACAAAATTTTGTCCTATATCACCATGTTAAAAATTTAGAAAAAGCAGGATGGCAACACAACCTGTAAGACAATTTTTACTAAAAGTTGACAGGCACTAATTTATGTCAAGGTGCAACTACATACCAATTTGTATGAAATTCTCTGTAGTACCTGAGATACAGTTGCCACAAAATTTTGTCACACACACACACAGACAGACAGACATTTTCTAAAAATGGTCAAATTGTGTTCTACATCTCTCAGAACGTGTAAATCCATCAAAAACCCGAGGTCGAAAATTTTTACGAATCCAATACTTTCTTCTATTGAATATAGAAGAAAGTAAAAAATGAATTTTTAAGACGTCTTATTAATTAATCTCAAACGATGAATCTATCTCTGACCTCATCTGTACTGAAATAAAATAAAAATAAGATTGATCCATTAATAGAATGAATGAACTGGATCACATATGTTTATATTTGTAAATTTTAAATGATAAAGTACTACACTTATTATTGTCATACCACAGAATGACAGGTAATTTTAGAAAAACATAAAAAGTAAAAATATTGTAAAGCTTCTTTGGTCCAAAAGACCACTAAAATTTATATTTAACTGGTCCGTTGAATTTATATTTAACTGGTCCGTTGAATGTTTTTGTGGTCCCAGTCCAACGGGCCACTGTTATTTTCGAGCCTTGATTTTGGGTATATATAGTACAGGGCGCGAAATTTCAACTTGGATTACACTCGCCGAAAAAAAAAGTTACTCACCACAAAATATGATTAACTTACTCTATTTTTTTTTTTGACCAGAATTTTTATTGGAAAAAGAGAAATTACACAATGTCTTTTATTTTATAAGAAAATAGAAAACATTGAATTTTGAAAAAGAGGAAATTTTAGGAGACACAAAATTGAATGAAAATGATTATAAAAACAGATTCAAAAGCTACTTTACACAAGTGGAGGAAACATTTTTATCTCAAAGGATGAATTTGGATCAGTACACCTTAGGTTAAGTTAATAATATACGGATATGAGAGAAAAAATTCCTAATTTTTATAAGTGCCACTGGACAATATAGATTTTTTTTTTTTTTTTTTTTTTTTTTGCTTAATTATTAGTTTTTGCTACAGACATTTTTTTTTTTTTTGGTATTTTCATGAAGTTAGATAAAAAAAAAAAAAAAGTTGGTAGACATTTTTTTGATTAAAATCATAATCATAAAAGAAAAAATAAAACTGGCAAATGAAAAAATAAAATTAATATTCGGCAGATGAAACGGTTTGTTTTAAAAAACAGTTATTCTTTGTCAACATTTTATGAAAGTTCTCACAAGTATAACCTAAATTAGTCTTAGTAGTTAATAAGTTTTTAAAGTAGGTGTATAAAGGGGATTTTTTTCACCTGTCTACATTTTGTTCATTGAAGAAAACAGTCGCTTTGCGGGAGCATTTTTGCTAGAAGGACATAAAATGAATTCAACTAACTTTTGCATATTTTGTGAGGTGGTGGCCAATTCATTAAGGCCACTTGTCTGCACTAGGGCTTTAGGCCTGAGTAAGAGAGTCCTTCGCGGGGGTTTTCTAAGAGGTCCTAGCCCATATTTACGCTAGTTTAGGAGAAAACCACAGAAAACTCCTAACCGCTAAGCCAACAAAAGCACGACCGGGTATCGAACCCAGCGCCTCACGTAGACCAGCTTCGAGGACGGAACCTCTCGACCACTGGTGGGCCTATTTTTATGAGGAATATTATTCATGCAAAAGTGAGAACACACGCTAACCGACCGCGTATCAGCCAGAGTACAACCACCTTAATGATATTATGACAATTTCAATAGTGATTTCGTGTTCTGGATCAAAGAACTGTGCAAATATAGAGAATACTTTTATTTTTTTGTCATTCGAAGAATCTGAATAGACAAACCATAATATGCTTTGGCAAGTTTATTAGAAAGTTGTTCTTTTTGCGAGCCTAACGCAGAAAAAAGTTAGTGTTAACTGTTCGATACAGCTAACAGCCAATTGAGCTTCTCAGTTTTGCGAAATTTTTTAAATTAAGCACTAAATCCTTTTCATTTGAAAAAGAGGACAGCGGACGAAAAAACATAAAAAAGGACTTTTTTAGTCTTGTAATGTTTGTTTCGTTTAACGGCCCTCTTCACTCACCGTCACCGGAAGCCCGAGCCAATGCTATTCCTATGGGGAAATTTTCTTTACAAATAACTTATTAACTAATACATATTTTTAAATTCTGTTTTCACATTCAGAAAATTCCCAACTGTTAAACTGACGGACCTTTTTAAAAAATGTATTTTTTTAATTTTTAATATTTTATTTTGAAATTGCAAAATGAAAAAATTTCACATATTGAAAATTCGTATTTTTAAGCTTCAAAATAAAATATAAAAAATTAAAAAAATAATATTTTAGAAAAGGTGCGTCCATTTAACAGCTGAGAATTTTCAGAATGTGAAAACAGAATTTAAAAATATGTATTACTTCATAAGTTATTTGTAAAGAAAATTTCCCCATAGAATAGCATTAGGTTCGGCTTCCGACGGCAGTGAGTGAAGAGGGCCCTTAAGAGGGCAGAGCGTTGAAAAAGAAGACTGTTCTCTTGATAAGAGGATGCCTGGTCACCTTATCTAAGATTATCATGATTTTACGTTTTTAAATCGATAATTTTTTTTGCTGGTAGCACCGTATACTGTAAAATTTCTGTCTACATCTAGACCGAAATTTTACTCGCAACAGTAAAATTTCCACTCGCCAATGGCGAGCTGGCGAGCGGAAATTTCGCGCCCTGATATAGTATATTTATATCAATTATACAGCTATAACTATATCAAATTTCTGTTTATTATGATAAAATTTTTTTGAAAGATATTCTCAAGTCAACCCAGCTCATTAAAAACTGAACCGCAGGAAAAAATATTCAGTCAACCTGACCCAAAAGTTGAAGTAATTTTGTCAACTCGACCCAATACACAACTCTACCTTGTAATAAATATACATTTTTGCATTTTAAAGTTTTAAGATAAATTATTAAAAATTTAAAAAATCAATAATTATTTAACAGTTGTATATGTTTTGAATGTCAAAATGGACATACTATAGTACAGGTAATCATGCTATTAAAAAAAATATGCTGTTGTGCTCAGTTAAGCTTAGGCAATAAATACAAAGTGAAATTAATTACATTACGGACAACTTAAAAAATAAAGATATTTTCTCTTACCCTTTCTTCTTTAATAACAGTTGGATGGTTATATTTGTTGGAATAGGTACCTTAAAATTAAAAAAAAAAAAAAAAAAGGATAAATGATAAATTTGCATTCAAAATTGATTAACACAAAGAAACAAATAATATATATATATCAACAATGCCATGTATCGGAAGAAAATATATTGTATATATATGTCTCCTGAGATGCATGTTTATAAAGATACACAGTGGATAAATTTTACTAAACTGCAAAATTGGAATTCTTCTAGGGTACCATTTCATAATTAAACATATTTGTAAAATTTACTGTGTACATTCACATCCAAAATCCACATTGTGCACTGAGATATATTTTTGGATGATGGAAGCTTCGGAAAAATGTACTTCAATACACGATCTGGATTTTCGGGGAGCTTTCCATGTTTACAAAAACTCTAGCTCACTTGTAAAATGACTCCTCAGGCACACCGAACTTCATTAAAATTTTGTTACAATTTATTTAGAAATAGAACCCTCATTTTTCCCTCTTCCAACTGTCATTTTAAATAGTTTCTGCATCATGCTTCCCATTGGTCTCCACTTCAAGTTTTTCTATTTATACCAGTGACATTTTTTACAACTTGCCTTTCCGGTCCAGGTCTTCAACCATGTTTTCCTAGCAAGCTTTGGGGCTTTAACTTTTTGTTTCTTTACTTTTTATCCTGTATCCTAAATTCTTTTGCCTTTAATGCCTAGGAAGAATTTAAGAAGTTCTGAAACGGCTGAATAAAAAAAAAAAAAAAATTCTATCATTTGTGCTTTTTAACGTTGTTTCTACTTTTTCTTTAACATATGAAATAATACATGCCAATTTCATTATGATTTGTTAGGTAGTTATAAAAATACCTCTCATGGGATGCAAGAATACTTTCAGGTACCCTTGTACACGATATTTACTCCACTTTCGATAGGAAACATCCAATAGTGATAAATAAAAAACATAATCAGTTTCAAAGAATTCTATTAATACGTATGGGAGTCAGAAAATGAACAGATAGACAGACCAAAGTCATAAACACCTTTTAACTTTGTTGGAAAGAGTTAAAAAGAATGTGAAAAAAAAAAGAAACCAAGATTTTTAATGATCTGGACACAGATATAGTGGCATCATTGATATACATAGAGAGAGAGAACTTTGAATCTTTTACCTATTGCATTATGAAACAGACAAAAAAAGTTACTGAACAGCCTTTTCCAAAGATCATGAGACGCGACAGTGTCTCCATGACGCAGCAAAGCTCAAACAAAGCTTAGCAGCGACACATTATATATACAGCTAATTTAACATCAAAGGAATTTGGAAACGCCGACATTTAATATCTCAGCAAATAGGAGATATTTTGATCTGATGTTTTCAGAATAATCTTTTATCTTCTGCCTGATGCTATCCTGAAAGTTTTACACTTCAACATTCTGTATATTTTGAGATCTGGAATTGCAATTTAAGACTTGAAAGGAAAAATGTGTAATGGAGTAACTTTTTTTCTCGAAAACGGCTCAGGAAATTATTTTAAAATTCATATATGATAATTTCTTTTGTCTGAGAAGCATGACGTGTCCCGTTTTACCCCAAAAAACTCTTGTTTTTTACATATTTCACTTTAAAATTGGAACTATATTACCTCGCGGATTACACTCTCTCTTTATGTATCGCTCAAAAGAAAAGAATGCAATCCGGTTTGGAATGTTCGCGGGCGCATACAGACTTTGCTTCCATTTGAAATATTCAATCTCAAATAGGTAATTTGGTTCCATCTATCGGCAGTTAGTGTCCAAAATAAACTTACAATAATAAAATAATTTTCTTTCTTTAATATATATATTAAATGAGTTACTTATTTAGGTATTTGTATTTTATATAATATTTGTTTATCAAAAATATTCATTCAATTCCCATTGTTTTCAAGTTGATACATTGTTAACTTTCAAAATTGGTTTTATTTTAAAAAGTGATTGCAACAACAAAAACATTTTTCTTTACTTTCATCAAAATGATAGATAATATCTTAATCATATGAAAATATTTGTAGTTTTTTTTTAATACTAATTGATAAATCATTTAAACTATGGAATGAAAAATCCTGAAAGGGGGGAAAAAAAAAAAAAAAGAAGAAGAATTAATTGATTAATTTGCTTATTAAATTTCTATAAATATATACATATTACAAAATGTTAAGCTGTAAAAAATTTTGAATAGATTAAGATTTTTTTTTAAGTTAAATTCCTATAATATAATATGTAAATGAAATATTTTACAAAGATTATAATAATTATAATATATCAAATCCAAATCTAAAATTTCATGAGCTTAATCAGTTTGAAAAAACATTGTTTTCTTTGGAAATTCAAACTGCAAAAACAGGGAGCAGCGAAAGGTGCATCTTTGAAATTTTAAACAAATGTAATTCTTTTTTTTTAGTTTGTCGGAAATGTCTTCTATAAACAATTTCTTTTTAATATGTTTTGTTAGCCATTTTTTAAAATTAATTAATTTATTTTTTCATTAAATATACTGAAAATAGACTCCATTATGTTCCTATTTCAGGATCACGTCGTTTGATCTCGTTTAATTTATAAAAAAAAAAGAAAGGAAAAGAAATTGAAGCTGTATTGCGATAGGGGGAACCTTAGAAGGCAAACATTAAAATTTCAAATAGGAAGGGAATTAGAAGGATTAAGAGCTCATTTAAAGTTCTTACTTACAGTATCATATTTAATTTGCACGTTTTTTACAATTTAAAGAAATTCCGAGGCGTTTCCGATAGATTTGGTTAGGAAGATGGGACTTTTAGAAAAAAAAACATTTATAAGCTCCTTAAAAATGTCCCACCAGCGGCTGAGTGGTTCTGCACTCAGAGCTGGTGGATGAGAAGTGCTGGATTCGATCCCATCCTGCATTCTTTGACCTAGCCGTTCCTTCCGTGTTTTTCTCCGAAACTTGGTTAAATACGGGCTTCGACCCCTTAGAAAGACCTCACGGAGAACATTCTACCTATAGGCCTAGGACTCTAGCGTAGTCACCTACTACCAACCAACCTGAAAAAAGTATCGCTGGAAATATTTTAAGTGATTGTATTTAGTGATTGTATTTACTCAAAGTGCTAAAAAATTCTTATCATTTAAAATTTTAAAGTTAGATCTCTTAGTACACTTTTTACCCCATAACCCAATTTCAGAAAATGAGGCAATGTACAAAATCCCTTCACTATGTTTTAGAAAATTTTCAGGAATTTATACAGTGTTATAAACTTATTGCCATGCTCCTTTAATTTTACACTTTAATCATTAACTCCTAAAAAGTAATGATATCAATACAGAAAACCCTTAACAGGTTAAAACTTTGTGATGCAGCACTGTACTTTATGGCTACTAGCTGGCTTCATCAGCTAGCTGGCCAGAGACCCATGAAAATGTTTACCAAAAAACATGCTCTCAGGCGCCTGCGGCGCCAATCGTAATTTGCTCTGTGTAAAAGTTGCATAATATTAAAATATTAAAAATTCAAATATTTTTAAATAAAATCTAAACCATGCGCGTAGCCAGGGGGGGTGCCCTGGGTGCCCGGGCACCCCCCCCCCCGCTCAAGCACAGACATTCAGTATATTTAACAAAAACATACTGAAAACAGAAAAAAAAAAAAAAAAAAAAAAAAAAAATTTTTTTTGAAGGTTAAAAAATAAATAAAAAAATTTATTACTAATACGAATGATTCTATGCAATAGAAAGACACTTTCTTAAACATGGTGGTTAAATATATTTAAAAGAATAATCTAAATTGTTCATAAATTCAAATTTACTTGCACATTTTTTACAAAAATTTGCAAAGTATTTTTTTTTTTTTTTTTTTTTTTTGGGGGGGGTAAACAAAAACAAAAAAATGAAATTAGAAGTTTGTTTCAGAAAAGTTTGGAAAAGCAGGAAAAAAGGCGATAAAATGATTTAGTTTTTTTTTTTTCTTTTTGTCATTTCTTTTTAAAGAGCATTTTTTTTTTTTTTTTTTTTTTACTGTTTACTTTCTACCCATACATGTTGGACAATGTAATGTATTGCGGTCCAATTTTTGAATATGAAATAGTTTTTACAATAGTATGTCTTGAGGTCCGCTCAATTGTATAATCAGGTTCTTGTGGTTCGTC
The DNA here is from genome assembly GCA_963930645.1 of Salticus scenicus. Taxonomy (NCBI): domain Eukaryota; kingdom Metazoa; phylum Arthropoda; class Arachnida; order Araneae; family Salticidae; genus Salticus; species Salticus scenicus. The sequence continues at coordinate 310,360,271 of OZ005655.1, forward strand.
TGCATGGGCATAACTCAAAAGAAGGTACTGGCAGGAAGTCTAAAAATCGTATTCAATTTATATCATAAGGATCCGTATACTATGACATGCAAAGAGTTCAAATACATTATTGTTTAAGTACAAAATTTCCACTTGGTACATATCAATAACATTTGTAAAGGGAACTAAACATAATGAAACTAACACATTTTATTGATACAAAATAATTTTTGTATAAAAGATTGTAAGAAAAGTTAGGTTCGATTAAAAGCATTCATACCAAATTATATTGTGTTCAGTAAAAACGCTTAAAAATGATAATTACTTTCCCTTACCATGAGTTACAGAAAGCATTATTTACGGGGTCGAATTTTCGAAACTAAATATTCGCGGTAATTTCAGGTTTTGAAGTTCTTTGAATACAAGAATAATTTTTTTAGTAATTGTTGATTTGAATGCATGTTTGGTATCATAATAGCTTAGCGTAAATTTTTTCCGATTACACTGGTCTGCGAAATCGAATTTTCAACCTTTTTATGTACTGCGTTGGGTGTCTCTAATGTGTTTTGATAATCTGAATTGAGAAATGATTATTTTTTTTTCCTATCACGCAAGAAATTTTCACAAAGTAAGGATGAAAATCGGAAGAATTCGTCTAGAAGTTATAACAAATTTGAAACAATTTATATAAAAAATGCATTGAAACAGGGTATTATTTACACATTATCTTTTAAATGTATTTCTTCACATCGAATCTCCCTTTAGAGCATTTTACCTTGTGCATGGCTTAAGGTTCTTGTGTGTGTGTGTGCATAGACCTTATATACTAGACCCCGCCACCAATAGGACTGACCATTATAGCGAATGTCTTCAACATGAGGGTGTAATCTGATACCTTCATCCTTTGTTCCGAGTCTCGGAAGTCACGTGAACTGGACTTAGGGGTGATTCCTCTGAAATCTGTACGAAAGCTCTCTCTCTTTCTCCCCTGTCATTTGTATGCATGGACGATTTAAGATGGTTATGTCAATTCAAACGCAATTTTTTCACTTGCAAAATGATTTATCATATTTTTTTTTTCTATGGAATTAATCTATGAAAGTTTAGCTTTCCATCCATGCATAAATCTAAATGCTAAAATAAAAAGTGTGAGTACAATAAAAATATTAAAAAACACAAAATTTGTTCCTGCAGAAAAATAACGCAGTGATCATTCATCACTCTTCCTCCTGGCCAACATCACGTGACAATTTTGCTGGGGAAGGTCCTTCATGATGCAGTCAGATAACGAAAGGGAATGCGTGGTCTAGTATAAAAGGTCTATGTGTGTGTGTGGGGGGGGGGGGGATTCTTTATGCAACAATATTCTGCTGTCATGTTAAAAATGTATCGTCTCTGATACCTGCTTTCCATTTCTTTGATGTCTTGATGAAACAGCTCTCCTTGTTCTTCCCTCACATCACCCAAATTTTCAGGGAAATTATTTAGATGGGATTAAAAAAAAATGGAGCTTTAAGCTCAAACAATTCCTTTTTTTTTTTTTCAAAACTGTACGCGAGGGAAATTTTTAAATATGTCTTCCTTTAACAGCATCCAAAAACATATCAACCTGAAGAAAATATTTCGTCGACCTGTCTTATTTGCTCTTTTAAAAAAAAGACAGCACTGGAAGGTTCAAATTAGTATTGTAAATCATATCATAAGCAGACTTTTCTTGAAAAATTTACTGTGGGTGAAAGTTCTTTGAATCATTTTAAAAATATTTTTAATTTAAGCCTTAAATGTTTTAAGAATGCAGGTAGAGTAATCAGAGGGTTTTGAAGGATGCAATAGACATGCTTCCCCTTCACAAAAATACATGCCAAACAAAATTGTTTCTAAAACAATTTTCAACTTTTTTAAAGCACCTAAGAAATGGTCGGTCAAGTATACAATATCTTATTTTTGTGACTAAGCTGCCACGTTTTATTTATTTATTTTTACCTTATTTAAAAGCTGTCACTCAAATTTAATAATAATAAAACGTTTTATAATCGTTTGCATTACTTTTGAACTTTGACAAACGATTTATTGCTGAAAATAAATTATGTATTTATGAACAGACGATTTTCTATTTGTAATTAATAAAGAAAGAAAATTATTAAAAATTAGGCTACAGTGTAAATATTTATTCGTATTCCTTCTTCTCATGCGATTTTATAAAACAATTTCCTCTTTCCTGAAAATCCTGGATTTGGAGAAGTGGTGTATAATTCTATTAAAGCTGTATTGAATGACTAAAGAAACGAAAAACTGTTCTGGAATCATGTGCAAAAAAGTGAAGGACTTGATAATTATTCCAACCAAAGAAAAAGAGAGAGTTTGAAGAGGAAGCTCAAGACAACACAGAAAATACAAACATCAAAGAAAGGTATGCGCAAAATATGCTCCATTATTTATTCTTTTAATTTTGACTTTCTGCTATATGTAATATAGAGAAAGTATTGGATTCGTGAAACTTTTCGAACTCCAGTTTTCGATGGATTTACACGTTTTGGGATGTCCTGAACACGATTTAATAGTTTTTACAAAATGTCTGTCTGTGTGTATCACGATTTTTGTGGACACTGTATCTCACGAACCAATGATCGAAATTCAACCAAACTTTGTATGTGGTTGGATCCTGACATAAACTCGTGCGGATTAGATTAGAGGATCAATCGCTGAACAGGTGGCGCTGTGATCGCATTTCTTTTCTAAATTTTTAACATAGCAGTATGGGACAAAATTTCGTATAAATGTACATAATGAGAGTTATTTTAAACTTGTGATTGTAAAATTAATATGAATTATTGATAATGGTAGTAGTTAACTAGGAAAAAAAATTGTGCATGTGGGGGCATCGCTTCCCCCCTTGGAGGAAGTAAACCCCGGGTGGGGTGGGTAAATTTTCAAGATGGGTATCTTTCGAAAGGTCTCGTGAATACCTTTAAAACGAATGGTTGAACTATAGATCTGTGATAATTTAAAACAAAGTTATCGATTTTTTTTCTCTTTTAACGAAGATTTTTTTTTTTTTTTTTTTGAGAATAAAATGGACTTTTTTTTTTTTTTTTTTTTTTTTGGTATATTTAGTGTTATACTAGTTCTCTAATATGGAAATCATCTGCATTATCATGGAAGATAACTTTTTTTAAATAATAATTTTAATAAATTATTTTTACTGAGTGAATTTGTATAGGAAAATATAGAAGAGAGTCATGTGGTGGCCACAACATACTAGTTTAAATAGCAAAGGCTTGTGTGGGTAGAAAATTTCTGACATTATATCATGATGATTTTTCGTGCTATTTTATTAATGAATGTTTCTGGATTCGATTATGTATGCAATTTTGAATTGTGGTGGTTGCTAGACAATATTTTCGGCTGATGGCCAGTGCACGGTCAGATAATGAGACACCCCACTAGCTTTTTATCTGTCCTCCATTTTGATAAATTTATTTTGTGGGGATTTTCAGTGCAATTTTATTGGTATGTGTCCCTTTTAATGTTTTCATTTTACTTTATGCAATTTTTCATGGAATTCTTATGTACAGTGGTAATTCGTAAATTTATTTGGCTAATGGTCAGCGCTTGGTCCGGTCTGTGGCGTGTTTCTACACTTTCCCCGATTCGATACATTTCTTTAATGCTGATTTTATTTTTTGCGACTTTTACACACATCACATTTTTGTATTATGGTACACACAACAGTTTATTACAATCTTATTAATAAGTATCACTTTAATTTTACAGCGATTGCACTAACCGTTTGTACTATTCTGTTTGAAACTAACATCACAACTACAACAATACGACAATGTTTTAAAATATAGAAAATAAATGTTATTCATGAATATGGGAACGAATAAAATAATAATTTTAAAAAAGTAGCTACAAGATTGTTTTAATATATATATAGGTTCATGATTTGAAACTGGCAAAATAAAAAGAAATGAAATGAGATTATAAAGTAAACATATCATTATAATTCTACTTTATCACTTTGTGTGCGCAATTTAAGTTCCATAGTATAAGTTTTTCCGTAGTTTAGATTTTAAGTTTTCGTTTACAACTTCAGGTTTAAGATTTTTATTTAACCTTTTAACGTTCATTGGTTTCGTACTGAAACCAAATATTCGACACCATCTAATATTTTTTATGCAACATTCTTTTCTTGTTTTAATCAATTTTCAAACTTCTGTTCCTCTTCTGTAGATGGATAGCGGCACTATTCTGAAAGTCCAAACTTTATCAAATGATATTTCAAAGGAAGCCAAATGCACCGGTTTACGTTACCGAAACTGCAGTCTGCATTTAACATATTTTTTTTTTTTTACATTTGCATTTTTAACGTTGTGTAAATATTGATATTTCTGTTCTGCGCCAAGTCTAGTTATTTATTCTAAGAGAAAGTTACTTTATTAATATGTTAAAATGCACATGTGTTAAAACGCACACATGCATACATATGCGCACTTTGTTCATAATATTGTAACTTTTAGTTTAAAATTTGGGCACCCCCCCGCTCTGAAAGCTGGCTACGCCTATGTAAACATAACTACTTCAATGTAAAATACACTCAAACCAATGAAAATCAAATAAACCAATCAAATCTTTTGTAATTCCTCATAACATAACTATTTCATCGTAAAATATACTCAAATCAATGAAAATCAAATCTCTCGTAATTCCTCATAACGTAGCTCTAGTTCAACATAAAATACACTCAAGTCAATGAAAATCAAATAAACCAATCAAATCTTTTGTAATTCCTCATAACGTAGTTCTAGTTCAACATAAAATATGCTCAAATCAATGAAAATGAAATAAACAAATCAAATCTTTCATAATCCCTCATAACGTAGCTCTAGTTCAACGTAAAATACGCTCAAACCAATGAAAATCAAATAAACCAATCCAATCTCTCATAATTCCTCATAACGTAGCTCTAGTTCAACGTAAAATATACTCAAATCAATGAAAATCTAATAAACCCTTCAAATCTCTTGTAATTCCTCATAATGTAGCTGTAGTTCAATGTAAAATACATTCAAATCAATGAAAATCAAATAAACCAATCAAATCTCTCCTAAGATTCTCCATTCTGTGTTATTATAGAAATGGGAAGTTTTATTTTCATATTTTTATTAATTAAAAGAAAACTAATCAAAAATTCAAAAATCTGACTTCCATGTGAACAATGACCCTACAGAGGGCACCTTTGTGTTAAATCACATGACTGTCCGAGCTACCGTTTTCGAGAACGGTGAAATATACATATTAGTCCGGTCAATCTAGACATTCGGTGATATGTAAAGTTACAACAAGCTGATAATCAGTAAAATTGTTCAAAATATAACTATAAATAAAATTTTTAAATTCCCCACCATTCCGGTGTATGGAAAAAATTTTACTCAAGGTCAAAGGTAAAAAAAATGAGTTTTTCGCGATTTTCAGCAAAACGGTAAGTTTTATCATAAAAATACCTCAGACAAAAGTTGTAGATCATAAAATTATCTACAAAAAATGTATCAATACTTTTTTTCCTACGAGCCACCGTTTCTGAGATATTACGATTCAAAAAGTTGTAAAAATTGTAATCGTCATAATATGCACACGTTTCCACGCCACCTATGAGGTAGTGTACTTAGTGCATTTTTTTTTAACATGGTTTCCCCAGTAGGCCTATTCCACGAGTCAATTATGATCCTGTTTAATTTGTAACTATTGCAAAATAACGGAAATTAGCAAATATTGTAAATAAATAAAAGCGATGTCAAAAAAAAGTAATGAAGCTTATTCGTCTGATTCAAATTCTTCTTGTTCTTCTTCTTCCTCCTCTTCTTCATCTTCATTTTGAGAACAAGTAAATTGCGTTAATAGCGACGTATCGCATGTCATCTCGTTAGAATCAAACGAATCCTCCACTGTTGGTGATTCAACATTAGAACACGACCGGCCTTGACAATTTGTACATGCCCGAGAACAAAACAGTCCAACTTTTTTGCAACCACATTTAGCGCTGCATCCGTTTTTGCAGTTGCAAAAAATTGTGTTCAGCAGTTTTTCCGGCGCAGGTAGGAGTAAAGTTTGAACTGGTTCTAATGTATTGTTTACCAAATTCCAACCCCACTTTGTAGGGTCTAGCTGATAACCAAGCCACACTTGAACTTGATAATATACCCGAAAAAGATGTTGATGAGCAGCATCTGAGGTTGGAGGAAGACAAGCTAATTGAACTTGTTTTTTATTTTTAGTATTTTTAACGAAACATGCATATCAATACTTATCTAAGCAGGTAGTTTTTTTAGGAGCTCCGTACATAGAAAGAAGAAAGCGAATGCCGTTGGTGATGACTTCTTGTTGAGTTGAAATACTGTTTTTAAAAACTTGAGCACATTGAACTAAATCTTGTTTTTCAAACATTTTGAAAACTGTTGTTTTATCTCTCCTGGAAAATGCAGATGTCGTATCACAGCCAGTTATTGCGTGTAAAAATAGTTTTGCAAAAATAGCTTTGCAAAAGTAGAAAAACTTTTTGAAGAATATATTTCCGATTGATGTTGAGCTTTTCCTGGTTTTAAGAAGAAAATAGTTTTTGCTGTTGGAGTTCGAGCAGTGAGTAATACGAGTAAGTCTACATCTTCACCAACAACAACAGTTATACATTGAATTGCTCTATTGCTGTTTCAATAATCAGTACATCAGCATCATTATTAGCTTGTTTTACCAATATATTTTCTGCAGTAAACTTTTCTTTCAACATTGAACCGAGAAATGTCTCGAGGTTACACTGGTGTATAAATGAAGCGACTGGGTTTCATTTTACCTGATATTCTTATAGTTATAACTTATTTATATTTTAAGTGTAAGTTACGATGACCGATAGAAAAATAGTTTAACATATATTAAAACTCTAGAGATATATTATATATACGTGGCGTACTCATGCATATTATGACCATTACAACTTTTTACAACTTTTTGGATCATAATATCTCAGAAACGGTGGCTCATAGGGAAAAAAAAAGCATTGATACATTTTTTGTAGATAATTTTATGATCTACAATTTTTGTCTGAGGTATTTTTATGATAAAACTTACCGTTTTGCTGAAAATCGCGAAAAACTCGTTTTTTTTACCTTTGACCTTGAGTAAAAATTTTTTCCATACACCGGAATGGTGGGGAATTTAAAATTTTTATTTATAATTATATTTTGAACAATTTTACTGATTATCAGCTTGTTGTAACTTTACGTATCTTCACTCTTATTTTTTGGTCTAATTTGACCGGACTAATATATATATACAAATATTGCTCACTTAATAGTATAAGATAAGAATTAGAAATATGGGTCTTAAAAATAATGATATCAAATTTTCAGTGACGCTTTGCTATTAATTAAAAAAATACACAGATTTTTTTATTTGAATTTACTTTTTTCTTCTTTTTATTTTTACAGTGTAAACATCATTTTCAACATAAAATAATATATAACACACTATCCAAAACTGTAAGTAAAATTTATTGAAATGTTTATTTTGTGCCATATTATCCAAATTAATTGAAAATGCATGCAAATAGATAGTGTGCTGCAAAGAAAACATTTGTGAAATTATTAGTTGTAGTTTTGGATGGCGTGACGTAAAAGATAAAATAATTCATTGAAATAAATACATTTCAGTACATAATATAAACTTAATGAAAGTGATATATTTGACAGCGTATTTGAAAATTAAAAGCAATATCTCAGTGTGAAAATATACTTTAATATGTAAAACAAAGTAATTGCAGTGGAATTTAAAAACAAATCATTTAGTGTAAATTCACTGCGTTGCTGGAATTTCATATCATTTCTTTTAAAACACATATTTTGATATTATAAGAGATGTGAATGAAAAGGTATCGGTGAGTAAATGTTATATATTATTTTATGTTGAAAATAACATTTACACGGTGAATATAAATAGAAGAAAAAAGCAAATTCAAATAAGAAAATTTATGTATTTTTTAATTAATAGCAAAGTGTCGCTGAAAATTTGATATCATTATTTTTAAGACCCGTATTTCTAATTCTTGTAGCTATAAAGTACAGTGCTGCGTCACAAACTTTTAACCCGTTAAGGGTTTTTTGTATTGATATATATACAATAAAAATCACCTCATAATTAATAAGGATTTAGTAAGGTGTATAATGGATACGTTGAGGTCATGAGAAATGCCAAACAGAAACATAAAATCGATTTCTGGAACAAAAACGGCCACATGTAGCATACAGTGTTATGTAGTGAAATTAAAGTGAGGTTATAAATGACTTCCATTCATTCCATTTTACACACTTTTTAAACTTCAGTAGATTAAGGATACTATTTGAATAATACTGATAAAATACATAATAATCTTACTTAATATAGATTCACAATCCAATTCAATAGGCTTTTCAGTCACAATTTCAACTATTTTCTCATCGCCACTGTCCTCCACATAATTTAATATCTTCTTTTTTATGTCTTCATCGCAATGGCCCAAAACAAGCTCCTCTCTAAATGGTAATCAAATTAAGATTCTTCTTAATGTAGGAACACAACAAAAGTGAAAATAACAACAATTAACAAAAGTGAAAGGGACAAAAAGAGCAAAATAATAAATTGTGGGATGAAGATTCAGATGTGTCAAGACAGACATGTGTCAGTGCCGGAAAATCGATCGATTAGGCAATCGATAGATTAGGCAGTGTTGCACCTGAGGATGAGAGGCAAAACCGGAATTGTTTTCATTAGTTTTATGGTGTGTGAAGAAGCTTTTCGCCCTGTTCATGTTAAGCAATAGGAACTCGTCTTATCACTCAGCAGTACTATCTTCGATTCAATAGGTTGACTACCCTACCCTAATCTGCTTGTTATTTTTACCCTCAATATATTAATTGTTATTCTGTACTATTTCCAATGCAGACGTTAAAGAAAATCTTAAATTTCGAATGACTTTCAAATACGTAGTCAATGATGTTCATGCCAGTATCATAAATGACACTATTAGGATGAAAATATTCCTTAGAATGCGTGAAAATTAAACAGCTTATGAAGTTTTCAAAGTGGAATGATATTCGTGTCAGCATCCTAAATGGCATTTTAAAATAATCCTTATGATTATTTCAAACACAATCAAACAATCCAATTACCTTCTTCAACAGCTCTACTTTTTTTTTTTTAAATACATATTTTAACTATTTAAAAAAAAATATTTCTAAAAGATTACTTTCTTTTTTAAACTTCTATTTCAAAGTTTTGAATGAACCTATATGTACTATATATAATGGCTCAAATTTTCTTGCTCAAAGGTACGTTAAAACATTTAGGAAAGTTAATAGGTTTTTTTTTTTTTTTTTTACTAAACCGAGAAATTTTTACATAAATAATTTTTCATAAATAAAAAAAATTACAATCCAAATGACTTTAAATATATTTTTGTGTCATTACTGAGCTAAGTTACACAAATTTTCGCAAGATCTAACAAAATTGAACTTTTAAAGAATTATTTTCCATTTTCAATTCAACATTTAATGGACTCCTAAATTAAAAAAATTAATTTAACATACACATCTCATATTAAATTTATAGCATGAAAAAAAATCACCAAGCTAGTCATTTCTACTAAAAACAGCTGAAAAAAGATCATGTGCTCTTGTGATGTAATAAATGAAGAACCAGGTGTTTTCAAATAAAGAGTAGTTTACTTTGAATATTCTTATAGTGACATAAGGAAATTTTACCAAATACTCTTTTGTATTATCGCTTACACAGATATAGTGACACTTAAGTCATTAAAATAATTACTATATCCAAATAGAAACTATGCGTATTAATTAGAATGGTATTTCAGTGTACATTTTTACAAGGCTAGTTTTATTTAGAAATGTCTAGGGTATGAGAGTAAAGCCCTATATGGTTTTGAACCAGAACAAGTGAGGGGCGACATACATGTAGGGGGGGGGGGATGGTCAAGTATGCTATAAAGTATGAGGGTCAAAAGAGGGTTTTGAGGAATTTCAAATTCCTATTTTATTATATGAATGATTAGACCATTATAAATAAGAAATGATATGTATTGACAAGTATTGTCTACAAATCTGCATTTTTATGGTAAGTTGAGTTTTTCCCTTTTGCATTACAAAGTATTATTAAAATTAAGTTGATAATTTTCAAACTTTAGTTTTTTTTTTTTTTTTTTTTTTTTTTTTTTTAAATATGCTGATGTTATTCAATCTATATTACTTTATTGTTTTAAATATTTGTTATTTACTGTTTAATTATTGTACTTTTATATATTCTGAGCAAATGTATAGAGGGGGGGGGGGGTTAGTATAGCGAGTGCATCGCTTGCTGTTTCCTCATTGCTATGGTTGAAAGTTGGCAGCTCTGTTTATATATATGCTTTTTTTTTTTTCTTGTGAGAGTGAATCAACAAGTCTAAAAATCCAAGTTTTTGAATTTTTTTTTAATCCAAATGATGTTTTTTTTTTGGACAGCTGAGGCACTTTCCCTGACAAAGAATATTAAATATGACAGTTTTCATAATGGATCCAAGTTAGAAACTTGGAGCCTCTTATTATTAATTCATTTTTCAAGACAACAGGTAGGATCCACCTATTTTACTCTGCATGGGTCCATAAGCCCACGGCAACCTCGGAAAATGCAAAATCCTGCAATATTTTTCGGCACATAAAATCGACATAACACGGTAATGTTAGTGTTAAGTGCAATGTCAATAACTAATATTAAATAAACATAAGTTATATTATACTTACTCACATAATATACAATATTGCTCTTCATTCATTAGAGGCCATTTTGAAGTTATAATTAAAAAAGGGATAATATAAATACAGTCTACAAAGAAAGTTGATTGAATTGCCAAATGAACATTTTAATATGTAATGTATTTATTAATAATATGTAATTTATTAACCAGTTAATATGTAATGTAATGCACAGGAAATGCTTATGATATTAATCCATATTAACAGGCTATTTCACACTATAGTATGAAAACTTATACTTGAAAATAACATTTTAAATAGCTTGATATATATTTATACACATATTTACAGCAAAAAGTCACTTTTTTTCAAGTGCATTCATTGTACATGATTTTGCTCTTTTTAAAAATTTGTTATCAAATTCCTGCTTATAATGATGTTCTTGTGGACAAATCAATAAGTTTTCTCTTTAGACAATGTTGACCTAAACTGAGTCCATATCTTTATCATGTTACATGATGAAGATCCTTTCACGTTCTGTGAGGAATGCTTAATATGAGTAGCATCCTATCTGATTATACTTGAAGCTACCATCTCTTCCATTCAATTCTTCTTCCAGAATTTCATTTGGAAGAAGTCTCTGGATTCTGCAATTTTCATCGAGTCCGGACTGTAAAGCATCCAATGCTTCTTCTTCATTGATTGCCCCTGTTATTTTTATGGCAATAATATATTTTGCCACAAAAAAACTTTATTTTTGAGAAGATCTAGGTTAGCCATTTCAGCATTATCAAAAATTTCCTCTTGAAAGGGAAATTTCTGAACAATGTAATCACACAAATTCATAAAAAAAATTTCTAACACACTGATAAAATTCTACTCTACTGGAGGGATCTTCATCAGGTTTCTGATTATCCACTGAATGGTAATGAATACTTTTATAAGACTCGGCATTCTTTACAACTGGAGGTAAAACGAATTTTGAAAAAGAATTGATCTAGCAATATGCATAATAGGCTTTTTTGTTTGCAAACTTAAATTAACTTTCTTACGCTTCTGTTTTCATGTACTTCTGCCATGAAGCAGGTCACCCAATGACCCCATTCTTCTAAATTAAACATTTATTTAACGATAGCCATCTAGTTGATAGATACTCAAGTATTATTTTTGTAGATTTCAATTTTTCTTGTCTCTTACAGCTGCTTACAAAGAAATAATACATGTCTATCAAATATCCATCCTTATTTCCAGGAACACTCCTTTTTTAACAGCCAGACACACAAGCTAAAGGATCTATATCACTCCTTAAATAGCCTATCACACCATTGTGCTTTTCAATCATAACAGGAACATTGTCAGTGTTAAAATTAAAATAATTTAATTTATTATTTTCAAAACCTCTAAAAAATAATTTGGCTCTTACTCATTTAATTTACTTTCCCCCAATGAATCATTTAAATGACTCATAATTGAGAAATTTTAAATTCACGAGAACGTTTTGTTTGTAAACAAACCAATTCTCCAATAAGAAAATCAAAATTTAAATAATAATAAATTTACTTAAAATTATTTGGATTCTTGCTCAAATAACACAAAAATAATAATATTAATTTTTCTAGAGTTCATATTTCGCTAATTTAAACGGATGACGTCATTTTTAATTACATTTTCAAAATTCCTTCTAGAAAATTTAATTAGCTCCGCACAAACGTAGTACTAATATGCCGATTCAAAATAGTGTCTCTTTGAAAACATGAATCAGATTAAATAATAAATCAATCTTAAAAATAGTCTAAAATAAATTTTCTTACATCAAAAATAATTTAAATTTAATATGTTTCTTTACTTTTATTTGAGCATGCGATCCCCAGTGGCAGAAAGTTTTGTAGCTGTCTGCGACAGCCTTTTAAAATTTCATAGTCTGTCTGCAAAATTTGCGTGTAATCAGGGGTGAAAATGGCTTACACTCAAAAAGCCTGAAAGCTGATTGGGGGGTGGGAGGGTGGGGGCTTAACATCAGTGGTGATCTCGTGCAACAATACACAAACACAATTTTACTGCAGAACAATATAGTATAAACAATTGCGTATATTCATTCAATTCATCTCATTCAATTAAATATTTTCTAACAATTAAAACCCGAATAAACTACTATGTCAGAAACGCCAAAAGAAAAATATTTGCAAATATTTTTCTTTTGGCGTTTCTGACGTAGTAGTTTATTCGGGTTTTAATATTCCAACGCCAAGTCTCCTGTTATTATTTTATAGCAATGTTTGACACAACACAATATAAATAATTATAAATAATAAAGGTATTAGTTTTAGTTTTGATACAGAAATTTTTTTTAAGTGAATTGTTATTGGAAAGTTGCAGACAAAAATTTTTTATCAGTGCAGACAAAAACTGTCCGCAAGTCATTTCTGTGTCTGCGACTATGTCGGCGTGTCGTGGTGTTTCTGCTACTGGGATGCAATCTAAGTAAATTATATTCTTTAAGTACTATTCACCTCACGCATTGATCTGTGCATACTATGTTCTTCGCAAGCGGGAATTTGGAAGCGTTTGTCTGTATCTCTCTCTTGGATAGCGGCGATCTAGGATGTAGTATGTGGAAGATCTGCTCTTCAGCCGGCGGCATTTGCCGTCAATAGTTAATTACAATGTATTTCTTACACTGAAAAATTCTAAAATTGTGGATTGCTATTAAATATTATGTATCTTCGTATTCAAAGGAATCATTTCACAAGATGCCTGCTTTTTTTTTTCCAAACACACTAAAAAAAAGTGTGTATTGCCAAAAGGCCAAAGAAAAGGCTTACAAGGAAAATATGAATCAATAAAATTCCTATTGGACCCACACCAAGCTTAATTTAAAGAGTATGGTCTAAAACATAAGGCAGTGTTCAAATTTGCTGCAACAACCCCCCATAGAGCAAGAAAAGGACTCTAAAAGTGTTAGCTGTTTCCATCAAAACCAACGAAGCAGAATCCATTAACAAGACAACGTGGCATAGTGGTTAGAGTGCTCAGTTTGAGTGACGAAGGTACTGAAATCAAATCTCGGTGACTGCTCACAGTTTTTTTATTTTTTTAAATATAAATTAAATACAATATAAAAATGTATGAATAATTTCAGGGGGGGGGGGGGGGGGCAGGTATTAAATTCAATTAAAATATATATATATGTATATTAATTATTAAAATATTTTATTTCAACTTAAGAAAAAAAAGTTTTTTTTTTTTTTTTTTTTTTTCCATAATTTAAAAATTTTCTTTATTATACATTTTTCTTTAAGTTTACTTGAGTTCAAACCCTGACAAAATGCTCATTGTTATTATTTATTTATTTATTTTAAATATTAATGAAATAAAACAAAACATTAAAATAAATGAATAACTTTAGAGAAAATAGTTATTAAACTTAATTAAGAATTAATAAATAAATAAATATACTCTATATAAAGTATTATTATGAAATACATAGGACAAAATTACCTCTTTGTGAAGAAAAAATCACGTTGAAATTTACAAATTTATTTTCAAGTTAATTTAATAATGACTGTGATTAGAAGTAAGAAAATGATCAAATCATAAGCACTTTTCATGATGAGAGCAACATATAAAAGGAAATTTATCACAATTAATTTCATTACAATCTTGTTCAATGTTGAAGCACATGTCGCAAATAGTTTGGAAATTATTCGGGTTTTCTTCGAGATAACCAGCTTTACAAAATGCATATATAACTAGATTTTTAAATTTTGGAAATGTATGTAAACCAAGCTGTAAACATATGCGAGGGTCAACAGAATAATAACAATAAGTAAAAGTTCTTTTTTTTAAGTATGGATAATAGCGCAATTAAAAGCAGATGAAAAAAATGCAATATAAATAATATTTTCCATTGCACTATTCATTTGAAAAACATTTTTTCACTTGAAATAAAATGTTTTAATAATTTAACAGAATATTTATTTTTATGTATAAAAAATAACAAAATATAAGCATTTCCTACTAGCGGCTTTGGCGTGAAATAATAATAATAATAATAAAACGTGCAATGAAGAAAAATATTTTTTCTTAAGCTATCCATTTATTTAAATTATTTAAAAAAAAAAAAAAAAAAAAAATTGAAAATGTAGTTTAAATAAAATATCTTAATAATTAAAAATATATCATTATATATTTTTTAATTGAATCTAATACATGCTTCCCACCCTGAAATCATTCATATATTTTTATATTGTATTTCATTTATATTTATAGAATGGGAGGGGGGGGGGGAAACAAGCAGTCACCGGGATTTGATCTCACAAACTTCGTCACAGAAGCTGAGCGCTCTAACCACTATGCCATGACGTCTTGATAAAGAACTCAGTTTCGTTGGCTTTGATGGAAATAGCTAAAACTTTTATGGCCGCTTTCTTGCTCCATGGGGGTTGTTGCAGCAAATTTGCACATTGCCCTATGTTTTAGACCATGCTGTTTAACTTAAGCTTGGTTTGGGTTCAACAGGAATTTTACTGATTCACACTTCCCTTGTTAGTGACCCAGCAATATGGAAATAATGACAACTTTGTTTCTGATAAAATAAAATCAGAGTGGAAATGAATTCTGCATCAAAGCTTCATTTAAACCATCGATATTTTAAATGGTATAAGCTTATAGGAAGAGCATTTCTCCTAATAGTGCCTTAATATATCGTTGTGTAAAAATAAAGGGAGCCGATCTCTCTCGTTTGTAACATACCTAGAATTCTTGTTTCCTATATACGAAGGAGGATAAACTTGTTTCATTCTATAGGAGTGTCTCAATACACTCTGGAATCACCGTAAAAAAGTTAATCACTATTAAATGATTCACAAATAAAAGACTATCCTGTTTCAAGACATTTATTGGATTGATATGTGCTCTGACCAACAAAAATGCATTTATTAATTATTGTATCGAAGTTATGTCTTAATAAGATAGAATTTTTTGTCATGGTACCAGTACTGTTTTTTTTTTTTTTTTTTAATTACTGCAGTATATTTTTCAATTAATCATTAAAGATCTTGAGTGCAAACCAATGTGTCATTCTTTAGGTGATATTAAGTTTTTTTTTTTTTTTTTTTTAATTAATATTTTGTATTGCAGCATAGTTTATTGAAATTTTATTTTTCCGACTGAGTGAAAATAATGCCTGGACCTGGAGTCGAACTCCGGATCTTTGACTTACAAGGTCAAGGCTCTGCCAATTGAGCTATCCAGGCCGACAACCAATCCACATTACTCACTCAGACAACCTATAGACCAATACAATGATAGACCAGTTTGTTTCTGCCTAATAGGTTGTCTGAGTGAGTAATGTGGATCAGTTGTCGGCCTGGATAGCTCAATTGGTAGAGCCTGACCTTGTAAGTCAAAGATCCGGAGTTCGACTCCCGGTCCAGGCATTATTTTCACTCAGTCGGAAAAATAAAATTTCAATAAATATGATTTTCTTCCACAGTTGATTGTGTGATTTTAATAAAAATTGCAGCATAGTTTATCAAGATTGTTGACAAGTCCACATTTTTTCTAATTTTATTTAATCATAATTTCATTTATTTGAAATTTTTAGAAGTTCAATGCTTATTTTATTTTTATGAGCTATGCGGCATAACAACGCAAGTGTACATTTTTAGATTAATTGTAATCACAGACCAAAATTTTAAATTATTAATTTAATGGGATAACTCGCGATTTCCGATATTTGATTTTTAGAATTTTCAGTTTCAGGCACCATTCAGATTCAATTTTTTAAATTCAATTTTATTATTTAATACCTATTTTTTTTATCATAACAGTCAGTACTCAATGCAATGGGATATAATCTTCTTTTAGACAATATAATATTAATTTAGCGATATTTTATCCGGCTAAAACAGGCACTTCCTACAAAAATAATTCTATTTTATTAGTTTTGCTATAAAAATGTATAATAACAAGAGGATAAAATTTTTCAGATTTATTACTTGCAATAGAAAAAGGACCATTCTTCATAGAATTCACTAAGTCTGCTCTTGATTTCCCCATTTCTGCAATGCTTTTGTCCTGGCACAGGAATATTGTTTTGCTATGTTACTGTCTGGAAACATTTTCTTGAACAACATACTAGCATGGTTGGCACAACTTAAAGGGAAGTTGTGTTCCAAGATGAACGAGGTAAATAAACACTCAGCATATAGAACAGCGTCATTGTCGTGAGAAAAATTTAATTTTTGATAATTACTCACAGATTTCTCGTAATCCAAATGTTTTTGAGTATGAACATGGTTAGATACATGTCCTTTGCCTTTATGCATTCCCTCATCACACTATAATGGCACTCCTACTTTATATAAGTCAAACTTAATTTATATAGCAGCAAAGTAAAGAAATCATAATATATTCTTCTGCAGAAGATTAAGCTATTTTTACATGACAGAAAACAATAATTTATTCATTTTATAATTTAAAAAAAATGGGGGGAAAATATATATGTATAGGTAAGCTAAGAACTGTTAAATTTTATGTTATTGACTTCTCTCATGAAAAGTGATATAACATATTTTGCATTTTATTATTAAAAGTTCTAATCCTTGTTTAACCCTATCACTGTGTCGTTTTGTAATACAAAATGACTACCTGCCTGTCTGTGTGGATACCAGGTTACAGTGATAGGGTTAAAGATAAATTTGTGCCAAGAAACATTCTTATATTATGTAAAATTATTAAATACAGTTATGTATTATGCCATTTTAAATGAGTAAATGTTAGCAGATTTTCTAAAAAATTAATACAGTGGAATGTAATTTTCAATATTTTTCATTAAATATATTTAAAAACAAATTAATTTTTTTTTTTTTTTAAATTAAGGTGACTGATGGTATTTGGCCAAATATCTGACGGTATTCGGCAAAAGGGCCAAATACCGAATAACAGTGGCCGAATATTCGTTACATCCCTAATATTTTCTATCAGACATAATGCTAAATAAAGTTATCGAATTAACATAACATCTGCAGCATGAAATAAAAATTGTTCATGAATTAACCGCGGAATTGCGATACACGTGTGCACGTCGATGATGCCACTAATTTGCTTTCCCTTTGAACTGGGTTGATTCGTTGAGTGAGTTTATCACACACTATGCCAAAGAGGTTGAATCAAACATTTAACCGAATTACACTTCTGAATTTTGGAAGATTCGTTCTGTCGACGCACAAAGGGGTTTGCTAAACTAAACTCTGTGTTATGCTGGATTACAAGGAGAGCAGGGAATCGCCACTGCGAGCTATTTATAGCTCATGCTTGTCACTGCAAATGAGGGAGAAGAGGAAATTGTGAGTTCTGCGTTATTCTGATTTTGTCGTCTCGAAAATTTTTTGGTTTTAATTATTTTCATTTGGAAATCCGGGAATAATACTGTTTAATCCGGAAACCCAGAAAAAGTAAGAAAAACCTGGTGTTATGTTTTAAAAAACATAACACTACTTTATTCTTAAGTTTCAAATAATTCAACACTATTTCATTTAAAATTATAGGTTTTCAGTTGCCTTTTATTTAAAAAGCTTTCTCTTTCGAAATTTATTTTATACTCCGCGAAAATGTCTATCAAAATCGATCGCGATCTATTTATTTAAAACATTTCCGTTTTTACTTGAAAAATTTGCCTTTTTCAAAAATAAAATAAAATAAAAACAAATACAGAAATTCCGTATTAATATAATATCGTAATCGATATTCTAGGCATAAATCACTAAGAAAATAATAGTAGAGAAATTACTAAAAGTACAAAATTAAAATTAAAATGTATAAAATCAGAAAAACCCTAAATTATCTGGTCAGCAATCAGTGTCCCGATTTTGCATTTTATATTATTTTTCCAAGCTTTATTTATATGTAACATTAATTTCATTAGATAGCTTATTTTATTTACTTTAATTTGAGCCATCGCTCATAGAAATAGCTTAAAAATTAATTGTTTTCCCTTCAAAAAATCATAAGTCCAAAAATACCTTTTTTTATTTGACTGTAGTCTAAAATTCAGCGGTCAGCCATGTTTACTTAAAATGCTCGACTTTCCCGCGCTTTCAGAGGGGGAAGAAATGTTCTAGAATAATCCGGAATGGTCCCGGCGTCCGTTCGTGACGTCACAGCGTCCCTTTCGTGCACGCTCATTGGCTGGCTTCGAAGAGAGCGCGAATTTCCGATAGCTTTCGGGCAGAACAGCAGGAGGGCTTGTACGGTGAGGTGGTGTCGCGCGGCTGCGGCCGGGAGTCTCTCCCGAGCCCAGGCTCGGCACGTAAGCTTTTTTTCTTTTCAAGATCATAGGAATAATCTTTAATAGATTTTGCTTTTTTATATGTTACCAACGGATCAGGAACATACCTAACTTTTTCAAGAAATGTGAAAATGTCCGAGCCGGCTAGGTTCTGATAAATGTGCCGTGAAGGAAACACCGTTAAAAAGGAAACATCTTGCACGATCTCAATCAGTTCAACATTTAAGAGACTCTTCCTTCAAGAATTGCTCTGCTGACGAATTGCCTATAGCATTCATATATGAAAGATGGTTCTACAATTGATACTACATTTTATGGAAACTACCACATTTAGATACCAGTAGCTTAGGTGGCTAACCACATATCACATGTTAACGAATGTGGGGTTCTACTACATCTTACATGATCTTCGAATTACTTCTATATTGAAGAGACTCTTCCCTTATGAATTGTTTTGCTCATGACTCGCCCATAGCTCTCTTTTTTCTTTTTTATCTAAGATGGTTCTACTAATGACACAGCAGTGAGCAGTGTTTGGAAATAACTACATCTTGATACCAGCCGCTAAGATGGCTATCAATGAATCAGCGTATGTGGTGACTGTTTTTGATATAACTGAAAGATCTTTCGTTCGTTTTCTTTTTAATAATGAACATTCCACAAACTGAACACTAGCGGCCTTCAACTTAGTGTAATTTCACATATTCTGAAAGGTGCTTTAGATTTAATCAAGATTATACATGTGATATACGTTTTGTATAAGTTTTAGTAATTGTTTTTTAAAAAAGTGGTACCACTCCTTTAGTGATTTGGATTAACACATGTTCCTTTCAACTCAATAAAACAGATGTTTGGTAAGTCATTTCTCATGTGTTTTATTATGCATGCCTTGTATTTTCATTTAGGATATGTTTCTCTTTCAGGGTAAATCACTCCAGTTTTATAAATTAAATTGTACTCCACTATTTTTAACGATCATTTGTGGCTATAACTTATTTTTATTCCGAAACTTACACAAGTAGATTAAAATTCCTTTTTTTTTTATTTATTTTCCAAATTCCTAATTTTTCCCCCCGTTAGCAGATTTTCCTGCTAACATGAATGGTGCCATGACAAAAAACGGACCATAATGCTTAGTTTATTCCTTTTTATCTTTCCAACCACAGGTTTGGGTTTAAAGCTGGAGTGATTCCTTATAAAATGCTTTAAAATAAATCCTTTTGTGCAGATCTCTCAGACAAATTTTTTTTTTTTAACTGTTATTGTGTTTTTCTAATTTTTTTATTTATTTATTTGAGAGCAGTTGCATATAGATATCTATTTAATTTTATATTTTAAATTTGAGTATTTAAGCATATTAGTAAACATATACAGAAACTGATTTTAGCATTCAAAGTGTATTATTTTTATTTTATTTTATCAATTTCAGCATAAAATATAAAAAAAATTTCTTTTTTTCCTTTTTCTCATTTTGGAAGGGAAATGTGGAGAGATTATATATAATTTTTTTAAACCGTAACTGTTTCGGTAAGCATGTTTATTTTATTTTTTTTTCCTTCAACTGTGCCTGATGTCTGATTTTTTTTTTTAATTTTACTAGAATTAATTTAATGTCCTCCTAAATCAAAATTTTTTTTCATTGTTTGGGTTGGCTTCTCTTTTCACCTTTTGTCTAGATATATATTTTTTTTTTTTTTTTCCCCTCATGAATATGTATTCTTTAGTCGGTTCTCTTGACAAGTTTTCTGGGGAAGAAGGGCAGGATGTCAACCATTTCATCCGCTCCATTACAGAAATGGCTAATCATGCCAATTGGCGTAATAGTCTAAGGCGGATTATTTTAAGATCAAAGGTCTCAGGGAAAGCTCTGGCTTTTCTTAACACAGATCCAGAAGCTTCAAATGAAGAAAACTTCGACAATTTATGCCAACTCTTAAAGAACAAATTTGAAAAAGTGCCCACCCCCCACGAAATACAATCAAATTTTTCCTCTATAAAACAAGCTCCTAAACAAGATGTTGCTGCTCTTGCAGACCACATCCGTATCACTGTCCAAAATTTAATACTTAATCCCGATAATGCCCCCCAAATTCAGGACATCAGGCATAGTTTGATGTTTTCCAAATTTTTGGAAGCGGTTCGCCCTGACATTAAATTTGAATTGACCAAATTGGGACCCAACACCTTTGAAGAAGCCATTACTATGGCAAAAAATATAGAAAGGGCCCTCAACAATAATGAAGCCTCTGTAGCGAATGTCACTGCACAGAATGCAGACATTCAAACTTTAATTCAGCTACAGATTGAAAATTCTAAGAAAATAAATGAGCTTACTGAGACAGTTGCAAAACTGCAGGCAGTTACTTGCCACATTTGTGGTAAGGGCCACCTAACAACGAATTGTTATAATTATCCATCATCGTCTAATCAAAGTTCCAACTATGAAAGAAGAGGAAAAGGTTTTAGGAGTAATTTTCGTTTTAACAGGGACAGATCTCGCCCTTATTACAAAAATTCTAGAAGGCAGGGCCAATGACAACTACAACACAATGAAGTAAACTCCCAGGATTTAAATCTTAATCAATCCAAAACTAAATTAGTGTCTTCAGTTACAAATTTTGATGCAAATTTACCCATAGTAACCATAAAAATAGGAAAACACCATTTTCAGGCACTCCTCGACACAGGTGCTAACCTAAGTTTAGCACAACCACACGCTATAGACAAATTGAAAGATGACATGAAACTAAATTTCTTATCAAGGTCAGTAAACATTAAAACAATAGATAATTGCACAATTCCCTATTTTTCTACAGTAGATTTAAAATTTAAAATTTCAGATAAATGGTTCAACAATGCATTCTTTGTGACGTCAAATAATTGGGCATCTAATTATGATTTTATTCTAGGCTATGATTTTTTACACAGAAATAAAATCGTTTTAGATTCCTCAAATCAAAAAATGTTTATTGGTAATCTGGCTCTTCCTTTTGAAAACAAAGCCCCCAACTTAACTTCACCCACCAATTCCAACAATCTCGTAAATTCCCAATTAGATCAAAATCCAAATGCCCAAAATTTATTTGCTCGTTCACTAAAATTTGTAAAATTTAAACCTGGAGAGTCAAAAGTTATTATTCTTAAATTTCCCAAGATTAAATCCAACACTGAGTTTATTTT
This sequence comes from Salticus scenicus, assembly GCA_963930645.1. Taxonomy (NCBI): domain Eukaryota; kingdom Metazoa; phylum Arthropoda; class Arachnida; order Araneae; family Salticidae; genus Salticus; species Salticus scenicus. The sequence goes on from OZ005655.1 coordinate 310,382,498, forward strand.
ATTTTCCCCAATTGTGACAAAATTACCTCTTAAAATGGATGAAAGTCTACATTCACCATATGATACAAATTTTTGTTTTATTTTTGTGCAGAACAATTCTGACCACAAAATTTTTTTAAGGAAGGGAACAAAATTGGGTACTATTCAATTTTTAGAGAATGATGACATTAAACAATGTAGTGAGCAGCCTATTTTTCAAATTAACGCTTTAAACTCACAGGAGATACTTAAACTCAGAAAAGAAGAATTATCACCTCAAAATTTCAACTTAAATCATCTTTCACCTCCTGAAAAATCCAGAATTTTAAAATTACTTTTAGACAATTATGAAGTTTTTTCTACCTCTTATAAAACACTTGGTTCTACAGATAAAGTTGTTCCGCAATTCAAATTACTTCACGATTTTGCACTTCAAACTAAGCCCTATCCCATTCCTAAAATTGCCAAAGACTTTGCCAAAAAAGAAATCGCTCAATTAATAGATGCAGGTATCATAGAACCATCCTCCTCAAATTATTGTTTTCCTGTAATTTTTGTCAAAAAAAAATCCTTACCTAATCAACCTCCTGATCAATTAAAATTTCGCATGGTAATTGACTATCGATTGCTTAATTCTATAACCGAGTCCTTTAAAATCAGTCTCCCTAAAATTAATGATATTCTTCAAAGCATCTCCGGAAAAAAATTGTATTCTGTGCTGGATCTAAAGGCGGCTTTTTTTCAAATTAAACTTCAAGAATCAGACAAATTTAAATTAGCTTTTGCAACAGACTTTGGAAATTTTCAACCATGTAGACTTCCGTTTGGCCTTGTTAATAGTACCTCCTATTTTCACACACTTATCAACAAATGTTTAGCAGATCTTAAAGGTAACAACGTGCAATTTTTTTTAGATGACATAATTGTCGCAGCTGATAATATAGAAGAAATGATGTTTTATTTACAGAAAGTCTTTGACAAATTGAAACAATTTAACCTCACTTTGGATCCAGCAAAGATGCAACTTTGTAAACCCAACATAACTTATCTTGGTTTTAATTTACATGAGAACGGCTATTCACCCTCTTCGGATAATGTCAACAAAATTAATAGCTTCCCAATCCCTACCAATGTCAAACAGGTTCAATCGTATTTGGGCATGGTTAACTATTTTCGACCTTTAATATATAATTTTGCAGAAATCTTGAAACCCATCATCAATCTTACAAAAAAAAGGGTAAAATTTAATTGGACAGCTGACTGTCAGGAGGCATTCATGAAAATTCAAAACATTTTACTGGCTAATCCGACCATAAAAAATATTGATGAAAATAAAGATATTTACCTCGTAACGGATGCTTCACACCATGCAATCTGTGGTATTCTGATGCAGAGCCATAATAACATTTTCCATCCTGTTCAATTCTTTTCCAAACTTTTAACTCCAGCAGAATCTAAATATCCTTCCATTAAACGTGAATTGTTTGCTATTTATTCTTCTGTTAAACATTTTCATGAACACTTCTACGGTAGGCAATTTAAAATTTTAACTGATGCTAAAGCCTTAACTTACCATTTAAATTTAACCAAACAACCAGATATAATTGCTAGATGGTTAATGTATTTACAAGGATTTAATTATACAATTGAGCATATCCCAGGCATGTCAAACCCCGCAGATTTTCTTACACGAGTTTTTGACAGTGATGAATCAAGAAACTTAAATGTTAATGCTATCAATTTATTTGCTCCTGAGGAAAACTTATTATCTTTTTCAAACATCTTAAAAAATCAATTAGAGGACCCAAAATTAGCAGATATCAGAAACAAAATTAATAAAAACAAATTATCAAAATCTAATTATTTCATCGACCAGCAAACTAACTTAATTATGTATAGAGATAAAAGCCAGAATGATTCTACAGATAAAATTGTAATTCCGACTTCATTACAACCTCAAGCTATCGAAATTGCCCATCAACCTCATTTTGGCATAGAAAAAACTTTTGCAAACTTAAAAAGAATTTATTTTTGGACAAAAATGTTTGAACAGGTCAAATCATTTTGTAACTCATGTCATAGATGTTTACAAAATAAATCCAAACCAACTGAAACCAAACCTAAATGCATTCCCAAATCTAATCTTGCCCCAGGTGAGATGATAGCAATTGATGTAGTTGGCAAACTGCCGAGGTCACATGATGGCAAATTTTTCATATTAACCATTGTCGATCATTATTCCAGATATCTTGAGGCAATTCCATTACCTAACGTTACTTCACATACTATAATTAAAACACTTAATGATTATTTTTCACGTTATGGCATCCCCAAGATAATTCTCTCTGATAATGCTCCAAATTTTATTTCTGATGAATTTGAATTTTTTTTGAAATCTCTCAACATTAAACACAGAAAATCTTCTATTTATTTTCCAAGGTCAAATGGTCTTCTTGAAAGGATACATCGCTCTCTTAAACAATCTATAGCTTCTTTGTCAGATAAAGTAATTGAATGGTCAGAACGTTTAAAATTTTTTGTGCTACATTACAACAATGCGAAGCACTCTGTAACAAATTTTACACCAGCCCAACTTTTTTTTGGCAGAAGATTAAACCTCCCCATTGACATAAATCACCCACCCAACCTTGTTGAACCACCCTCTAAATATTGGCTTAGACAAAAACAACACTTTCATGAATCAAAACAATTAGTCAAACAATATGAACAGAATTACTTTGAGAAGCATGAGAAATTTTTGAAAGGTATTCCAAACCCTGAAATTGATTTAAATGACATTGTGTATTTGAAAGCCCTACACCCACCCTCTACCTTTATGCCAAAATTCACTGGTCCCTATGTTGTTCTAAGAAAGTTCAGAAATAACAACTATCAAATACGTGATGCGGATGATGATACGGCAAGACCCTTTAAAGTGAATGTTTCAAAACTTTTCAAAAAACATTAATTTGTATATAGATATTTTTTTTTATTCCTATTTTAGTTGGTGTATGTTTGTGTGTTAAATCAAAATTTTACTCCAGAAAAAATAAGTCCACTGTTTGCAAAATATATTTTTATTTTATTCATTTTTACATTCTACACATTTATTTAGTACAAATATTGTTTACTTTATGTTAGGGATTTATGTACATTTATTCACATAATGAGTAATATACAGCAACAGCAAAATTTCAAGACACTTTGTGCCATATGCAGTTTTCTTGAATTCAATCCTTGCACATATTCCTTTTGTAGAGTGCAAAAAAAAAAAAAAAAGAGGAAACAGAAAAGGTTGACAATATTTAAGTAGAGAGTCTTGTCAAAGGCCTAGGCGGGATCTCTTACTTGTGCTCAGGCTGGTGCTGGCATTCAGTGCTACTTTTGTATTGAAAACTTTTGACTATATATATTTTTTTTAAAGCATCATCACATCATGACAAGAAACTGAAATTCTCTTTTAATTTGCACTCATTTGATAATCTTACCTTAGACAAGTAGATCATTAACACCATAATATTATGGCGAGGGATTCTGCAAAGGAAAATTTTTTTTTTCTTCTTCTTACCTATAACTTGCATATTTGAGTTCAGTATAAATGTACCGCACAAGGTCACTATAAATTGTTGAAATACTTTGAGAAGTTCAGGCAAACTAAATTTGACATCAATTTGAAAATTAAGAGATATATAAAAAATTTTTTTTTAAATCTCAATTCTCTGTGCACAGAACTATGCTTTATTTGAATTCCTATCACTCCTTACAAAGACTAAAAAGGGTTGAGCCTATTCAATAGTGTCTTCAACCGTCTTTAAATAAGGTTATAAATGTTAGGATAGATATTTTCCAATTCTTCTTATTTAATATAATAAAAAGTATAGAAAATTTTAGATACTTACTTTAATCTAAATACTTACCATCTGCCTGTTCCAAAGTGTACCAAGTCTAACAAATGTGTTGCTAAATTCCTACGATATGTGATATTCGTTATCTAGTCCAGAATTTTATATTTTTTCCAATTGTTTGTGTTTACTATTATCTATATATGTATTTATGTGTGCTTTTTCAATTGTCTGAGACATTTGTTGAAATATATCCTGAGTGAAATTTTTTTTTCTCTAATATGTACATGACTTACCATTTAATATGTATAAATTTGTTGTTGATTTTGCTGCTCCTGTTCCGTCGGTTCTATGTTTACGTAAAAGTTTAAAGTTACAGGCAAAATATTTTTTTTTTCTCTTTTTTTTCCCTTTTGGTGGGGGGAAATGTTATGTTTTAAAAAACATAACACTACTTTATTCTTAAGTTTCAAATAATTCAACACTATTTCATTTAAAATTATAGGTTTTCAGTTGCCTTTTATTTAAAAAGCTTTCTCTTTCGAAATTTATTTTATACTCCGCGAAAATGTCTATCAAAATCGATCGCGATCTATTTATTTAAAACATTTCCGTTTTTACTTGAAAAATTTGCCTTTTTCAAAAATAAAATAAAATAAAAACAAATACAGAAATTCCGTATTAATATAATATCGTAATCGATATTCTAGGCATAAATCACTAAGAAAATAATAGTAGAGAAATTACTAAAAGTGCAAAATTAAAATTAAAATGTATAAAATCAGAAAAACCCTAAATTATCTGGTCAGCAATCAGTGTCCCGATTTTGCATTTTATATTATTTTTCCAAGCTTTATTTATATGTAACATTAATTTCATTAGATAGCTTATTTTATTTACTTTAATTTGAGCCATCGCTCATAGAAATAGCTTAAAAATTAATTGTTTTCCCTTCAAAAAATCATAAGTCCAAAAATACCTTTTTTTATTTGACTGTAGTCTAAAATTCAGCGGTCAGCCATGTTTACTTAAAATGCTCGACTTTCCCGCGCTTTCAGAGGGGGAAGAAATGTTCTAGAATAATCCGGAATGGTCCCGGCGTCCGTTCGTGACGTCGCAGCGTCCCTTTCGTGCACGCTCATTGGCTGGCTTCGAAGAGAGCGCGAATTTCCGATAGCTTTCGGGCAGAACAGCAGGAGGGCTTGTACGGTGAGGTGGTGTCGCGCGGCTGCGGCCGGGAGTCTCTCCCGAGCCCAGGCTCGGCACGTAAGCTTTTTTTCTTTTCAAGATCATAGGAATAATCTTTAATAGATTTTGCTTTTTTATATGTTACCAACGGATCAGGAACATACCTAACTTTTTCAAGAAATGTGAAAATGTCCGAGCCGGCTAGGTTCTGATAAATGTGCCGTGAAGGAAACACCGTTAAAAAGGAAACATCTTGCACGATCTCAATCAGTTCAACATTTAAGAGACTCTTCCTTCAAGAATTGCTCTGCTGACGAATTGCCTATAGCATTCATATATGAAAGATGGTTCTACAATTGATACTACATTTTATGGAAACTACCACATTTAGATACCAGTAGCTTAGGTGGCTAACCACATATCACATGTTAACGAATGTGGGGTTCTACTACATCTTACATGATCTTCGAATTACTTCTATATTGAAGAGACTCTTCCCTTATGAATTGTTTTGCTCATGACTCGCCCATAGCTCTCTTTTTTCTTTTTTATCTAAGATGGTTCTACTAATGACACAGCAGTGAGCAGTGTTTGGAAATAACTACATCTTGATACCAGCCGCTAAGATGGCTATCAATGAATCAGCGTATGTGGTGACTGTTTTTGATATAACTGAAAGATCTTTCGTTCGTTTTCTTTTTAATAATGAACATTCCACAAACTGAACACTAGCGGCCTTCAACTTAGTGTAATTTCACATATTCTGAAAGGTGTTTTAGATTTAATCAAGATTATACATGTGATATACGTTTTGTATAAGTTTTAGTAATTGTTTTTTAAAAAAGTGGTACCACTCCTTTAGTGATTTGGATTAACACATGTTCCTTTCAACTCAATAAAACAGATGTTTGGTAAGTCATTTCTCATGTGTTTTATTATGCATGCCTTGTATTTTCATTTAGGATATGTTTCTCTTTCAGGGTAAATCACTCCAGTTTTATAAATTAAATTGTACTCCACTATTTTTAACGATCATTTGTGGCTATAACTTATTTTTATTCCGAAACTTACACAAGTAGATTAAAATTCCTTTTTTTTTTATTTATTTTCCAAATTCCTAATTTTTCCCCCCGTTAGCAGATTTTCCTGCTAACACCTGGTATTACCGGGATAAATCCTGAGGATAAGCCTGTAAGCCATTTTTCCTTTCAAAAATTGTTATAAAGAAAAAATCTTATTTTTTAATTACACCTTTTAAAGAAGTATCAGCTTTGTGAGTACAGGGTATTCAGTCTATAAGAACCTGCTCATAAACCTTAAGAACATACAGTTTTTTTTTGTAATTTTATAGGATCACCATTAAGAAAACTCCATCTTACTTCTCTCCCTTTCTGAAAGTAATAACTCAAATCTTTAATTGTTAAAGATAATTTTTTTCTAAAAAAAAAATCTCAACACCTCACTACGACAGGGGATATATAATAAAGGAAAATGAAGAAACTTTCTGCAGCGTGGAGAACAGATAGCACATGAGTTTAAATTGTACAATAAGCATAAAAACATACTTACTCTTCAACCTGCTCCATGTCATCTAACAAGTGTGTGATGCGTTTTGAAGAAGTTGATAAGAAACCGCTAATATCTTCATCATCTAAGGCGCCTATTTGATCATCATCATATTCTTTAAGAACCTAATGAATAGAATGATGTTTTATAGAAGCTGGTTCTGGCTTGCATTTTACAATTTTAAAATAAACTAGTATGAAGTGGCCACCACAAAACTTTCTTTTATATATTTTTACACAAATTCATGTAGTACAAATTATTTATTAAATTATTAAAATATTTTCCATAATAAATGCAGAAGAGTTTTATTTGACAGAAATATAACATTAAATGACAAAAGAAAGTCAAATTTGTGCTAATATCAGATTTTTTTTTTTTTTTTCCTTTGGTTAAAAAAAAAAAAAAAAAGAAGAAAATTGATAACTTTGTCTTAAATTATCACCGATCAACTGTTCAATCGATCACAAAAGTTCAACCATTTGTTTTAAAGGTATCAACGAGATCTTTTGAAAGATACCCATATTGAAAACTGACACACTGCAGGGAAAGGGAGGGGGGAAGTTATGCTCCCACATGCACAAACTTTTTTTTTTTTTAGTTTATTACTGTTGTTATCAATAATTCATATTAATTTTACAGTCCCGCATTAAAAATAACTATCATTATGTACATTTATACGAAATTATGTCCTATACCGCCCAGTTAAAAATTTAGAAAAAATGGGATCACAGTGCCACCTGTTGAGTGATTGAACCCGAAATCTAATAAGCACCCGTTTATGTCAGGATCCAACTGAATACCAAGTTTGATTAAATTTCCTTCACTTGTTCATGAGGTACAGTGTTCACAAAGCTTGTGATAGAAACACACAGACAGACATTTTCTAAAAGCAGGGATGGAACACGGGCGCAGAATTCACACCGGAATGTGTTTAAGAAATTTCTCTGCCTATAATATCGTCGATTTAAGAGGTAGAAAATTTTCTTACATTGATAGTGGTATGAATTCTGCGCCCGTTTTCCATCCCTGTAAAAGCAGTCAAATTGTATTCAGGTAGTCTTAAATCCATTAAAAACTGGAAATTTTTATGAATACAATACTTTCTTCTTCTATAGAAAGTAAAAAAGAAGAAAGAAAGATACTATTATAACTGAGCTCTAAAGAGAAAAGACTCAGCACCCTGATTTGCCTCCTTCCATCTCTTATGTTGTCAGTAGTATCCCTAAAAACCTAATATTAAAATGCATGTCATGACAGAAAACATCACAAAGGTGGTTATTTAAAATGCAACTAAATCACCCAAGCCTCAGATTTCAATTCTATCAGAATCATTTACATAGCAGACAAATAAATTTCAACAATAAAGATTAAATAGTTAGCTAAAAAAATGTCAAAACTTTTTTTTTTATCCACCTGTTGGTACATGTATAGGCAGAATAGATTACCAGAATCAATATTGGAAAATACATTTCACATAATAGGGCAAGGGAAAAAATTAACGTTTTGATGAACTTTCTTGACAAAATTAGAACCAACTAGAGGAAGAAAGTATAGCAAATTGTATTTAAAATTCATATACTAGATCGTGAATACTTGTGTCAAAATAAAGGAAGTCCACACTCTGTATATATTAGAATTCGGTGACTATTACATATAATTTTAAAATAAAAATTAGAAGATTGCATCAGGAAAAAAAAAAAAAAAAAAAAAAAAATGGATGCTTTGCAAATTAACCTAATTTTATAATTTAAAATATTATATATTTATAGTAATTTAATCAGGTTAGTAACTTCAACCATTTGTAGAACAGATTTTTGATGGACTGGTCAAATTAATTTTACAAAATCGAAAAATGAACAGACTTTATCCCAGATTCAGACGATGATTGGGTTACTTACAACCTTGGTTGTGTGTGTGGGTGGGTGGGTGGGATGAAGCTTAACAACAGTGTGACCTCGTGCAACAATACACAAATACAATTTTACTACAGAACGATACAGTATAAACAATTATAAAATAAGAAGTTGAACTCATTCAATTAAATATTTTATAGCAATGTTTGATGCAACACAAGATAAATAATTATAAATAATACAAGTATTAGTTTTAGTTTTGATACAGAAATTTTTTGTAAGTGAATTTTAAAGTGGAGGAGAAGTTTTGGAGCAGTTTTAAATGAAATTAGCACTTTTCTATGTTCCCCTAGAATCTAACAGGTAACAGGAGAAAAGAATGCATGTATAACGCTGCCGATCAAGGGAGATCTAGGCTCCATAGGTCACCATTGTTAAGCACTGTTTTGTGTGTTCCTACCAAGGCACCTAAAGCAGGTCTCCGAGTTCCTACCAGAGAGCGTCTAAGATGTCATACATCAGTAGCGCATTGTCACGGGTGAAAAATGTCGGTAAATTGCAAACAATTTTTTATGGCTGCAGACAAAGACTGTCCGAAAGTTGCAGGCAATTTTTTTATTAGTACACACAAAGAGTGTCCGAATGCTGCGAACTAACTTTTTTTTTATTAGTGCAGTCAAAAACTGTCTGCAAGGCATTTTTCTATGTCTGCGACTATATCGCAGTGTTTTTGCCACTGGGCAAGGACGTACATTTCCAACATGTGCTTCCTCAGAGGAATATGTTTCAATAGGTAACTTACGTAGCACCAGTTTTCATTATGGATGATAAAATGGTTAATGAAATTAAATGTAAATAACATAGCAATTCATAGATGATTTGTACTATTCATCAGAAACAGAGAAAGAAGAATAGGACATTTCTTTAAAATCAACATCATAAAATGTTTAATGGCCTAGAAAACATAAGATTTTTGTTATGCAGAGAGAAAATTTTAATGAGTTTTTTGATACTGCAAATAAAATCGAAGATATAATATGTGGAAAAAGGCAGGAAAAGAAAACAATCACAAATAATAGATATTTATTTATTTTCTGTGTGTGTGATGTCAAACAGGAATGAATTTAATTTAAAAATTTTTATTATTATTATATAATTTAATTTTGTCAAACTGAACAGAACTAATTATTCATAACGTAATTGTAAAGAAATACAAGATCTGATGTATTTGCTATGAGTATATTTTTCTCAGTGTTTCTAACTGATTAGATTCTGAGTTACTGATTACATGAACAAAATTTTAATTCTCTTAGAGATTCACATTACTCTGAGGTTCAACTGTATTCCATTCCCCCCCCTTTCTTTTTGCTTGTGTATTTTATGTGGCAATAATGCATTGGCAGCATCAAAAGATTTCGCCTATTACAATTAATTTAAAACATGGGTTGATTCATGCACAGCTTTTTTTTTTTTTTTTTTTTTAAGGAGACAGGAGGTGTTTGTATTAGGTGTTTAAAAAAAAAAAAAAAAAAAAGTACATTTTCAAAATTTCATCAGAACCTTGTTTAGACATATTCTGCACTCTTGTACCAGACTATCATTCAATTTAATATTGTTTTTGTTGTTTACCATTTTAATAATCCAAAGTTTTGTTTGTTTGTTTGTTTGTTTGAATGCAATACAAAACTATAATTTTAAACAGATTACGATCAAGATTAGTACACATACATTTTATATTTTGGCAAAATATATTTTTATTTTACAGCCTTGACAAATCATTCCTTATGCTTCATATATATAAAGCATATCATGAAAAACGATAGTTTTTCGAGTAACGCAGCAAAGCTCAAACAAAGCTTAGCAGCGACACTATATATACAGCTAATTTAACATCAAAGGAATTTGGAAACACCAATATTTAATATCTCAGCAAATAGGAGATATTTTGATCTGATGTTTTCAGAATAATCTTTTATCTTCTGCCGGATGCTATCCTGAAAGTTTCACTTTTCAACATTCTATATATTTTGAGATCTGGAATTGCAATTTAAGACTTCAAAGGAAAAATGTGTTATGGTGTAACTTTTTTTTCTCGATAACGGCTTGAACAAATTTGATGAAATTGATATATGATATTAATTTCTTTTGTCTGAGAAGCATGGCGTACCCCATTTTTCCGAAAAAACTCTTGTTATTTATATAATTTAGTTTAAAAATCGAACTTTTTTAACTCTGCCATACATACATTTCTTCTACATATTCTCAGAATTCAGAACAGGTGTTATTTGGTTTCGTTAGACTGTGGTTGGTTGGTTCAATCGCCATAAATCAATTTTTGCAAACTAACCAATATTGTGCGTTGAAAACAATGTATTATTTTTAAAATTCCTATGAAAATAATTGTGTTATTGCATATTTCCTCTTAGTGATGCTAAACTATCATCAATTATACCTCAAATAAGTCTATTATAAATATTTTTACTATATATTTACAAAAAATTGCTCAATGTTCAAAAGTTTTCAAAATGTTGAAACAGCGAAGAATTTTTTTACTTTTTTTTCACAAAAAACTGAAATTTCATGAATAAAACTTAATTTTAATCCTTTTAAAAACTTTTATAAGTTATATATCTAAAAAATAAGTAACAAAATCTATTTTCAACTAAAAGGTTTCTCACTAATGACTAAAAATCAATTTTTGCAAGCAAGAGGATCGTTATGAAGCATTATGCTGATTCAATTTAGGTATAGATCTGTTGATATGCGGTGCTGCTCTGCTGCAATTTACTCTTTGAATATGAGGACTAAATCTCAGTTTCTATAGTACATTAATGTACCAAACTTGGTATGTGATATAAGCAATATGAAAACGAATGCTGATTGAATTTTAATATAAATTAGATGACAGGTAGCACTGCTATTATTCACTTTCTTTGATTGTTCATATGGCATCATCTCAGTACCTATTAATAAAAATTACATCAAACTTCATGCGTAAAATATTTGTAGCTAAAAGGTATGATTATACTTTTGTGCATATTGACAGTTTTGTAATGACCATAACATACTAGTTTTTAACTGAATGCTTTATTTAATTACGGTAAAATTCTTCGTTCATTTTATAGTTTAAAAATTTGGCAAAAAGTAAATCGATGCTATAATTTTTTTTCATGCATTTTGCTTAAACACATATAATTTACATTTAAAAGGCATGATTGATTCAAATCCAATTGAAAGACAGTTTTAATAATCAAATATTGTAAGAATTTCTTGCATAACATTAAATGGAAAAATAACATCCAGAAAAAAATAATTATATATCGTTACAAGCATAATGAAAATAAAGAAATTACTTCTATATAAATTACATACTTTTTCTTTGTTATATTATACTTATTGTAATGTCTTAAATTGTAATAAAAACAATAGCATTTGGATATTTTTAAAGAGTTCAATTAAAAAATTATGTAAATGTTTTCTTTGCATCACACAATCTCTTTGCACACATTTTCACTTAGTACTATGATACAAAGTAACATTTACAAAATTTTTACTTACAGTTTTGAATAGCGTGACACAACAGACAAATCAATTTATAATATAAATTCAGTAAAAGTGTGATTATTTGACAGTATATCTGAAAATTAAAAGCATTATTTCAATGTGTAAATATACTTTATTCAACAAAACAAATGTAATTGTAATGAAATCTAAAAATAAATCTTTTAAAGTAACACTGAGGCGTCACAGAAATTATATCATTTTTTTTAAAACTCATATTTTGAATTCACAAGGTGCAGATGAAAAAGTATCAGGGAGTAAATTCTATATATTTTTTCGTGCTGAAGTTGAAAATATTATGTATACACTGTGACGTAAATAGAAGGAAAAAAACAAATGATGAAATAAGAAAATCTATGTAATATATTTCAATTAATAGCAAAGCGTCACTCAAAATTTGATATCATTACTTTTAAGACCCATATTTCCAATTCATATTGAAATAAAATGCTGCGTCACAAACTTTTAACCCATTAAGGCAAGGCCGTATCCAGAAAAAAATTTCGGAGGGGGCCCAACTTTCACTCAGATTTTGGTCGTGCACCCGCACATATGTACACCAAGAGCGTGTGCATTATTTAAGGGGGGGGGGCTAGGGGGCTGAAGCCCCCCCCCCCCAAAAAAAAAGTAAAACACTGACATTCACAATTGAATATTGCAATTGCAAAATTTTTATTGGTATAGAATAACATTTTGAAAAGTCTTAGCCCCCCCCCCCCCCCCACCCAAAAGTTAAGTTCTGGATCCGCCACTGCATAGTAAATTGGTTATGTGCTATAAATAAGATCGGTTAAAACGCCTCATGGCGGCAAACAATGGAATTAATATTCCTAAAATCTGAAATGGCAAGAAAAGATTTAATAATAATATTAATTGTAAAAAGTGCCTTGGGCCTAAAACTGATGGAACTAGTCTTTTAAAATGCACAAGTCTCTGCTAGAGAGTTATTTAATCCGTGACAGACGGAGAAAATCCCCAAAAACTGGACTCACGGTAGACCGGTTAATAAGGAGTCGAGCTCGTAATTGAAGGATTGAGCGATCGATGCTGGAGCCATCCAAAGACTGTCATGTAGATTAATGGTTTCTGGGGCACGTAAAATCCGTTGTGTCCTCCATGTTTTGTAAATGTAGTAGTTCCATATGGTGGGTTTAACATTTCGGTTTCCTTTTGGAAAACAAGGAAAACTGATATGGAATTTCTTTGACAGAATCTGTTGACTGCATGTACCCATTAGAGTCTGGTCCAGTCAAAGCCCAGTCTGGTTTGGGAATCTGGACATTCGTTTGAAAATCTGCCACGCTGCAAATATGAATACTGAATGCTATACTCTATGATGTGATGACTGGCATTTTTGCTTTAAGTAGGATTAGATAGTACCATCTTTCATCATACGTCTTTCTGTAAAGTAACTTTATATTGGCTGTTTTCTTTTGTTAAAATTTATACTCTATGGAAGGCATACCTAACAAAACTAGAAGTTCCATATGCAACTGTGATCTTTGTTAATGACGAATCTTTTGTCTCACATGGAATTGAAATGCTATTTCTGGCAAGAGAAATGTTTAAAAGAAATGAGACACATTACAGTGTTCAACAATAAGTACCATGAAGATCTCTTTTTGGTGTTTTTTACAAAGAGCTAATATGCATTTCGGTAATTTGGACTTTACGAGACAGAAAATTGCTAATAAATAAGGTTTCACAAGCAAACAAACTAACAACAATAAAGGATATTGTAGAGAAAAAATTCATTTTTTTTTTTTTTTTCTGGTCAGTAGAACATGAAAAAAATTGCCTCAGACAATTTCGGGGGGGGGGCTCGAGCCCCCAGAGCCCCCCCTCTGGATATGTCCCTGCATTAAGGTTTTTTGTTCTGATATACACTCCTTCTCATATTTATAAGGACACTTTATATTTTGAAATACTAACGTAAAAATAATTGTAAACAAGATTATACTAAGTGCACTTTATTCCAAAAACCAAAACTGTTATAATTTTTTAATATAAAACAAAATTAGTAAAAAATAATGCAAAATGTGTTTTTCTCCACATTTTTAGATGTTCATAATTTTAGGGACAATCGAGATTTTTTCGTTTTATTTAACTTACTAGCAGATAAATTACAGTTGACATGCGAATTTGTTAACTACTGGGCTAGATTAATTCATATATAAGCCTTCAATTTTTCTTGGACGGACATTACTGATAATTCCTTGAAATAAAGAACGTTCAAGTAGTGAAGTATGATAAATGTGTTTTTTAAGTGGAAGGATAATTTCAATCTGCCGAATTTCTAATGAAATTCAAAGGTCTAAAATTGCTGAAGGAAATGGGATCAAACATTGAACTGCTGGTTCGATAAGAGAGAGATCTGATTCAAAATCAGAGTTGTTTTACAGATATCAAAGACTCATAATTCCTCTTACTTTTCTACTCATAATGACTGCTGCCGAATTTGCTCGTAATTTTTAACGGAAGGTTAGGGTCTACATTTATGCATATTTAAAATAATTAATAATATGTTAAAATGAAGAAAAAACCTGTAATAATCAATCAGCATTTAATGGGGGGAAGAACGTCTGTGTTAAAGTTGAATAAAGACAATATTAAATGGTAAAATGTTGCATTTTCGGATGAAAAACATTTTATTCTCGGTTAACCAAATGGTTTTAACAGTTACTGGCACGATCAGAAGATAGCGAAAGACAGAGCAGATTTTTTAAAGGCAGATATAAATCGGGCATTTTAAAGGTGGATCTATGGTGCTCTGGGAAGCTGCTTCTACCGAAGGCAGAATGAATTTAGTAATTTTTTATATTATTATGAACATCAAGAGAATATCCGCAAATTTTAAACGTGGAATTATCAGATTTTTGTTAGATTTTGGGGGGTAATAATATTTTTTTCAACAAGACTTACATTTTTGCTCTACTTTGAGAGCATTAGGAAATAGTCCGAAGAAAGAAATTTCTGTATTATTGCCTTTCCCACGGCCTAAAAGTTGAAAAAACCTTAACTTATGATATTAGAAAAGTGCATGCAAGTGAAAGCAATTTTAAATAGTTTAAATGTATTAAGAATATCATATACGCTATATGAAATGGCATTGAAACTGAATATTAAAAAAAAAACATATATATATATACCAGAGAGAATGTCTGACTGTTTAACCCTAAAAAGAGACCCCATAAAATATTAATTTAAAGAATAACTGAAAAAAATTACTAAAATTTGAGCTGTCCTTATAATTGTGAACACATGAAAAATCATCTTTTTACCATATTTAAAGTTTTTTAAGATAGAAAAACGATAAAACTTCTTAAGTATAGTCTATTAATGAAATTCAAATTAATTAAAAATATATTTGTTTAAATAATAGTGTTCAATGTTTAGTTAATATAGAAAAATGGGTGTCCTTAAAATTATGAGAAGGAGTGTATAGATATATATATATATATATATATAACCTTTTGTTTGAAATTGTTTAAATATATCTAAATTAGCAGAATTTAATATAACAATATATTTTATAAAATTTATTTATTTTAATAATATGAATGAAAATGATAATGTGTGTTTAAATTTCTCTACCAAGTTAAAACTATTTTCATTCGTTGTTTAAAATCAGCTGAATAACTAAAACAAAAAGCATAAAACAGAATTGCTCCAATTAAGCAAATGGAGTAAAGGCAATTATTATCTAATTTAAATTATAAATCCTACTCAAATATAACTATGTGAAAAGATGGAGGGATGTAGCTTGTAGACACAGTCTCAGACAATTGATGTTAGCTATTCATCAGTGAAGTAATGATTAACTAAAATTAAAAAACTAGTTTAGGGTATGTGCACCAGTGATTGACACTTTTAGAGCAATCTCTGATGTTTTTAATGTAAAATATATACATTTGATAACTATTATTATTTTTTTTTTAATGAATTTTTGTTTGACACCCACTCAATGTTCCAGTAATTGACACTGCTAGTTATTCATTTTACCAGTTATTAGCTCCAGTGTTTGACAAAAAATGTTAAAATTCTTACATGTGAAATATATGATTTTATTATTTATTAATTATTTCGGGATAGATGTCAATTACTGGAGCACCTACCCTATATGGGGGGTAAATAACTGTACCATGCTTTTGGAGAATTTTAAGGAAGATCAAAATAGATGGCTTTTCTTTTGAATAATTTTCTCCTGCTTTACAAATTAAGACTTTTCAGCTTGTGATAAATATTTAAAGCTCACTCTCTGCAATCAAGGCAAAACTTCTTCACACACCACAAAATAAATGGAAGCACTACCAGTTTCAAAAGGATTTCTTCTTAACCATCTGACCGCCACTGACGGGTATATCCTACTACCTTGGAGGCAAAAGCAAAACTTCTTTTTCCTCCAAGGTAGTAGCACATGTTTTTTGCACCTGAAAAAGAAAAGGCCAAGTCCTTCTGAAACTGGTAGTGCTTGCTTTTATTAACATTTCAGATATAATTTACTTTTTCAAATTTTTTGTTAAACATTTTCAGAGAATCAGGGCAGCTTGGATCTATTTCTATATCATCATAATCTTCTAAATCTGGTTCAAATGAATCATCAGATGCATCAGAAAACTGTCCTTCCAGTTTAAAATCATTCTCGTCATCAACAAAATCTTCTATCACTTCCTCAACATGAAATGTTTCAGCTCTAAAAAGGAAAAAAATAATAAGGAAATAATTGTTTTTCAAAATATTAAATTAATAAGAAGTGCATCTTAAACATAAATAATCTGGTGCATCACTCACACAACTTTCTCTTACCCTGAAGCTTAGTACTATAAATACAGATTGGAGCTTAAGAGGTAAGATAACGAGTACTGTTATATAAACCTATGTTAAACAATTCAAATTAGGCTTCGGAAGAGTTTTATAGGATAATTAGTTCTGTCCCCCTCTTTCATTAATGCACCTACATTTATATAGAATTTAAATCTGTTATTAAAATTAAAAGTTCACTTAAAATTATACAGAAAATTTTCACGCGCAACATTCCTTCAAGCTTATCAATCTTGATCAAGCATTTCCAGCAACAAACTTATATTAACTTCAAAATACAACATTTGGATCTCCTAAAATGATTCGTTTTTAAGTCACTCTAAGAGACACAGCCAAAGATCAAATGCTAAAAAAATTGACTACAGTAATCAGGAAGCCTCAAAACGTGTAAATATACAAAAAACAAGCGATGAATATTTAGCTTAAAAACATATTTTTTACCATAAGTCTATGTGGAATTCATAACAATTTCCAAACAGCTTTCCTGGAAATGGTAAAATATTATTAGTAAAGCACAACCACTAACAACAAAAAAGAATGTTATCGCTTAAATATTTGCAGCCCTGTATATCTTTCAAAGATTATATACAGACCACATGGTGCATCTAAATATAACTCCTATAGTAATCATGCATAGCCCAGCCTGAAATATACTTCCATCAATTTGCAATGATTCTCGCACTTTTATCTAGTTCTTTTGTGTAGCCCTGTAAAACAACAGTGAATGATTTCCCTACTATATTCTACATGAGACATGTTTTTACACATATAAAAAATATATATTTGTTTCATTCAGTTTAATGTAGTCTATAGATGTTAAACTCTATTTACTAGTAGGACTGGGCAATGCATCAATACATCGCGAAACATCGATTTAAAGCATGCAATTTGAAACTGATAATGGAATCTTTCAGTCGGCGATGTATCACAACCGCCATGATTATCAGGAACTCAGCTATGAATGTATTGCGGGCGACCATATCCAACTTTTCATCCCGTGTCGTGATAGCCGGTAATTGTTGATACGAAGGAGAGAAGAGGATACTCGCATAACGCATGCATGATATTTGACATTGGGTTCATCTGAAATCACTGCTCACAACTACGATATGAATATTTGTTATCGCCTTTGATGATCATGATCTTGCTTTATTAGGAAGTGATTATCAGCTGAGCATGCATCATGCATGCTTGATATTTGACATTGGTTCATCTGAAATCGCTGCTCACAACTACGATATGAATATTCGTTATTGCCTTTGATGATCATGATCTTGCTTTATTAGGAAGCGATTATCAGCTGAGCAATAATGCATGCGTGATATTCATCCATTCTCTTTATTAGCTGGTACGATATGAATATTCGTAATCGACATCACAATGTTAATCCAAAACGGTTATTGCCTATAAATATAATTGACAATTGTCAATGTCATTAGTTTTATTCAGAAATAACAGAATAATTTCATCATTTATTTACATCCATATTTGTTAAAAAAAAAAAAAAAAAAAAAAATCTTATACTCTGTTTTTTTTTTTTTACTTTTATTTCTATTTAAATAAATTTTTAAAAGTTTTTTCGTCAATTAATACTGAATTTGTTTTTAATATTTTAACAGTTATTTAATTTCTTTGAAATATTTTATTATTTCTGATCAATTTAGTGAAAATTTGGTGCTATTTATTTTTATAGTTTTATTTCGTTAAACAAACTGAAGCAATTTCTTTACTCAAGGTACTGATTATATTCTACGGAGAATCTAATTTCAAAGGCGGGGGGAAGGAAGCGCTAATAACCTTTATTTTAGAAATCTTATTATTCTATAGTACAATAAAATAATTTATATTATTATTTTTATTTAATCGTTCATTTATTTATTTGTTTTTTGTGTGTGTAATCTTAGTTTTAATGTTTTTATTAATTATTTTTTCTTTACAAAAGACGAAAATATATTGGGTTCATGAGAATTTTCGATTGCCAGTTTTCTACGAATTCGATTGCCAGTTTTCTATTTACTCATTTTCAGGTGTCGTAACACTAGATTCAACCATTTTTAGAAAACGTTTGTCGTGCGTCAGCACAATTTTGTAAATACTGTATCTCATTAACCAAAGGACAGAATTCAACAAAACTTTATACTCTTTTCAACCTTCACTTAAATTGCTATTGATTAGATTTTTGAATATACCAACCCAATGCATTATACTGCAATTTTGGCCATTAAGATAAGGCTATATCACAGTTTCTATAGTGTATGAATGCATGAAACATGATACAAATGAGAGTGGTGATGAAAAGCTATGTTTATTCAATTAGTGTGCATATTGGCTGAGAAATGATGCTGCTAAGTTGCAATGTAACCCTGTTTACGGGAAAGCAATGTATCAACTCCTATGATATATAAATCACCAAATTTAGAATGTAAAATGCATATTTTCAAAAACTATGCTATGATAATTTGATAGTTTACAGCGGTCGCCAAGAAAGAAAATCTGTAAATCTCTAGTGGGTGGTCCTTACATAGAATTACATCTATTCATTTAAATTGTTTTTTATTCTCGAGTTATTTGTTTTATATCAGATTTCCAAAAGCGGGTAACATTCTGCCGCTGGCTTTTGGAGTGAGATATTGAGGAACACCATTTCCTTAGAACGATACTGTGGACAAATGAGTCATTTTTCACTCTGGATGGCATGTTAAATTTACATAACTGGCATCATTACGCTCAACATAATCCATTTGTAACACGAAACTTATCGTTCCAGATGCAATTCAGCTTAAACGTTTGGCTTGGAGTGGTTGGCGATCGCTTTATAGGTCCACATGTGTTCCAAGGTCATCTGACAAGCAATACATATTTGGAGTTTCTGGAACATCATCTTCCAGGATTACTTGATGTCATTCCTGTACCCCAATGAGCGGAAATCATTTTTCAACATGATGGAGTCCCTGCACATTCTTCCAATGCCATTCGGGACTTCTTGACTCAGCAGTATCCGCGATGGATTGGTCATAATGGACCAATTCCTTGGCCACCTAGATCGCCAGATCTCACTCCAATGGACTTCTACGTTTGGGGTTTCCTGAAGCAAGAAGTTTACCACACAGAAGTTGCCAGTTTGCAAGATTTAAGCAGCCGGCTCGATGATGCAATAATAAAACTGAGGGATGAGCTTTCGCTAAATGCTACTGTGGTTCCCGTTCGTTAGTGGGCAAAGGCATATATATCAGGTGTGGGGGTGACCAATTTCAGCAGCGGCACTAAATTTCACAAATCTTTTCGAATGCATTTGTGCTTTAATCATAAACGTGATATACGACTTTTTTTTTTTTTTTTTTTTTTTCATATTCCTTTGTGAAAGACGTGAGAAACGTCATACTTCTTTTGTTTCCATTCCATTGTGTTTGTAAACCTAATACAACTGCTACTTTTCTTCTTTGTCTTTAAAACTTCCTTTTTTCATCTGACAAAACAGCAGGCTGAAGGCGGACATAAAATCAGAAACGACCATGGCACCCCGTGAGTCTCCTTCTCGACAAACGTCGAGTTCAGTGATGAATGTTTTTCAAACAAAAGACTAAATTTCTCTTGAACTAGGACACCAATATAATTTATTGTGAGCTCATTCTAAAGCTTGTGGATTGGAGAAGTTTTTGGTAAATTTGACCGATTGTAGCTTGAATGGTGTTTGCAGAATCGCTGGTTAAAGAATTTGGCGACAACTCGATTTTAAACTTCGCCAATGTTTTAGCGCTTGTAGCTCGTCGTCAAATTAAGGTATCCTAATGTACATGATGTCACCTGATAGGATTTTTTCTGCTCTTTCCAAATATGTTCTTATTTTGCGTGTAAGACTTTCAGAAAGCTCACAAATTTGGGTTTTTTCAGACGGAATGGAAAAAAACAGATTTTTTTTCTATCTACCATAATTCGAAAACAGTTAGAGATAGGACAGGGTTTCTATGGTGTTTTATGCTCCCCATGTGCTGTTCCATCACCTCCTTTCGTTTGGCAGATTATGTCAAACTCACCCTGTATATATATATATAGTAGAAAGTTCTTCTTTTCCGCCGCAACTACTGAATCCCTGGCTGATCATGTGACGGAGTATCGGAACATGAGAGGAAATGCGTACTGATGACATGGATGGCGCTACTTCCTCAACGGGCTGCTGCTAAGAGCGTTGAAGGAATGAAGTTCAGTTTTCGACGAGTTTGATGGAGCTTGTGTGCTTGACGGACGCGATGCCTGTATTTGAATACTTTGGTTTTCACATTCAACGCCTTCAGTGAAGTGCCAAATCTATGTGACGAGATGTGAACAATTCGGCGTACTATTAAAATAACTTTTGATAAGCAACTTTAAATGCTCATTAGCATCTATGTAAATATTGTAATATATAATTTAACTTTCATTATTAAAATTTAAATAATTAGTAAATAATAGAATTAGTATTCTTAAAGTTCTTAAACGCCCACAACCCACTGGATACTATATCAGAAGTGGGATTGAACGTTAATTTTTAGTTAACATCGCTCGTAATTGATTAAGATCGAGAATAAACCGTAAGTTTTAATTTAATTTAAATTTTGGATTGAACGCACTACAAACTTTTATTGGACTGAACTGTCTATTTTTTTAAAAAAACTGTTTTTTAAAACACGGACTGCACTTGTAATAGACTATTTTTGAACTGTTGGAATTTCTTCATATGCCAATTCATAATGAATGGTTCTGGATCAGGGTTGGGTTTTTGACGTCAAAAAGTGGTTTTTGACATGACAAAGGTTTAAACACGGTTTAAACCGTCAAAAACCTGTCATAAACCTCTATACTGTCAAAAACCTGTATTGTGAAAATTCAACATCTATAAATGAGCTAAAATCTGGTTAGAAATAGGATTTAGTAATATTTGCCATATACAAGTGTATATCTAAGTATTATGCTGTTTATAAATTAAGAACTCTGAAAATAATTTGTAGATAATTTATAAAAAATTAGGTAAATATACTGGTTTATAATCTAAGAAATATATACAAAGTATGCATACAGTTATATTTTGTATGTTTATATTTATTTATATTAATATTTATGAAATTCTAAAATTCCGAAGTTACTTATGAATTTTCACATAAGACATGAAAACACAGGAATACTGGATTTTTTTTTTTTTTTTTTTTTTTTCTTTAAGTAAAACATAATATATGTGGGCAGTAAATTAATATGAATTTGAAAATAATTATATTTATAATCTACATTTATTATACTTATCATTTATTAATGAATTTTTATCTGTTTATTATTATTATTGATTGTATAAATATTTGTACCTGTTTAAAGCTTGGACTATTGGTGTTCGGTGTTTTGGGAGTAAGGCTGATTGACTACTGTATCTTAGGCCTAAGGGGTATTGTCCTCCGAGTGGGTCTGTCTACAGGGTCCTAGTCCGTATTTATACAAGTTTCGGAGAAAAACATGAAAAACTCTGAATGGCTAGGCCAACGAGTGCGCCCTGGGATCAAACCCTACACCTCACGTTTACCAGCTTTGAGCGTAGTACCACTTGGCTGCTGGTGGGCCCTACAGCTTAGACTAATAATTATTTTAAAAATTTGTACGGGTAAATATTACATTTATTACAATTTATACATGTCCAGAAAGCATTCATATTTCTCGTGTTTCACGGTAATTATGTGAATTTCAGACACAATTCAAGCATTTTTAACATTCAGAATTATTACTTTTTCTTAAAAACTTGCAATATCAGCAGTCATTAAGAAAAAAAAAAGTTATATTTTTCTATAAAATATATAAATACAAAATATTAGGCTATGCATTTTTATTTTACTGGTTAAATACATAATACTAAAAGCACAATACTAAAAAAATTGAACTATACAATGTTGTTAAAACAGGAATAAACTACTACGTCAGAAACGCCAAAGAAAAATTATTGAGGTGCATACAGCTGTTTCGGTAGCCTAAAGCGTACCGTCATCAGTGCAAAAAGAATTCTGAATCTTGAGAAGTGCTCGTATATATAGGAGAGGGACCTATATATACGAGCACTTCTCAAGATTCAGAATTCTTTTTGCACTGATGACGGTACGCTTTAGGCTACCGAAACAGCTGTATGCACCTCAATAATTTTTCTTTGGCGTTTCTGACGTAGTAGTTTATTCCTGTTTTAATATTCCAACGCCAAGTCTCCTGCTATTTTTTATACAATGTTGTATTGCAAATAAAATGATTTGTCAATCAAAATGATCTATCAATGATATATAAATCATAAATTTTTAGAAGCCTAAAGTTTTGTTTTTATATTAATCAAAATGTTATAATAATGTTTCTCCAAAAACATTAATATGTATTATGTTTACCTTTTAAAACATACTGATAAATAATATCTTATTGAAAACAACTATATTTTTAAAGTATCGCATAACTAAGTTTAACATGTGCTATATCAAGCATAGTTATAAATAAATTTCATAATAATATATAAAAGTATCACAGCATATTTTGAATGAACATAAAAATAATTCATAGTAAAATTTTAAAAGCCTAAAGTTTTGTTTTTTATATTAATCAAAATGTTGTAACAATGTGTTTTTCAAAGAACATCATTCTATTTACTACTTTTCAAAAAATCCTTATGAACTGTATTTTATTAAGCTAATTTTTCATACGACAATTAAATTATAAATATAGGTTTTTGACATTTTTGACAAGGTGGTTTTTGACATGACGGTTTTAACCATGGTTTAAACCGTCAAAAACTGTCACGTGTCAAAAACCTGCCAACCCTGTTCTGGATGAATGGTTTTTAAAGTGAGTAGTGATGCTTCATGATCGACAGAAATTTATGAAATCTACTTAAATTAGAGCAACGAAGTGGCTGTGGATTCTACGGAACAGCTACGAATCGTCTGGATAGAGGTTTGAACAAGAAATCTGCACCTGCCGTTATTTCTGTTCTTCTAAGGTACGTACATTTTATCTTGTTATACAATGGTTTCGCTTGGGGATATACCCAAAATTGGCGCTGCACTGAGGACTGAAAGCTATAGTAAGATTAAAATTCTGCATCGCTTTTTATTTAACGATGAAGGTGACAGGAAAAACCGATGCAGAATAAGAAAATTTATAGGATTTAACTTTGCCGTAGATGATGAAAATTATATAAAAAAGCAAAAATTAATCGACGAAAATTTTTCGTTGAATGAATTAATTATTATCAATCAGTAGTTTATTGGGTGTTTCATTCGACGGCACGAGAGAAGAAATACGTAATAGATTGTTGTTAAAACTAAATGATATAGAATTACTCAAGGAAGAAAATTCCGACAATGAATCGGAAGATGACGATTCCGAAAACGAAAGTAGTGATAATGACGTCGAAAAACTTGATTCCTCTGAAATGCCATATGAATAAGTGCTATGAAAATATTGATAATGATAGTAATTATGATTATAATGATAAAACTAAAAAAGGTGTAAATTATAGTAATAATGTGAATTCTGGATTACATAGTGCAACTGTTTCTTTCAATGACTTTGAAAATAATATTTCCAAATT
Organism: Salticus scenicus; assembly: GCA_963930645.1. Taxonomy (NCBI): domain Eukaryota; kingdom Metazoa; phylum Arthropoda; class Arachnida; order Araneae; family Salticidae; genus Salticus; species Salticus scenicus. The sequence continues at coordinate 310,406,890 of OZ005655.1, forward strand.
TAGCGGCGAGCCGCATGAAAATATCATCAATTGGTTTACCGAATTTGAGGAAATAGCTAAAATGTTTGATTTAAATGAGTTACAAAAGTAATTTTCTGTAAAAGGTCTTTGAGCGGAAACGCTCTGTTGTTTATAAGATCTGAAAAGGGACTACTAACATACAAAAAATTAAAAAATGCACTCGTTAATGAGTTTAGGTTTGAGATTAACTCTGCCTCATTACATGATATGCTGAGTAAAAAGAAAATTAAAACTAATGAATCAGTTACGAAATATTATTTTAAAATGCGTGAATTGTCAAAAAACAGGCACATTGAAGATGCCGCGTTAATGCACTACGTGATCCAAGGAATAAATGATAAAAATGAAAACAAAATTATGCTTTATGGTGCCAAAAATATTCGTGAATTCAAAGAAAAAATAAAATTATACGAAATGTATAAACGTGATAGTGAAAAAATTAGATATAGATTTGATAAAATTGAGCTTAATACAAAACCGAAGCATATAACCTATAATGTACATGAAAAATTTAGTCCTAGAAATGATGTGAATAAACTGTGCTACAATTGTGGTGATAAAAACCATGTGTCTAGGGACTGCCCCCACAAAGCTAAAGGTCTTAAGTGCTTTACTTGCAAACAATTTGGGCATAAAAGTTCGGAGTGCCCAGGTTCGAAACCAGAAGTTGATACATTGCCCAGTAGCAGAAAGTTTTGAAGCTGTCTGCAACAGGCTTTTAAAATTTCATAATCTGTCTGCAAAATTTGCGTGTAATCAGGGGTGAAAATGGCTTACACTCAAAAAGTGTGAAAGCTGATTGGGACGGGGGGGGGCTTAACATCAGTAGTGATCTCGTGCAACAATACACGAACACAATTTTACTGCAGAACAATATAGTATAAACAATTGTGTGTATTCATTCAATTCATCTCATTCAATTAAATATTTTATAGCAATGTTTGACACAACACAATATAAATAATTATAAATAATAAAAGTATTAGTTTTAATTTTGATACAGAAATTTTTTTAAGTGAATTGTTATTCGAAAGTTGCAGAAATTTTTTTTTATCAGTGCAGACAAAAACTGTCCGCAAGCCGTTTTTCTGTGTCCGCGACTATGTCGCCGTGTCGCGGTGTTTCTGCCACTGGGATACATTGTATGTTGGTGTAAATCATAATTTGAACAAAAATATTTTGATTAATAATGTAAATTTCAGCGGTATAATAGACACAGGAATTGAAGCAACATTGTTGCGTAAAAGTGTTTTTGAAAAATTAGATGTTAAAGGGTTAAATACTATGAGTACTACTTTGAAGGAGATGGGGAAAGTTCAATAACGCCGTTGGGCTCAATTAAAGTGAATCTTAAAATTGATGAATTACAATGTGAGACTGATGTTTATGTTGTATCTAATGACGTGATATCCTATGATATAATCCTCGGCATGAATGTGTTAATGCTGGGTGAAACAACGATTAATGAGAAAGGCATTTTCATAAAAAATAAGCCTAATTATCTCGAGGTAAATTTAGTAACAGTACTTCCAGTAAATGCATATCAAAGTGAAACTAAATCGAATGTTGTTATTGATACCCCCATTAACTTTGAAAACAAAGTTTTGAAAAATCCCCAGAAATAAATGAAACGTTGAACAGTATTAAAAAATGTGAAAATGTAACCCCTCAACCAATTATGCTGTCAAAAAAATCATTAGAATCCTCCGAAAAAGCCGTAAGTAAAAATGACGATAAAGATGAAAATGACGAAAGTGATGACGATAAGATGCATTTGAAGGACGAAAATAGTGTAAATGATGACAGTGAGGAAGAAGAGGAGCCTCGACGACAGAAACAAAGTCAAACGAGTGTTTTCCAAATAGATGATGATAGTGAGGAAGAGGAGGAGCCGTGCCGAAAGGGACGAAGTCAGACGAATGTTTTCCGAATGAAGTCGCTAAACCCTGAAAACACTTATTCAAAGAAAGACGAGACACAAGTCATACTTGAAAAAATTTCACAGTTAGCCGAAGAGTTGAAAAAGTTAAAAGGAAAAGTTGACGAAAATTCCAAACTCCTTAAAAGGAAGAAATCCAGAGAAAAGCCATCTAAGATAAATTCCATCGAGTGTAAAAGACTAAATATCCCAAAAGAAAACACTGCCAGTACAAATTCGAGAAAGTTGTTCATCCCATCACTTCCATTGACGACCACGATTAGTGAAATAGCCATATTATTTCCCAAAGCTGTGCAAATAAAATTAGAAGTTTTCCCTACATATAAGACTGCGACTGCCATCATAGACTTTTCAACCGAACATGATGCTACAGAAGCCTTAAAAGGCATTAAAACTGAAAATGATCGATTAGAGAGTCTCGAGTTCGAGTCCCAAAATAACTCCGAGTTCCAAAATAAAGATTTGAGTACACACATCAATAAACAATCTTTTAGAGTTAAAAAGAAAAATAAAACAAAATGCAAGTTCAGTGGACGGTCTCCAGAGACTGTTGCCATGGGCGACCAAGTTGCCATTAAACAAAAAATGATGTACTCTGATAATTATAAAACAGTGAAATTTAAAAATGACATTGAAAATGTTGATGAAAAAATCAGAAATGGATGCCATGAAGGCTCCTATTGCACATCTACAAAAGCTAAGATCCTCAAATGTGGAATAACTTAGCTGAAAAGCAAAAATATGAAAATTCTCAAAAATTTGTAAATAAGTATGTTATTATTTTGTGTTGCTTTTTTTTTTTTTTTTTTTTGTATTTTTCAGTGTGACCGCCTGGAGGACCAGCCAGATGCAGGACGGCCGATCCTATAGTAGAAAGTTCTTCTTTTCCGCCGCAACTACTGAATCCTAGCTGGCTGATCATGTGACGGAGTATCGGAACATGAGAGGAAATGCGTACTGATGACGTGGATGGCGCTACTTCCTCAACGGGATGCTGCTAAGAGCGTTGAAGGAATGAAGTTCAGTTTTCGACGAGTTTTTGATGGAGCTTGTGTGCTTGACGGACGTGATGCCTGTATTTGAATACTTTGGTTTTCACATTCAACGCCTTCAGTGAAGTGCCAAATCTATGTGACGAGATGTGAACAATTCGACGTACTATTAAAATAACTTTCGATAAGCAACTTTAAATGCTCATTAGCATCTATGTAAATATTGTAATATATAATTTAACTTTCATTATTAAAATTTAAATAATTAGTAAATAAGAATTAGTATTCTTAAAGTTCTTAAACGCCCACAACCCACTGGATACTATATATATATGTATGGTGGTACAAGTTTAAGAAATTTCCCTCACTCATTTCTGCTGAAATTTTTAAAAGTGTAATTTATTATGCCTGTGATGTCGAGATGTTCATTTTTATGTATTAACTAAGTGGGAAAATAGCTAAAATTTTTTGTAGAATTTTTAGTTTTTAAATAAACAAGCACCCACAGATTATTCTGGTCAATATGCTCCAGATTCAAAATAAATTTGCTCCATATCCATAATTATTTTGCTCCAATATGGATATTTAGCTGCTCCAAAAAGGTCTTTTAAGTGCTCTAAAGTGGTGTTCAAGCTGCTCCATTCCAGTTTTATTTAAGATTTATTAAAAATAAGTATCTTATTTATGTATGGAAAATATGCCATCATGCAGAAAACAAATTACTTTTGGGTTTTAAGCTTATATTCAGACTTAATTTTCCCATTCTTATCTCTCTTCACTGTTTTGCTAAATATATTTGATTATCAATAAATATTTTTTAATTTCATATGATTTTTGTTAATTCTGTACTGATAAGTATAAAGGATTTAAGTCCAAAAATGTCGATTTTGAGTTAAGTACATAGTCAGACTCAGAAAAAAAATTCTGAATCAATTGGTATAAAGGATTTAAGTCTATGCAGGGCCGAAACTAGAGGGGGGCGAGCGGGGCATTTGCCCCGGGCGCCAGATGGAGAAGGGAGCCGAAAAAGGTTGATTTGTCGCCTTATTAACACATTAAAAAAAAAAAAAAAAAAAAAAGAAGGCAAGAAAAGAAAGAAAGAAAAATAATAAAAAAGTCAAATTAAATTCTTTTAGTCGGGGCAATTTGAACAAAGAAAAAAAAAAGTAGAAAGAAGATTAATAGATAACAGAATTCATTTACAAGGAAAAGCATGATGGATAGAGTGTTCTCCAAGACTAACAATATTCTTTTAAGGTTAGTGAGTATGATAAAATATTCTCGCAATCGAAGAAGAGTAATTTACAAGTGGTCCATGACTTTCAGCCAAGGTTTTTAAAAAGTAAATGGTTGGAAAATACGTAGCATATTTTATTAAACTTCAGAAGGCTCTTTAAAAATTATGATTCATAAGGACGCAATTTTTTTTTTTTTTTTTTTTTTGCTCAGGGCGCCGTCGTGACTATTACAAGTGCAACTATTAAAATATTAAAATTGTGGCGTTTGCGTTCCTGCAAACTCCATCTTAACTTAAATACTTAGATTACTAAGAAAACCAGAGACTTGAATTGAACAAACAATAAAAGTTTATTGAAACAGATTAATGAGAGGGCGGCCTGGAAAATAGATCTTAGCTCAGTCAGCGTATTACTAAATCAAAAATATATAAATCAACAATTTAATTATCTTAAATATCTCACCACAGCAGATAGTCGAAGGTGTAGAGATGGTTGCACTCGTACTCCAATACTACGGCTTCACTATGGGACAGAGGATTCCCTTCTGACCTAGCTTGAACTTTCCGAAAACTAGTAGACACTCACCAACACTCAACACTACTTAACTTCACGCCACTAAATCTCCACTAAATCTCCACTAAATTAAGATTCATAACATCCACTATACGATCCTCCAACATCCACTATACTATCCTCCAACATCCACACCATCTACTAAAACCATCTCTATTTTTATACTTCTTCCTACACCCTCCTTTCACTACATTTCAATCCGTACTTTTAAAAATCACTTCTAATTGAACTAATATTCAAAATCTAAGTCTTTTAATGCAGCACCCTGCCGACACAAAACTAGCTCTACCTCAACCTTCACCGAGTCACTGGCGACGGAGTGATTTTAACCGTCCCCACTTCCTACTTTGCTGGATCCAGCTTAATTAAAACAACTGTGGTGACGTTCTGACGTCTCAACCTCACAAAATAAATATGCCAAAATAAGACAATAATGTTATAAAACAATCCAGTGCACTAAAAATAAAGGGGCAAAAAGAATGCAAAATAACTAGTTAATAATTCAGTTAGGAGCTATCATTCACAAGGCTCAGAAAGTCCCTATCAAAGTACTATGACAACTAAAGCCACCACTACCTCCTAACATGTATAATTATAAATATTACAATGAAATAAAATGTCTGTACTTTTACTATACTTTTTACTTCCTTCTTCCTTATTCAAAGCATAGGGAAGTATTGTGAAACCAATTTGCGAAATGGATTTTGTGTATCGCATAGCTCATAAACGAATAGTCATAGAGAGTTGCAAATTTATATTTGGGAATTGTTATTTACCAATTTTGGTCTTGACATAAACTTCCGCTTTTGTGATATCTACGAATTTATGCGATATTTTGTGACGTCTGAATGTGTGTGTATCTCATATAACTCAAAAACGATTTGACGTAGAACGTTGCAATTTCACATCTAAGTTTGTTACAACAGTTGTTGTGCATCTCTCATTTTGGTGTTTCTGTGCGTCTTTCCCTTTTTCAATATCCACGAATATTATATCCATGATGACCGAAAATACAAATTTTTTTGCAATTGTATATAACTTTCCGTCATACTGATTTTAACAGAAATTAATATTAGCTTGAATATTGATAGTTACAAAATTTGTTGACATTCATGCACGTAGAAAGTAATTCGTAAAGACTTGTAGGTTCTAGATGAATGCATTTTATTTAATGAATATTCTGGAAACAGCCGAATAAACAATCGAATAAACCAGTTTTTCATACTCATGAGCAGCCTACACCACAGAACAGGAATTTTACTAATTCCTGTTCTGCCCCAACACCATTTTTGCAAATTTGTATGTAAAATAACCTCCTGAATACGGTTATGACACCCAATTTGCCCTATCACCCACCAATATTTGGGGACGCTTCCCTATTTTTATCATTTTCCGGTATTTTTATGGCTATAAATTTGATTTGAAAGGGGTGAAGGGATTGTTTTAACTGTTAAATGTCTTTTGAGGGGCTACAGAAATGAAAAATTCTAAAACATGAACATTTGCAGCAAGGGGAATATTTAGGGGGAGGAGGGGGATTTGCCACTGAAATTAAAAATTACATTTTTTATATTTTATTAATCAATTATTACTATTATTTATTATAAATTATATATATATTTTTTAAAGTTTTAAAATAATTCTTTTCCATTCTCTAAATCAAATTTATGGTCATAAAACTACCAAACAGTAACAGAAAGGGTGGCTTCCCGAGAAAATGGTGGGTGATTGGGCAAAATGGGGGTCATATTCGGATTCAGGAAATCATTTTACATGAGAATCAGCAAAAATGGTATCAGGTCTCGGAATTTTTTTTTTTTTTTGCAGCGCAGTGTATTTAGGCAGCTAACGGTTAGTTCGTACTTGATGGATATGAGTAGTTTTTAGATACTTGTTCATATCTATTAATTTATGCATCTTAATTATATTAAAAACTTAAATATTTGTCTGTTTATTTCTCTGCAGTATAGTTGATGTAATGACTATAATATTCAAAATATCATTTTAAATTCACTCGAAATGATGATAATTTCAGTTTTCAAAGTAATTGAATATGAAATTTACATTCACTTGTTTTAGAATTGTCATTTATAAATACCATTAATTTAAGAGAGAGGGAAAAAAAAAAGAAACTATCATTAAACCAGTAAAAATAAATAAATAATAACTGTAGCTTAATTTATATCTTTCTCTATAATACGCTTTTCTTCTTCTTCTTTTTCCTACTATAATAATGCTTCAATCTCTTTTTTTTTTTCTTTTTCAGGAAATGTTATAAAGATATAAAACATATACGTTAAAATAAAAATCGGCTGGTTGTAGCTCTACTTGTGCGTGTACATTTTTATGCCTGGCGAAGTGTTATGCTAAGTTTTTCGACACGAAACACATGTTGCGATTCTGTTTTGTTTTGCAAAATCTGTTTTTCATATCAAGCTATAATGTATAAAGTTTGTTAAATTTCGTCCTGGAGATGCTGAGATATAGCTATAAGAAAATGTGGCATAAAAGTGCTGCAAGTCGAGCGATATGTATCAAAAACTAGACATCATCAGTTTATGCCAGAATTCAACTGCACACTAGGTTTCATGGAATTCCGAACATGCAGTTCATAAATTAGCTACAGTATTTGTGTCCCATACAGACACACACACATATCCGTTAAATATAATCATAATACATTTCAAAATCTGTAAATTTATTGAAAATTTGAATTAAATTCAATATTTACTTCTTATGAATGCAGTTGAAAATAAAATGGCCATAAAAACTTTGTAAAATTTTCTTTGAAATTTTAATTTCTAGTTGGAGGGGGGGGGGGGGCAAAATCTCTCCTTGCCCCGGGTGAAAAAAATCCTAGTTTCGGTCCTGAGTCTATGCCATGTAGTCTTTGAGAAAATCCATTGGTAATAAAAGGTTCAAATAAAGTTAATAATAAAGTTAAAATAACTGACAATTTTAATCGTTTAGATATTAGAAAATGTAATAGAACTGAATCTACAATAAAATAATCATTGTTATTAAGGATGGAAAAGGATTGAAATTGTACAACATTAAATTCAATTTCAGTGCAAACTGACAGTCATGAACTTTTTTTTTTTTTTTTTTTTTTAAGATTATTGCTAAATATACCTCAAAAATCGTGACTTTCTTGTAGAGGAGGGGAAGGTAGAATTACGTTTTTACCATTAATTAAATTATTATGCTATTTTCCCTGTATTTGACAGAATTCACGATATTTTAACGACCGATTGCCAAAATTCGTATTATTTCACTGCAAATTTACAAAATTTACGTTTAATAGCAAATAATTGCTAATATATACTATAATTTTGCCACTAATTGATAAAATTCACGATATTTTTGTAGTCAATTATATAGAAAATGGGGTTAATTATTAATGAAATATACAATTATCTGGCTGCTAATCGATCAAATTTGAGCCCTTTTTAAAGCTACTTCCCCCAAACAACTTTGCTGTTAATCGATTAAATATGCACTTTTTTCAAAACCGAATTTGCAGATGAATTAAAAAGTACCGATTTATTTCACAGCTAATTGTCAAAAATTACATTTACCCGGAACTAAATTATTTTTTTCTCCTAATCGGTAAAAAATTGCACATTTTTTTCAAAGCAGATTTCTGAAATATGCGATTATTATGCGGCCGATTGCCGAAACACGCTATTATTTAGCTACTAATCTATGAAAAATAAATGCGTTCTTCTGAAAGCTGAATCTTAAATACTCAACTATTTTGCCACTAACCAGTGAAATTTGCACTTTTTTCAAAGTGGAATCTCGAAATCGGGAATAATTTTGAAGCAGATTTCGCAAATATGGGATCGCTTACCACCAATAATCAAACATTTACGTTTTGTATGCTATTATTTGGCTGCTAGAAAATACAGGTTGCATTTTTTTTTTTTCCCCAATTGATTTCAGTAAATCGTGATATTTTTGCAGCCGATAACGGAAATACGCAATCATTTTGCCGCTAATTAACAAAATTTATGTTTAATCGCTGAAAAAGACTTTATTTCGATGCTAATCGATGAAATTCTTGCTTTTTTCAAACATGATTTGCATTATACGTATAATTTTGTGGCTTTTTATAGAAATAAGGAATTATTTTATAGCTAATTTTTAAAATTACGTAATCATAAACTAATTGCTAAAATAGATGTTATTTTTCTAAAAATGTGAAATTATTTAGTCATAAATCAGCTTTTTTTTTTATTATTATTATTATTTGATTACTGAAATAATGTCATTTTTTGCAGCTGATTTATGAAATACGTAATTTTCTTGTGCTATTTTTGTGACGAATCCAAAATCGTCGAATCCGACAAAAATCGTCGGATTTAAAATCCGACGATTTTTGTGAAAGTCCCATTTTCAGATCTGAAAATTTCTTAGAATCACCCACGCACTATAAAAACTAAGTTATCGTGTATTCAGTTATCCCAACAAAAAGCACATAAAATATTATTTTTCTTTCTCCAACCGTAGCTAATAGCATATGATAAAGTTTGAAAATGTCTATGATTTTCTCAGAAACTTGTATATTAAAACACTTAAGAAAGCTTCCTATTACAGAGGACAATTCCTCCATTAAAGTCTGACTTTATACTGATTTTCTCTAAAACTTGAGTGATTATGGCCTAAGACACTTACTTTAGAAAGTCTCTCTTGCATTGCCTACACTTTTAGCCGCCCTTCTAGACAAAAGATTTTAGTCGCCATCAGGGTTTAACCTGGCAAAAAAATTACTTTAGCATTTTAGCAAAAATAGGCAAGCACTATTTTAGCTTTTTCGAAAGTTAATTCTTTGGATACCATTGATTTCTTTTACTTAGCTTTGTTATCCTCAGTTTTATTTTCTATTCTTTTGATGATTTTAACCAAGCATCCATATTTGTGACTTTAAAAATATGAATCAGGTAAACTATGTTTTGATTTTAACAATAGAAAAAGTATCATATGTGTAAAATGAAAAAGCAATTGAAAAATTAAGTAAAGTGTAGTGGTAGATAATCGTGAAATACTAGTGCTAAGAATGCTTCTATGAATCAAATTCTGAATTCTGACATACTTTTAAATATTTTTGCATTTAAATTCAATCATTAAAAATTAAAAATAAATCCAAATTACTACATAAATAATCATTCCCAAAAATTTCAGTACTTTCGTAGTTTTTGCCTGCAAATATTACAAAAAAAAAAAAAAAAAAAATCTGAGTTATTATAGAGATATTTTATACAGTTGTCCAGTTTTAGCTTTTTAGCGAAATTCTGACCGACTTGTTTTAGCAAAATATGATACCTTTTAGCAAAATGCTAAAAAAACTAATGGCAGTTTAAACCCTGGTCGCCATACTAAGCAAGATTTTAGCCAACAGATATCTAGCGTACAGTCACAACCTTTTGGATTTCATGGACCACCCAATTCACAACTAAAAATCCCTCAGACCCCTAAACTCATAATAGAAAGATCTCTGACATTATTAAGAAACGTCAATATATTTCTAGAATAATACCCATTTTTTTCAATGTGAAACATGCCTATTTAATGTAAAACAGTATTTTATTGCAAGGAAAATATATTTATTTAATCCTAAGAACGATGATTAAATGTTCTTTCATTGTAATAAATTTATTATAGGGGAAGAACGTGGACCTATTTTTATTGCTTCCATATTATAAGAGACACTGATAAATTGCTATTTCTCTCTCTCTATATATAACTATATTAACTAAATATAGTAATCTGTATACTGTATTGTTAGAATTATTAGAAATCCTATGAAAAATTATATTTTTTATGTACATTATGCAGATCAGAAATTCAAAGCATTACTATGCATGAAAGATTATTCCATTATCCAGAAGTTTAATGATATGAAATAGAGGCATTCAGGAAATTCTGAATTAACATTAGAATAACTTCTAATAAAACATTAAAAAATGCAAATAATGTCAAGATTTTTCTACAGACCACCAAAATTTTATCACTGACTACTAGTAGTCCATGGACCACTGATCTATAGGTTTGATTGAAAATTCTGTTTTCTAACTGCATTGTGAGGAAATATTTCAATCGTTGTATAAAGAAAATACACTGAAGGTATTTTAAACCCTGAAACATACACTTAGATTATTATACGTCATGTGTATAACAAATCATGTGCGTAACAAATAAAATTACCCTAGATTTTTTTTTTTTTAAATGTTGTGGGAGGAATAAATTTTTAATACCATTTTGCTTATCTATTATTTGGCATTAGCATATTTATTCTGCATTGTCAGGGCGAAAGCAGTGTTTATACAATTTAAGAAGAGTTATTAACATTTCTGGCAATTCAGAAATTTCAGACAATGGAACTTTTTCAATGGAACAACATATCTCAGGGGATTTTCTGTGCTGCTTTTGCACATTAAAATGTACACAAACATTTGCCAGTTTTCCTGCTATGCTGATAATACTTTGAAAATTATAATCGAAAGTAGGATGATCAAAAAATTCATATAGGATTCAACTGGCAGCATTTAATGCTCAATAAATATCTGTATGATATCTGGAATCAGCTTCAATTCAAATATGAAGTTGGTCTTCAGTTTCTCATCTTCCAGTCGCTGTCCATTAAATATACACATAACCTGGCATCTAATTGCTCAATTTCTTCTCGCCTTTCATAAGCTTTTTTATTTCAGCATATCCCTGATATCTGGCTTGTCCCTGATCTTTGATTTATTCTTGTCTTCAGGCCACTGCATGTTGAGCATCACGGAGTAATATTAATAGGAGTTGAAGGTCCAATGGGAGAAAGCTACGAAACTGTGATCTAAATTTTTGGTAAATATTGAGGGCGCCACTTGTCATTCCACCCTACCTCGGCGCGGATATACTGTTGTTTTCAATAGAATTTTGCTGGAATACATTTAAAATTTTTTATTTTAAGCAATTTAATTTCTTTGTAAGTTCTTAAAACTGCATAATTCAGATGTTTCAAATAAATACTTCGTTCCTAGTTGTAAAACAGGCTATGATAGTGATAAGAAAAGAAAAAAAAAAGCCGTAGGAGAAAAATAAAGTCCGAGTACGTGTTTTCTGCACCTAAAGTAAGTTTATTTTTTTTCTTTACAAAATTTCATCCATTCTCCTTCCTCCCAATTGTCTGTTTTAGCTAGCTTCGGTTCATAAGAATCGTCATTTTTTAAAAGCTTTCTTTCAAAGTAAAATGAGTATAAAATGGCTCTTTAAAAAAACATGTTGGTTAGAATACTCTATTTAATGAAATTTGCTTTCAATCGAAATTTTTTCAGCTTGATATTATTTTTAAAAAAATAATTAAAACGAGACATTTCCCCATTGAATAACATTGCGGAAGCTGGAGAGAAGGAAGGATTGCACGCTGGCGCCATCTGTAAACATTAGAAAACAACATCACAAAATTTCAGCGTTACCTTCTTCTCCTGTCTTATTACTCCGTGTTGAGCATCTATACGAAACATCGCTTATCGCTGTTCGTAAGTTTCTTCTAGTCTTTGAACAGCTTTCCTTTAAGCCTGTTCTTGACACCTCGTTTATTCCTGTTCAGATTCATCTTATTGTATAACCATCTAGTTTTGAACATATAAATTTCCTCATGGTCCGTATTACACGATGGTCATTAATACCCCCCCCCCTCCAACACACACCGTATTTTATTCTGATGGTGCCTATGTATAGTAACATGTTACATATGTTCAGGGTATAATCCATATAAAGAATGCGTTACGGAACTATTGTATGTCCATTTGTTTCAAACCAATAAGGGAAGGTAAATAACATGTCAAAGGGGCCTAGAAAGCATTCTTTATAAACAATGGTAAAAAAAAAGGTCTTATATTTTTACAATATATAATATAAAGATGAATGACTTTTCTCATATCATGTTCTTAATAATTTAATAAAACTGTCTCTGTTGTTTATTCAAATAAAAACTAGTTATATTTAAGTTTATTACATTCAAACATGCTTGAGTCTGTTTCTTTCAATTACTTAAGTTTAAGTTGCAATACTTAAGTTTTTTGAATACATACAGATTTACATATATTTTTATTTCCATAAATTTAGTTACAGATATGCAGATGATTTCTTTCTAAGTTTATAATAAGTTTTCATTTCTTACAATAAAATTTCTTTAGAGGTATTCACGGATTTAAGTATAGGCCTGGATAAGAGGTTGATTTTATACCACAATCTCACAGTGAAGCCTCTCTCGGAGGTTAGTTAGAGGAGAAAACAGGGGGTACCCTAGTAATTTTTTTTAAATTTACAGTTTTAAATAATAACATTTCAATAGTTGCCCAAGAAAGGGGTTTGAGCTTAACACCATCCTTACTCAAGCCAAATGCTCTACCACTGTGTCATGCCTTCTCTCTATTTGTTTTTTGATAGAAATAGCTAAAACTTCTAGGGTAATATCTTATGCCATGGGGGGGGGGGGGGTGTTGCGCCAAATTCGCACTTTACACTATGTTTTCGACCATGCTTACTACTTTAAATTCGGTTTGGTTTCAATAAGAGTTTTACTGATTTATACTTCCTATCTCAGTGATACAAGTATTTGACTCTTAAAAAATTAAACTTTTCCCTTCAATTACAGTTATGCAACATTTATATTATTATTATATTACTATGGTTATGAAAATTTATATTAAACTTTTCCCTTCAATTACAGTTATGCAACATTTATATTATTATTATATTACTATGGTTATGAAAATTTATATTAAAGTTTTTAATTTTCATTATTAGTTCTCCATCATACTACAAATATAAAAAATTTAGGCATTTGTAATTTTTTTTTTTTTTTTTTTTATGTTTTTACATGCTTTCAATTATGAAAAATCTAAAAATCAATGTGGTGTCCATCTGTAGGTTGGCCAATTTTTGTTAGCGGGTGATTTTCAAATTAATTATCAGTTTAAGTTTTTCAATGTTAATAAAATTATTTTGATATTATCAAAGAATGAAGTGGTGTATCACTTTACATTTAATTCAAAGCATTCATTACATTTTTTTTTTTTTTTTATAAGTTCTGAGATAATATTCTTCTTCTATTGCATTAGTGGAAATTTACTTGTTCTGCATAAAAAACAAACATAATCTGAATACTTTTTTGATGTTTTGAAACAACTTTTTCTTTTATACATGATATGAAATATAAAGTAATGTGTGTCAATTAAACAAAACGGCAAGACACTTTACTAAAATAATAATGTGATATTTTAAAATTTAAATTCATTAGTTACCATTTGAAAGCAACTGATAGGGTGGTGAGATAAAATTGCTTTGAAAGGGAAATGATCTATTTTTATTTTTTTTCCTTTTAATTTATTTAACGTATTTATCAGAATAAAATATAATCTACATTTCTCTCTCTCTCTATATATATATAGATAGATAGATAGATAGATAGATATAGCATAATTCTGACAGGAGTGTAATTGTGGACTACACAAGGAAACATGCTCGATTTCTGGAACATTTCTTTATTTAATATCCATATCGTGACTTTATAGACAACCTCACACGTTAACTTTCAGATCCGGTGCCTGGCGCAGCTTTTTTAGACAATTGTTGTCACTGGAGAACTCTGGAAGTCCTTTTAATTTTGGTGTGTTTCATCTTTTACAGTCATAATTTTGGTGCTATCTTAATCTCCTCCCTATTTCTTTATTGGTATTTAATGACGCAATGCTTCTTTGTGTCCTAATGGCCAAGGATTTTGCATGGCTAGACAAGATAGCAATTACACTCACCAAGTCATAAACAGCAATATTTATAACTATTGCATCTGACATAAGTAGTGAAACCCTAATTTTCATCAATTATCATCCTAAATCTTAACCCTCCCTCTATAAACATCATTTCAGGCATCAAAATGCTCATTCAATTTAAATTATTAACTTGTTAATTCATTTTCAAATGATCGCAATTACAAAATTCCGTTTCTTTATTTTCTATACTTTTAAAATAACTTACTGCCTAACATGAGATTTCCTTTAATTCATTTTGCAATATTAATTTAAAATATGAAAATAATAAGCTGAAATATGAAAATAATATTTTAAAATATAAAATTACTAATTCAATTCTTACCTCTTTTTCTATCCTATTATTATATATATATAAAAGAAAACATTCATTCATTCACTGACTAACTCAGCACAACCATGGCGATACAATGGGAGATGGAGTTAACATTTGGGTGAGAAGGCACCCTGACTCCCACTAAGATGAGGTTATGTGAAATTCCCCCCTTTCCTCCCTGGGGAGACAAGAGGGAAAAACACACTTGCGAGCATAACTGGCTTGAAATTCCACATGGGGAAAGTAGATAAGTACAGGAAAAGATTTAAAAAAAAAAAAATAATAATTCAAGAATTTTGGAATTTTTTATTTTAATGAGGGAATTTTCACAGCGGGATTTTGTAGTAGATTTCAACCAAAAATGGTACAAAGAGGTTGAAAATGGCCATGAGTTTTATTGAGGATATTTCCAAAAACTCATTCTGGATTGTTTTCAATTTTCAGGGGGGAATTAGGAGAGAGCAAATTCAAGACGATTCCTTTTGTGTTAAATTTGTCCTGGAGAATCTATAAGAGCTGCAGTCAAAATTTTGGTGTGTAGGTTGGCTATGTGCATTAACCAAGTTGAAAGGCAAAAAATATGTTTTCAAGAGTAAAATTGCTCCAAATTATCTTACAAAGGCGATTTTTGAGCCAAAACACACTATAAAAGATTTACGAAATTTAGTTCTTTTCCCTTTTTAAGTATGTGTGTGTGTGTGTGCGGGGGAAGGGGGGGGGGACATGTTTCCAAGCGTAACTCTGCTACAAACTATCGCAGGAGGGCTATTTTTTTTATGTGTTGTTTGGTTTAGTGTATCCAACATGCAGTACAAAGGGATTTAGTAAAATTACCCACTTACCCTCTTTCGGCGGGGAGGAAAAAGAAACACATTTTCAAGCTTAATTCTGCTCCAAAGTACCTCAGAATGATAAGTTTTGGTGTGTGGCTGTTGATAAGTGTACTAACATACACGTTGACAAGATTTTGAAATATTTGTAATTTTTCCGTGGAAGAAAAAGGAGTAAAAAGCAGGTTAAGTGACTGGAATTATTTGGATGAAATTATTTCGATATAAAATAGGAAAAATATAAAGAATTAAATACTTTTATAGAAGCAAAAATAATATTGCATGTCAATACCAGCTTTTTAAATGAAAAAGGAGGATAAAAATACAAACTTAGATTTTTCTGAACAACTTAAGCTCTTCATTTTAGATGGTAAATCTTCATTGACATCCTCTGAATCTGAATCATCAAAAGCATCAATAATTTTTCTTAAATTGGGTTCTGAAAGAAATAACCATATAAAATAGATTATGCATTGTAAACTAATTATTATAACGATAATTATTATTTAATTACACTCTGCATCCTTTTGTTAAATAGCTAATTCATTTCATAAAAAATAAATAAATAAATAACAAACAGAACAGAATCCAGAAGATAATTTTCTGATGATATTTTTAGAACAATTTTTTAGCTTTTCTAAAAATGAACTATTGGCGTTTTCTTATTGCATTTATTTAATCTATAATGAAATTTCTTACTAATGTTTCTTTCAAAATGCTGATTGCTGTTACTTAGATCGAAAATAAATAAGAACAGGGAACTTATGACTGAAATTGATTACATACATAGCTACACATAAATAACTTTAATCTATATATTAAGAGTATTTAAAGTATATATTACAGACTTTTATGCCTTTTTGAAATATATTTATTAATTTCATAAACTGATAATCTTAGACGTCTTGTAGAAATGTGCCATATGTACATGTCCATTAAAATAATATTAATTATGAGAACCAGTCCTCTAAAACAAGTTTTTAACCTGTTAAATATTCTTTTTAACAACTTCTTCCTTTTTGACGGCCGCACCAGTGATCAAGCGGTTCTGTGCTCAAAGCTAGTACACAAGAAGTGCCTGGTTCAATCAATTTGAGGTCGCACTCGTTGACCTAGCCATTCAGAGTTTTCCATGGTTTTCTCCGAATCTCATGTAAATGCGGGCTAGCACTCTTTAGAAAGACCTCCTGCAGAGGTTACTGCATCTATAGGCCTACAATCCATAGTATAGTCAATTGACCTTAACCCTTACTACCAACAATCTCTTCCCCTTTCTCGTGCAAGATTGAATTTACTGATATTGATTGAACAGTAATAAACAAGGATTTAAAAGAAATGGACAGACTAATACAAATATAGATACATTCAAATTAAAAAGAAATATAAAAATAAATCTGTATTTTTTGCTTGCTTCCTGTTGCCGCTCACCTTAGTTTGGCTATATGCGCCAACCTTGGTGCACATCTCTTGTTCACCTGCCTTCCCACTTTAGCGGAGTAGTTGTATTGTTTTCATTATAATGGTAACAACAAATTTTGTTCATCTTGTTCGGTGATATGGTTAACCTTTTTTATGGTTTGCGTTGACTATGGTGTCAACATAGTTGAAATACCTTAATAATACGTCCTCTAATAACTGTAAATATGTACATAATATATTATAATAGTTTAATTAAATGTTTGTGAAGTAATACCTTCAGAATAGTAATTATTAAATTGATATACAGTCCACTCATAAAGTATTGTCAACATTTGGTCTAGTAGACCCGGAGGTGGATCAAACATAATATAATGAAATAGTGGTGGTGCTCATTGATGAAAGTTAATTATGGATAAAAATAAACTAGTTACCCTTAATCGACAACGTGGAACACTCAAAGGTCAATTGACTAAGATAGTAACATATTTAGAGACTGTTAGTGACGAGAATAAAGACATTATAACTCTAGAAATAAAGAAGGATTACCTACAAAAAATAGTGGTTAAACTGGACAACTTGAAAATCCAGTATTACGAAACAGCTGATGAATCGGAACTGGAAGTTCAGTTGAACGCCTTCGCAGAATTGGAAGAAGAGACAGAAAAATTAGAGGTAAGGCTTCGAAAATTCTTACTCTCTAATAACATTAGTAAAAATGAAATTATTTCAAATGAATCTAAAGTAGATAACCCTGTTATCAATTTTCTTTTACCTGAAATTCCGTTACCCAAATTCAGTGGTTAATATAATGAATGGTTTAATTTTTAAAGATCAATTTATAACCTTAATTGATCAGAATGATAAACTTTCAGATAATCAAAAACTATATTATTTAAAATCTACACTTAGTGGAAGAGCACTAGATGTAATTACTGAAGACGATTCATATATTTTGCTTTTTAAAGCGTTGGAAGACAGATTTCAAAACAAAAGAATGATTGTAAATTCTCACTTAAATGAGATATTAAACGTAGAGAATCTGTCTCAAGATATAGTTAAAAATTTGCGAACAATTACAGATGGTTGTCAAAAAAATATTCAAGTACTCAAAGGTATAGGATTGGAATTGAATCCTTTTACGGAGGCCTTACCCATAAATTTGGTTCTTAAACAAATCGATAAAGAAACCAAAAAACAATTTGAATTGTCTTTAAGTTCTACAGAATTGCCAACATGGTGTGACTTCATTAACTTTTTACAAAAAAGATGCTTGGTGTTAGAAAACTTATAATGTGTTTCGAGTACTAAACCTAAACTAATGAATTCGGAAAAGAGTACTAGAATTAAAACTTTCTTTTCTAAAAATGATTCTTTTAATGATCAAAGCTGTCCCCTTTGTAAAAAAAATCATTCTTTGTCAAAATGTCGTGAATTTTTAAAATTAAATGGACACGAAAGATTCCTAACAGTCAAACAATATTTGTTATGCATTAATTGTTTGAAATCCAAGCATCAGGTTTCTAATTGTAAAAGTAACCAATCTTGTAATATGTGTTCTAAAAGACATAATTCACTTCTACATCGTTCTCTGCCGGGAACAAAAAGTAATAATTTCCGATCTACACCGCAAACACAAAATCCTAACTCAAGCCAGACGGCGGCACAGACAGACGCCTTGCACCTGCTTCAATCGAATGATTCATATTCTGAATTGCAGAAAGAAAAAAAAGATGTTTCGATGGCATTATATAACAAGATTAATAATCCCATCTTAAAAAGTAAAAAACATGTATTGCTGTCAACAAGTATAGTTTATTTGGAAAGTTGCAATAAAAAAAAGGTTCCAGTTCGTGTAATTCTTGATAATGGAAGCGAATGTAACATATTAGAGAGAGAACTCGCTAATTTATTGAATTTGCAAAAAAGGAAATGCGATATTCATATTTCAGGAATTAATGGTAAGATGACAAATGTGAAATCTTCAGTATGTACCATTATTTCAAATAAAGATGATTCCTTTAGTGAACCAATTGAATTTTTAATTACACCTAAAATAACAGAATTCATTCCTTCACACAATATAAACATAAGAAGCTTAAATTTGCCACATGACCTTGAATTAGCTGATAGTGAATTTTGGAAAAAATCTAAAATAAATGCTTTAGTTGGTGCTGAATTTTTTTCTATGAAATATTAAAGGCAGATAAATTTAAAATAGGACAATTCACTTTTCAGAATAGCGTTTTTGGACATATTGTTGCGGGAACCATAGAACACAATGTATCTGAAAATACCTTTTACGGTTTTACTGCATGCAATGATTATCTTGATGAAAATATTCAGAAATTCTGGAAAATAGAAGCTCCTGAAATTGACTTATGTCCAGTTAGTCAAGAAGAACAATTGTGTGAGAAACATTTTTTGGAAACTTATCGGAGAGATAAATCGGGAAGATTTATGGTAGCCATGCCTTTGAAGGAAGATGCTAGTGTTCTTGAGGAGTCTAAATCTATCGCAGAAAAAAGGCTCAAGCAGTTATGGAATTGTTTAGAAAAGAGTTCAACAATGCGAAATCTTTATTGTTATTTTATTAAAGAATACACTAATTTAAATCATATGACAAAAATTGTTGATAATTTAAATGAGTCTGGCTGTTATTACCTGCCACATCATGGCATTTATAGGCCCAAAAAATCTAATACAAAGCTTCGCGTTGTATTTAATGCTTCGAGTCCGACATCCAGTGGAATATCATTAAATGACATAACGTATAAAGGTGTCATTAATGAAGATTTGTATGAAATCATGTTATGCTTTCGACAACACCGATTTGTGTTTTTGGCCGATATTCAAAAAATGTATCGCCAAATAATGATTACCGAGGATCAGAGAAAATTATTAAGAATTCTATGGAAAAATAATGTGAACTCAGAATTTGAAACCTATGAACTTAATACCATAACATACGGTACCGCTTGTGCCCCTTTTTTAGCCATTAGAACGTTGAAGCAATTAGCCCTAGAAGAAGCCGAGAAATATCCGAAAGCATCCAATATTTTGCTACATGATTCGTACATGGATGATATTATAAGTGGGGAAGAATCGCTAGAATCTACTAGGGAGCTTCAAAAACAACTTATACACTTGTTAAAAGGTGCTTGAATGAATTTGCATAAGTGGAATGCAAATCATATTTCCTTACTTGACTTTTCTAAAGAGACATTAAATGAGTACACATTCTCTGATAAGGAAACCAAAGTCCTAGGGGTTGCCTGGAAACCCAATTTAGATGCTTTCATATTCAAAATAAACTTTTGTCAGTTAAAGTCTATGACAAAAAGAAGCATTTTATCAGACATTGCTCGCATTTTCAACCCATTGGGTCTCATAGGTCCTGTCAAAGCCAAGTTGTTTATGCAGGAATTGTGGAAACTCAAATTGGACTGGAATGACCCTATTCCAAGCCCTATTGCTCAAAAGTGGCTAGAATTCGCCACTTCGTTAAAAGCTCTTAAACAACTTAGAATAAATCGCTATGTTTTAATTCCTGAAGCACAACAAATAAATTTACACGGATTCATCGACGCATCGTCATCAGCTTTTGGAGCAGCCGTGTATATCCAGTCTATTCATAATTCTGAAATTGTCTCCAATTTGGTTAGCAGCAAATCTCAAGTTGCCCCTCTAAAAACTGTATCTATTCCTCGACTCGAGTTATCTGGTTGTGTTTTATTATCCAAATTAATTGTGAAAATTTTGAAATCTCTGAGATTACAAATTAACAATATTTATCTCTATACAGACTCTCGAATAGCTCTTGCCTGGATCCAAACTGAGCCTTGAAAATTGAAAACATTTGTTGGCAACAGGGTTGCCAAAATTCAAGAACTTTCTGAAAATTTTCAATGGAACCATGTGTCCTCTGCTGAAAATCCAGCAGACTTAATTTCTTGAGGTCTAACTGCCACCGATTTAATGGAAAATCAGTTGTGGTGGCAGGAACCAGACTTTCTAAGTAAATCCAATAGTATTATAAACAATGACTCTGACTATCTGTCCCCCAGTGATAATAGTGTTGTGTTAGGTGAAATGAAAAATAATTCCCAGTGTGACTCTAACCCTGCAGTGTTGTGTAGAATTATCCAATCTACGGATTCCTCTCATGACTTCTATAATAATTTGTTTTCAATAACAAATAATTTTTGTAAATTAATTAGAATATGTAGTTTTATTTTTAGATTTATTAGGAATGCAAGAGCAAGGACCAACAGAATTATTGGACCACTCCGCAATACCGAATTAAACGACGCAGAAGTGCATTTAATTAGACAGGTATAGTATATGTTAGGTACAAGTGCTATTTATAGAATTTCATGGCATTTTTTAGCCAAGTCAATATTTAATATTTTCCCCAACTTAAATTAAAATTAACTTTCTAAATATAATATAAAAATTAGTTAAACTCTATGTAATGTTAGTTTTTTCTACTATAATTGAAAGTATAAAAATAATTAAATACCTCTACTCACTTAAATTAATATAAAATGATCTTTTGTTTATTTAGTTTTTGTTCATCCTTTATTTTTTACAACCTTCTCATAGGGCAGCTAAGTCTGCAACTGACCTAACTTCGTTTTTCACCATCAGGCGGCGCACCGTACTTCCGGTGACGTCATATGACGCTTCTTCCGTCAACGTTGTGCAATCGCGACATGTGCCGTTCTCTGATTGGTTGTGCTAGTGGGCGTTAGCTCGTCGTTCATTTCGCGAGTGATATAAATACAGTTTTCCTAGCTGAAGAAGTTGCTTCTTGTTGCTTCCTTCTGCCTGTTATTTTTGTCAGCCAGGTCGGCTGTTGCTGTCCGTTACATCGCGGGCGATGTTTTATTTTCCTTTGAATAGTGTTATCAATAGTTAAATTATACTACAGCTATGTGTTTTTGGAAATAAGTTTTGACATCATGTTTGCTGTGTTATCAGTGGTTTTTCAATGGCCAGTATGATATGTTTAAGAGTTTGTTTTTTTGACGACTTGAGCATGGTTTATTTAAACGTGAGTTAATAATTCTAAAGTAATTAATTAAATTAATATTTAAATTTCGATATATATATATACATTAAATTTACATTTATTTATTTTGTTAAGTTTGCTGTTTATGTTTGTTATTGTTATATACACAGTCAATAAATGTTAAGTTTAAAATGTAAAACTTTAGTCATTCTTGTTGTTTACACATGCACATATTAGTTTTTCTCTTCTCCATAGACAAGTTTTAAGATAGCTTCCTCTAGTTCAGCACTCTGCTCATTTAAAATATCGTTGGGCTTATAATTGACCCAACAGTATACACAGTTTGCCGCAGAATTGATCTGCTTAGAGAAAAAGAAGCCCGTGTCAGGTAAATTAAATTGTTTTAATCCAATTTTAGATTCTCAGGGACTCCTAAGAGTGGGTGGAAGGCTGGAAAATGCTAATTTAAATTTTGATAGTAAACATCCCCTTTTGTTGCCCCATGACCATAAATTATCTTCCATGATTATGGAACATTTTCATAAAAAATTCTTTCATGTAGGACCTCAAGCCTTGTTATACCATGTTAGAAAAAAATATTGGATAGTTAGTGGGAGATCTTTAGCTCGGAAAATATTTCGTAACTGCATTTAGTGTTATAAACTTAAACCTTTAACGGTCAGTCAACTTATGGGAAATTTGCCAAAGGAACGAGTCAATGTGACTCATCCATTTTATTATACCAGTATAGATTTCTGTGGCCCTTTTTTAATTAAATATCGGGGTCAAAGAAAAGGAATCTATAACAAAATTTTTGTTTGTATTTTTATTTGCATGCCTACTAAAGCAGTGCATCTAGAGGTAGCGATTTAACATCCGAAGCTTTTATTGCAACTTTAAAAAGATTTTTTGCTAGACGAGGCAAAGCCCAAACATTATTCAGTGATAATGCAACAAATTTTGTTAGTGCAAATAATGAATTAAGAAGGTTACATAGATTAGCTGCTCAGCCTGATGAAAACCTTGCTAATTTTTTTAATTCAGAGAGTATTAATTGGAAATTTCTGCCACCCCGTGCCCCAAATTTTGGAGGGCTATGGGAGGCAGGCGTAAAATCGTTTAAGTATCATTTGAAATGCGCCGTAGGAAACGCTAAATTGACATATGAGAAATTCTTAACCGTTGTTTGTCAAATTGAGGGAATCCTCAATTCTCGACCCCTTACCCCCCCTTTCAAACGATATCGAAGATCTGTCTTGACTCCCGGCCATTTTTTAGTTGGTAGACCCATCACAGCGGTGATTGAACCCGAGTTCTCTGGCATTCCAGATAATCGATTAGATATTTGGAAAAAATTAACTAAAATAGTTCAAGGGATATGGAAAAAATGGCAATGTCATTATTTAAATACGTTACAACAAAGAAACAAATGGAGAATTGAAACAGATAACATTAAAAATGGGGATATGGTACTATTAAAGGAAGAAAACTTGCCCATATGTAGTTGGATTTTGGGTACAATAGTAGAAATTATTCCAGGAAAGGATAACAAAATACGCGTAGTTTCTGTTAAAACAAGAAATGGGACATATAAACGACCCATTTCAAAAATTGCTCTTTTACCTTTAGAAAAGTAAAAAAAAAAAAAAAAAAATTGTTTGAAAATGAATAATGTATTTAGTTAAATTTAATTTGCTTGTATTTCATTTGTATTATTTTATTGTTACAATGTTATTAATACTTATCTTGTGTAAGTTTTATTCTTCAAATTGCATATATAATATTTTCGTTTAATTAATTGTAATCATTGTATTAGATATTAGAACTCTAATTTTGAAACAATGTTTCAAGGTGGGCCGGTATTTTGCCGCTCACCTTAGTTTGGCTATATGTGCCAACCTTGGCGCTCATCTCTTGTTCACCTGCCTTCCCGCTTTAGCGGAGTAGTTGTATTGTTTTCGTTATAATGGTAACAACAAATTTTGTTCATCTTGTTCGGTGATATGGTTCATCTTTTTTACGATTTGCGTTGACTATGGTGTCAACATAGTTGAAATACGTTAATAATACGTCCTCTAATAACTGTAAATATGTACATAATATATGTAGTTTAATTAAATGTTTGTGAAGTAATAGCTTCAGAATAGTAATTATTAAATTGATATACAGTCCACTCATAAAGTATCGTCAACACTTCCTTTTAACTAATAGTACTTTTTGCCTCAGTAACCAAATAAAAAAAATCCAATGAACATGAATTTTTTTTGTTATGGATAGCAAATGATATTCCGAACAAAAATTAATAGATGTCAGTATTATACTTTTTTGAGAACTGGAACTCCCATACTGCAAACGAACATGAACAGTAGCTTTTCTGCTCCAACCTATCTTTAGGCTCTTTAGAGACAGGGTCTGACCTTGACAAAGGGTTCTCTCAATCTTGTTTAGGTTTTCTTGCACCAAATGAGAATTGTATAAAGTATATCCTATTTTCTGCTGACCCGACAGTAAAGAAGGATAGAGAGAAGACAATAAAAATTTTCAACAATGTGAAAATTTTCATTTAAATTCAAAATTTTGATAAAAATAATTTTCGTGTTTGAAATTTTAACCTGTTGGAAGCACGGGCATAGGGGCGAAAAGATATTTTCGCTTCCATGAAAAATTATAGCGGGGACGACTGCTCGCTATAAAAATCTATATCCCTATCAAAAATTCCCTATCAAAAATCGTAAGATTTTTGATAGGGAAAGGAAAAAAAAGGGACTTAGGGACCATTTTGCCAAAATAAGGGACTTTTAGGGACTAAATGACCTGGCATATGAAATTTTACAGACGTCTCAAACATTTTTCACTTCACAAATCTGAAAAATGTAGAATAGTTTTTGTGTTTCTGTTCAACTTGGAGTCTTGAAAGGATTACAAAACAACAGCTAAATTTCAAGTCAACCCAGCAGTTTTGATCCCATATTTTGTTCTCTTAAATCCAAATATCCTGAATCCATTATTATTATTATTCATTTTGTTTATTACTAATCTATAACTACTTTAAGTGAAGGTACTGTACAAATGAGGCATACATGATGTAAGGCTGCTTTAATTTGATGTAAGGCTGCTTTAATTTGATGTAAGGCTGCTTTAAATGATGCTAGGCTGCTTTAATTTGGGTGTATATTTGCAGAGGTATGGCACTGCTGTGCTGCAATTCAATTCCATTTAGAAGAAGGTCATGTCTCAGTTTCTCGGATGTATAAATCAACTAAAGTTGATATATGAGATGGGTAATATGGAAAACAATGCTGATTCAATTTGGGTGTATATTGAATAAAAGGTGGCGCTGTTATACTGCAATTAATTTTCATTTATGGAAAGGCCCTATCTCAGCCAGAAAGGTGAAGAGGCATTTTACACTGTATTCGTTTATAGAGTATAAATTTTCATTTAAATAAAATGAGTATTTTTTGTTAATTTTTAGTTAAAATTATGCATTAAAACTACTTAAATGTTATTTTACAGCTCTTCACCTATTTTCAGTTCATGGGCTGCCGCTAATCTCACTTGCTATGTATTTTATTTATTCTTTTGGATAGAGTCTAAAAACATTGTTTACACAGAAAGTTTGAATTTATATATATTATTTAAATGCTTACTTAAAAAGTTAGTCGAGTTTTGACCCCTGGGCAATATTAGTTATTTTAACTAGTCATTCATTTTCCCTTCATCCACAGTTCTTCAGAGTACAGAGATCAATATATATATTTATGTATTCCTTAACCCCTTCATCCTAATATTAGAACACATCTTTACAATGCTCTATATTCCTAAATTTCAAGAACTTTAAAGTCCTACTAATAATATAAACAAGATTAGCAGGACGTTATCATTTTTCCCCAGCAGAGAATAGAATGAAAACATTTAGTCATTTGCAACCAAAAGGTGAATGCATCTTTTATTAGTTCTCAAAATATTATTTTATGTATCTCCCTGCATCTTTAAAAAATTCCATAATACAAATTAGACTCTTTATTCCCAATTCAATATTTCTAACTAAAAAAATAACTAGAAGTTGCATTGCAAATGGGAATCTAATACTTGCTCTATTAATAGGACATCAGGCCTTAGAGCAAACAAGGTTTACTTTTATATTTGGTTCTTAATACATGGAGAGTAAAAATTTCTATGTTATGCGGAGAATCAGGTACCCTATTCAATAGGATCTGTAAGACCTCAAGCACAATTTTACTTCAACTGAAGCAATTTCTTTACACCTTGCTTTCACTACAAGTTATTTTTGGATAATTATTTTAGATCCATTCCTTTACTAAATGATTTGTTAGAAGAACAAAAATTTGCAACTGGAATTGTGCGAAGAAATAATATCCATTAAAAACTAATGCACAGCTGAAACTAAAACAGCTGCTGGATGGGGAAGCTGTGACACTTGGGAAACATAAGATGGTGAAATCACTGTTGTAAAATGGTTTCCCAATCGAATAGCATCTATGTTAGTGTCAGATAATGTGCAAGACATCCTTTATTGGTATAGACAGACCTGAAATTGTAAAGTTCTGTAATAAAAGTATGGGGGGAGTGGACAAACATGACTTTTTAATGTCACTATACCAAACTGCTAGAAAAAGCGGACACTTTGTATTATATTTCACTACTTCAATATCCTTATTAAAAACTCATGGATGAATAACAAACATGCAATTTCTTTAGGAATTCTTCAGAAAAATCAAATGGATTTACTGGATTTTATGTCTGATGTTGCATAAACTTTTTTATTTTTAAAGAAATCAGCAGCCTCCACCAATTTTTTGTTGATCTGTTTCACCACCCTCAAAGAAAAAATTAAACCAGCTGTTAGGCCTTGCAAAGATGTTCTGTATGATTCATTATGATTGAAATAAGTTCAAAGCAACAGAGATGCAAACTGGAAGGTTGTGCATACAAAACTACTTTATTCTGAGTTTTTTTTTTTTTTTTTTTTCCATTTTCATGCAGAAAGAAATTGTTTCAAAATGTTTCATGATAGCCTGGTGTCTTATAATTAGAACATTTTTTAATAGGTTTGGTAATTGGCAGAATATTATAATATTTCCTATTTAAGATACTTACATATAGTGTATCCTATTTAACTACTCATTGATTTTTTATCAGTCAAATTAAAAATTCAGGGCCGGAGGGGTTAAATTGACTTAATATCAAGACTCATTTTTTATGTGTGATGGATATTATGATATGTCACAGTTTATTTATTTTAAGTACACTTGCAATTATTCTTACTTAAAAAGAAATACACAAGAAAAATTCATTTACCTCCTCCTGCTTCTTCTTCACTTGATTCGGAATCACACAAAGCTGCAATGTTAGACATAAGAAGTGATGTTCCCTAATAAATAATGATAATGAGCATTAAAACAACAGAACAAAAAGCACCGTCAACAACAATTAAAAGAACAACTGTTTAAATATTTATATGACCTTAAGGCCGTATCCAGAAAAACATGTTGGGTGGGGGTGGGCAGGGCAACTTTCACTCAAATGTTCTTCGTGCACCTGCAAATATGCACACTAATAGCATGTGTGCCCTTAACTTTAAAAGAAATATAAGTTGTTGTCTTAAACTTCCTATCTGGGCATAGTGAAATGGTTTTGCGCTATGAATAAGATCGGCTGTAACGCTGCATGGCGGCAAACAATGGAATTAATGTTTCTAAAATCAGAAATGGCAAGGAAAGATTTAATGATAGTAATTCTAAGAAACGGCTTAAAAATGATGGGACTAATCATCTAAAATGCACAAATCTCGGCTAGAGACCGTGGCATTATAAACTACTAACAAACGCAGAAATATAACCAAAAACTGTTAATAAGGTGTTGAGCTCGTAATTGAGGGATTGAGCGATCAGTATTCGAGCCATCGAAAGACTATCATGTAGGTATCTGGTGCCCGTAAAATCCGTCGTGTCCTCCCTGTTTCGTAAATATAATAAATCTGGGTATACTGAAATTGGGAAAACATCTCCTCTGTAAAGTTTTTAAATTGTGATTGCCCTAGGAATGAATTCTAGACAGTCGCCATTCTCTCTGTCTAGCTGTAGCGCACTGTTAAGCTGTACAGTGTAGTGATGACTCATCTCCACGTTTCACATCAGATGTCTGCTTTGTGATGATATTAACAAAGATGTTTACATGACATGTGGGTTTTTAAGGCCAGTAGATAGCAGAGCCACTTATTCTACTTGCTTGACACCCACTTGGATTTTAGGACCGTCTTAGATCTTTTTAGAGGTCTGTTGAACTCAGAAAGCCAACATTTATAATATACATGCTTTATTAAAAGTTTTCCCATCTCATTGCACTTGGCCTAGGGTGCGAGATGCGGTCCATACCAATGTAAGTACAATACTCTACTTAATCTTTTTGAAAGACTTTTGAACACAGCTCCCTTTCTGACTTTATATTGACCAATAAATGTTGTATTGCTTGGAGCTATACAACTCAAGCCAATGGTTTTTCTCCCTGCGAGATTCATTGTGGTAATCATTCCGATTCCTTATGCGAATGTTATTTAGTTATAAGTACATGACGACGGATGACAGTAGTGGTGTGATAGTTTGAACGATGCTAGTGACGCATGGCCACAGATAATGGTTTCAACACTTCAGCTTCCTTTGGGGAAAACAAGGAAAATTGAGACCGAATTTCTTTAATAGAACCTGGGAAGGTGGATAGCATGTGTGTGGAAGGAGCATGTTGACCGCTTTTGGCATAAATTTTGGCAAAAGTGATGGAACCTGTGGACCGCGTGTATCCATTACAGCCTGGTCCAGTCAAAGCTCAGTCTGGTTTGAGAATCTGGACATTTGTCAGAAATTCTGCCTCGCTGCAAATATGTATGCTGAATTCTGTACTTTGTGATCTGATTACTGTCTTTTTTGCTTCTAGTAAAATTAGGTAGCACCCAGTGGCGCCAACTTATATGGGCCCTTGGGGTACGAGCCCACCCAATAATTTGCTCTCCTAGCCCACCCTATTTTCACTATATTGATTTATTATTCATTTATATTTTTGAAGCTAAAAAGCATTTTCCTTGAAAAAAGTTAGGAATACAAGCTATAAAAGTAACTTCACAGTTAAATGTATATCAAATAAAAACATATTTCACAAATGAATTCTGATCAGTGTAAATTCTTATAATGTGTATTAGGTTTCGAAAAAAGAAATTTTTGGTGATAGCAACAGATGTTTCAAGGAAAATATATTGCATACCCTCCATCACCCTGCGAGTGAAACTTTACCAGATCTATTCTTAAATCCATCATAACTTTATACATTAAATGGTATTGAATTAATGTATCCTTATTTGCCTTCATCCCTCTCCAAAGGAAAAAAAATCTTGAGTGACTCTATTCAACTTACCGAACATTAAGTAATGAACGGTTGTATAGAAAAAGCAAAGTAAGAGAAGTTGTTAAATAAACAAAAGAGAAAATTATAATAAAGTGTTTCAGTATTTTTCTATATATAGTATGTTATTTATTTTAACGCTATTGTACTTAAAAAAATTTGAGCCCATAGATCATAATGATAAAAATTTCAGTCTGTCCCTGAAAAAAATCTGTAAATGTCATGTGACAATGATTTATAACATGTATATAAACTTTCAGCTGAAGTGGATAAAATACTATTGTCTAAGATACTATTGCACTTCAAAAATTTGAGCCCATAAGCCTAATGATAAAGATTTTTTTGTTGTGTACCTGTAAAAAACTATGTGCTATATTGTGTAACATACATACAGTTTGTGTGATGAGGACCTATAGTAGTGTAACATGTAGTGTAAATTTCCAGTTCATTTGAATAAGGTGTTTAAACGCTGTCGCATTTTAAATAATTTAAACCCATAGGCCTTAATGATAAAGAATTTTTTTTCTGAGTCTTTGTACAAATCTCTAAGTGCTAGAGTCCCCAAAATTTATACAGTTCGTTCAATGGTGACCTATAACATGTACACAAATTTTCAGTTCAATTGGGTAACATTTAGATTTTAGATGATATCACAATTTAAATAATTTAAGCCCATAGACCACAATGATAAAGAATATTTTGTTGTGTGCCTGTAAAAATCTATAAGTGCTAGATTCACCAAAATCTATACAGTTCGTGTGAAAGTTACATTTGTATAAATTTTCAGTTTATTTGAATAATGTGTTTAGACATTATCGCACTTTAAATAATTTGAGTCCATAGACCATAATGATAAAGAAGTTTTTGTTGTGTCCCTGTAAAAAATTATAAGTGTTAGATTCACCAAAATCAATAGGATCATGCAATATGTATGTAAAGTTCTCTTTTTAGTGTTTTTTACAAAAAGCAAATATCTATTTTGGTAATTTAGACTTTACAAGACAGAAAATTGCTAATGAATAAGGTTTCACAAGAAAAAAAAAAAAAAGATATTGCAGAGAAAAAATTCACTTCTTTTACAATTTTATTTCTGGTCAGTAGATTATTTATTTATATATTTATTTATTTTTATTTATTTATTTATTTTGGGGGGGGGGGTTCAAAAAAGTAATTTTTGGCAATTGGTTGGTGTGTGTATGTACAGTGGTGGACATAATTATAAGACATATAACAACAGGATACTTGGCATCTTCTTATATTATTAAAATCTGTGTGCATCTGTCTTTCTGTCTGTCTGTCTGTCTGTGAGAAATGCCTTGTGACCGCTAAAGCTCCGGCGCTAATGGTCGCATCGCCTCGAAACCAGTGTCGACAGACGCAGAATTTCTTCATCTCGACATCGCGATAATTCGCTAAGCGATGCGACCCTAATTAGCGGAGATATTAATTAAAATGTCCACACATGTCTACCGAAAAATGACCCAGGATTCATGATTAAATGCTTAAAAAGCGACATTTTTACGGAAAAAGTGGAAAATTAATTAGAAATATCAGTCGTATTGTTACAAACAAGATACCATTGGAAAGGGCTTTTTTTTCTCAAACCGATGGTGTAAACGGCTTATCGATCGGACAATTAGATTTTTTTAAATTAACTAAACTAAAAAAAAATGGTGGAAACAAATCACAAGCATTTTAACTTGGCAGACGATCTTGAACGGAAAGAAAAAAAATCTGGTGTTTAATGAGGTCACGTGTTTTTGTACTGCGATTAAAAATTGCAATTTTCTATTTTCTTCAATTTTTCAAAATTCGCACATTTCAATTAGTATACAATCTTAACCCCACAAAACAAACTTACAGTTCAAATTTCATCGATTTTAGTCAATAAACAAAAGATTTACATTTTAATTGCAAATTAAATTTTATCTTTACATGCCTGACATTTTATCTGTCGAAAGAGGATACCAGTTTCAAAACGACACAAATACACATAAGGTAAAAATATTTCTTTTTCTATTTACTTCCATTAACCAACTACCGTATATAATGGAATTAGAAATTTCACCTGACTTACACGTTTTGAGGTGTCATGGCGCTGTAATAATTTAAAATTTCAATATTTAAAATTCTAATTATGTTTAATTTTTTTTTTTTAATATGTCATTCGATACACATTTTAAAGTACGGTTACATTATTGAAAGGGGAATTCGAGATTTCACCCGATTTACATGTTTTGAGGTCTCCTGATTAGGTTTTCTTTTGCATCGCAATAGTGGAATTCAAGATTTCAGCTTATTTACACGTTTTGAGGTCTCCTGAATGGGTTATCTTTTGTATATCAGCTACTAATTAAAGTGTCGAAAGTGGAATTAGAGATTTCACCTGATTCACACGTTTTGAGGTCTCCTGAATGGGTTTTCTTTTGTATCTCAGCTGCTAATAAAATAATTTCATAAGTAATACATCATTTGAAAGCTTTGTTAATTTGGAATTGAATAGTAGATTACAGAAATTCGATATTTCAACATTTCTCCTGATTTAAACGTTTTGAGGTGTCCTGAATGGGTTTCTCTTTTGTCTCAGTTACTAATTAAAAAAATTTCATAAGTAATACATCATTTGAAAGCTTTGTTGAGTTGGAATTGAACAGTAGATTACAGAAATTTCTACCGCCAGATGGCACTGTAATATTTTTAAATTACAATATTTCTATTTCTAATTGTTTCAGCGTGGATCGTACTTTCGATTCACGCTTTCCCCCCCGACTGGTAGTTGGCTCTTTGCCAAATGAGAGGTGATTTTTTCTCTCTTTGAGAATGTTTTTTTTTTAGTTTAGTTTTTCAGCCTGTCTTAAACAGGAAGCATTTTCTTTTCTCTTGAACATGAAAAGTTATGATTTACATATCTTGATCTTGACTCCTTTATGGAGAAACAATATATTTCCTGAATAACTCCCAATTTAATTTTAAATTGTGAATTCATCCTTAAAATTCTGCGAATAGTAATTTTATTTGTGTGTTTAATTTCTGCAATAAAGTATATAAGCTCTCCCAACCTGACTAGATTCTATGACTGAAATTGAACACGTGAATTACAGATTTATAGATTAAGAAGTGTTTTGTGATTATATAATTCTGCATTTTTTGATGGTACAAATTTTTTGATGGTGCAGTTTTTTCATGGTGCACGAAACTCGGGATAAGTGAAATCATGTGATATTGAAATTACACTTGGATATTTAATTTATTTGGATTACGAAATGTGAAAACGAAACTGAAAAACAATAATGACTCGAAATGTGGATGCATCATATTGGAAAGCTGCCTGGATATTTAACCAGGTAAGCAAAATTTTACTACTATTTATAACATTGATTAAATCAAATTAGAAATTTTAATTATTTTAATTATTTTGTTTTCTTTTTTACTTGATTATTTGCTCGCTATGAATAGAGAGAAATTAAAAGCTAAGCGTTCTACGGAACGCTCTAATGTAACAAAACTAATTAATAAATTAGAGAATTTATTATTAGATGATATAGAAAATACAAAATCAGACGAAATTATTGAAATTCAGGAAATGATATGTGAAAGAGAAATTGCATTAAAAAATTTAAATGAAGAAATTGAAAATTTAATAGTAGATATTAAAGAGTATGAAAAAGATATTGCGACCAGCAATAAATACGTCGAGCAAATAATTTCTGCCAAATGCAAAATTAAGTTGAGATTAAAAAGGTGTAATAATATAGAAGAGAATGGTTCAAATTGTTCTGTCAGTGAAACCCAAACAAAAACTTCTGCTATAAGACTCCCTAAGATGTCCTTACCACGATTTAGTGGACAAATAGAAAAATGGAACGAATTTTTCGATTGTTTCGAAAATTCTATCCATTTAAATGAAAATCTTACAAAAATTGAAAAATTTACTTACCTGAAAACGCTTTTAACTGACAAAGCGTACAATGTTATTGAAGGGTTTTCACTTATGGAGCAAAATTATGATAATTGCATAGAGATGCTAAAGTCACGTTTTGGGCAAAAGGATATTATTATTAATGCTCATATGAATAAATTACTAAATTTAGAATGTGTAAGGAGTTCATCAAATATAACTGCGTTGCAAAAGCTATATGACGTTTGTGAAGTAAATATTCGCAGTTTATCTAATTTAGGGGTGACAAAAGGCCAATATGGTCATTTACTGAATCCAATTTTATTAAAATTATTGCCAAACGATCTAGTAGTTGAATATTACAGGCAAAGTGATAAAAGGAAGGATGAGTCTGATGTGACAGACTTAATTAATTTTCTTAAAATAGAACTTGAATCACGTGAAAAATCACTTAGTATGATTAATTATAAAAATGCTTCGGTAATTGTAAATAAAAATAAAGCCGAAATTAATGACAGAAAATTTTCAAATAAAATGAATTCATTGAATGTAGGTGTAAAAAATATATGCATATTTTGCAAGAATTATGATCATCCTTCTCTTGAATGTACTAATCAAACTGATGTTGAGAAAAGGTTAAAATTAAAGAAGGATGGCAGGTGTTATAAATGCTTTCTAAAATCTCATCTGTCATCACAGTGCAGAGTGAAATCGCAGCCTTGCGAAAAATGTAAAGCAACAGATCATAACAAATTATTTTGTTTTTCAAAAAACTTGAAACCAGAAGTAGTAGAGAACACTATAGTATCGAATTCACATTTGAAAAATAGTAATCAGGCAGCGTTATTGCAAACATGTTGCGTAATAGCACAATCTAATTCTAGATCAAAAACTGTCAGACTCTTATTGGATTCCGGAAGTGAAAAAAGTTTTATTACTAAAGAATTGGCTCACGAATTAAAATTAACCCGTGTAAGAAAAGAAAAGCTAACTGTTTTTGCCTTTGGCATAAATAAAGGTAAAGAAGAGGAATTCGAAGTTTTTAATATTGAACTGCGTAGCAAAATAAATCCTCGTCGGCTCATTCATGTTGAAGTATTAGCTACAGACTTAATAACCGCGACTCCCTTGAAAAGCCCAAGGGGCGAACCAGAAATTGAAAGTTATATTAAAAATAAAAACTGGAAATTGGCAGACAATTCATTAAGTGATTCCAAAATTAATATATTACTAGGAGCGGATTATTTTTGGAAAATACAGAGAGGTATCATTGAAAAAATTAGTGATAATTTATATGTTGCTAATACTATTTTCGGATATACTGTAGTGGGGAAATTGAATAATAATAGTACAGAGGTAATTAATTCGCATTTTGTATCTGTCAATAAATTTGACAGTTTTGATTTGTAGCGTTTTTGGGATTTAGAATCACTTGGAATATGTGACAGTAAGAATGATTCTCTGTCACAGAGAGATACAGAAATTATTAATTCTTTCAATGAAAGTTTAAATTTTGTTAAGGGAAGATATGAAATTCAATTTTTGTGGAAGGAAAATAAAAATGAATTAAAATCTAATATAGAAATAGCCAAAAATAGACTTTGGGGTTTGAGAACAAAACTGTCTAAAAATGAATATGAAAAAATTCTTGAGGAACAAAAGAAAATGGGTATAATAGAGGAGTGTGAATTAAACAAAAATGAAACTGGTGTATATTATATGCCCCACAGACCGGTGATAAGAACAGATAAGTCCACTACAAAGGTCAGAATAGTGTTTGATGCTTCTTCCAAAGAAAAAGAAGCAAAATCTTTAAATGAATGTTTATTTGCAGGCCCCAATTTAAATCCTAATATTTTGGATATTATTTTGAAATTACGCCTTCATAAAATTGCCTTTGTTTGTGATATCGAAAAAGCTTTTCTGCAAATACAGGTTGCAGAAAATGATAGAAACTTTTTACGGTTTCTATGGTTTGAGGATATGTAAATAGTAAAAATCCTCTATTAAAGGTTTTCCGCATGACTCGTGTAACTTTTGGTGTTACAACATCACCCTTTTTGCTCTCAGCTACCATTAAACATCATATAAAAGGATATAAAGACTTGTTTGAGAAAGTTGTTAATATGCTTGATACTTCCTTATATGTTGATGATCTCTTTCATGGCACTAATTCTGTAAATGAAGCATTTATTTTATCGTCTGGTGCTGTGAAAATACTTAAAGATGCCAATATTTAAAAGTAATTCTTACGAATTAAGCAAATTGTGGGAAAAACATGGAATAAGCGTTGATGAAGAAATAAATGAGGGAAATATCTCTAAGGTATTGGGAATAATGTGGTCAAGTAATAATGACACGTTAAGAATAGACTTTCAATCTCTGTTAGAAGGGTTTGATAATGAAATTATCACTAAGAGAAATGTTTTACAAACTGTAGCACAGGTATATGACCCTGTAGGGTTTATTTCCCCTTTTATAATAAGAGTTAAATTTCTAATGCAAGAATTATGGGAGCAGGGTGTTGATTGGGATTCTGCTTTACCCGATGCTTTAACACAAAAATTTAAGAAATGGCATAGTGAAATACAGGATTTAGAAAATTTTGA
The DNA here is from genome assembly GCA_963930645.1 of Salticus scenicus. NCBI lineage: Eukaryota > Metazoa > Arthropoda > Arachnida > Araneae > Salticidae > Salticus > Salticus scenicus. The sequence goes on from OZ005655.1 coordinate 310,442,976, forward strand.
AGTGCCTAGAAAATATTTTACGAATTTTGAAACATTAACTCCTGAAACTATTCAAATTTGTGTTTTCTGCGATGCCAGTTTTAAGGGATATGGTACAGTAGCTTATTTTCGTGATCCTTGTTCCCGTGAAACTTCATTTATTATGTCAAAGACAAGAGTAGCTCCTCTCAAAAAACTTACTTTGCCTCGACTTGAATTGATGGGAGCCTTAACAGCTGCTCAATTAGCTCATTATCTTGGGCGGCTATTTTCAATTACCGTCAAAAACATACTATGCTTCTGTGATTCCCAAATTACCCTTTATTGGGTCAAGGGAAGTGCTAGCAACTGGAAGCCCTTCGTAGAGAACAGAGTGCGTGAAATTCAACAATTAGTGGCCCCGTCTCAGTGGAGATTTTGTCCAGGGGTTAAGAATCCAGCTGATGTGCTATCTCGTGGTTGCACAGCAGCTGAATTGTTGAAGAATGAAGAATGGTTAAAGGGACCAATCTGGTTGAAAAAAGAGCACTTACCGACACCACTACCTGAAAATGAAGCGAAAATACCTGAAGAAGAGATTTTGAGAGAAACACGGAAAACTACTGTTTGCTCTTTAACTCATGGCAATAATGAATTTGAATTATTATATAAGTTTTCATCTTGGTCTAAATTAAGACGTGTTACAGCTTGGTGTCTTAGATTTATAAAAAATACTAAATGTCGATCTGTGCGAAATACTGGCTTTTTAACTATACAAGAACTTGATGAGGCAACTAAAATTATTGTGAAGTTGGTTCAAAGACATGAATTTGGAGAGGAAATAAAGACTTTAAAATCTGGAAGAAACCTGAATGCTATTAACAAACTCCTTTCTTTAAATCCTTTTCTAGACAAAAATGAAATTCTTCGTATTGGCGGAAGATTAAGACACGCAAACCTACCTGAGAGTCAAAAGCACCAAATGATACTTCCCAAAACGCATCACATTACAGATTTAATTATAAAGTACTTTCATGAAAAACATCTTCACAGTGGAACTCAGTTAACAATTTCAGTCCTGCGACAACAATATTGGATAATTAATGCAAGAGACACTGTGAAAAGGAATCTGCGGAACTGTATGAAGTGTTTTAGAACCACATCGAACTTAGCCTCTCAACTAATGGGTGATCTTCCAGCTGCTCGAGTAGTGCCATCACAAGTGTTTTCGAAAGTCGGGGGTTGATCTTGCACGCCCCTTTCTCATCAAACCTCGTAAGGGCCGAGGTGTTAGATCTTATAAAAGTTATATTTGTTTATATATCTGTTTTTCCACAAAAGCAATTCATTTGGAAATACTCAGTGATCTCACATCTGAAACATTCCTCGCATCTTTGAAGAGGTTTGTTGCTCGACGAGAAAACCTGAAGAATTGTTTTCAGACAGAGGAACGAACTTTGCAGGTGCCGACAACGAAATGAAAAAAATGATGTCCTTGATTTCTTCTGACGAAAAGATCCACAGATATTTGTCCGAAGAAATAATCAAATGGAATTTCAATCCCCCATCGGCCCCCCATTTTGGAGGACTTTGGGAGGCTGGAATAAAACAGATGAAAGGTCATTTAAAAAGAACTATTGGCGAACAAATATTAACTTATGAACAGTTCCTTACTTTAATTACTCAAATTGAATCGTGCTTGAACTCAAGACCTCTTGTTGCGCTCTCGAATGATCCCAGTGACTTAAATGCTCTAACTCAAGGACATTTTATCATAGGCACTGCCTTGACTTCAATACCAGAACCTGACTATTCTTCAGTTAACCTAACCCCGCTAGAAAGATGGAAACTTCTACAAAAAATTTTTCAAAGTTTCTGGAAGAGATGGTCCTCAGATTACCTATCAGACTTGCAAAGGCGATCAAAATGGTTAATAAATAAACCAAATTTCAAGAAAGACGATTTGGTTTTAATAAAAGACGATAATCAGCCCCCTTTGAAGTGGAAACTGGGTCGCATAATCCAATTATTTCCTGGAGCAGACGGCATGATTCGTGTAGCTCTACTGAAAACTATTTATGGAGAGTTGAAGCGTCCGATCGCCAAACTATCTCCTCTGCCATTTTAAAAACTTTGCACTAAAAACCTGAAACTGTGAACATTTCTTTTTTTTTATTTTTTTTTTATTTTTTTATTTTTTGTTTTCCTGTATTTTATCCACTTATGTTAATAATCTAGTTACAATGTTTCATTATGTATATTAATCTCTCTTTTTCTTATCTATTTGCAGTTGAAGACTGAAAATGAAAACCTGTAACAACACTAATGTTGTTATTGTACTTTTTAGGATATTTTTATGAACCTCCGTTCATGGGGGCGGAGCATGTTTCAGCGTGGATCGTACTTTCGATTCACGCTTTCCCCCCCGACTGGTAGTTGGCTCTTTGCCAAATGAGAGGTGATTTTTTCTCTCTTTGAGAATGTTATTTTTTTTTTAGTTTAGTTTTTCGGCCTGTCTTAAACAGGAAGTATTTTCTTTTCTCTTGAACATGAAAAGTTATGATTTACATATCTTGATCTTGGCTCCTTTATGGAGAAACAATATATTTCCTGAATAACTCCCAATTTAATTTTAAATTGTGAATTCATCCTTAAAATTCTGCAAATAGTAATTTTATTTGTGTGTTTAATTTCTGCAATAAAGTATATAAGCTCTCCCAACCTGACTAGATTCTATGACTGAAATTGAACACGTGAATTACAGATTTATAGATTAAGAAGTGTTTTGTGATTATATAATTCTGCATTTTTTCATGGTACAAATTTTTTCATGGTGCAGTTTTTTCACTAATCATGATTAAATTTTTTTTAATGCGTCATTCGATACACATTTTAAAGTACTTTTACATTATCGAAAATGGAATTCAAGATTTCACCAGATTTACACGTTTTGAGGTCTCCTGAATCAGTTTTCTTTTGTATCTCAACTACTAATTAAAATAATTTCATAAGTAATATATCATTAGAAAGCTTTGTTGATTTGGGATCGAACAGTGGAATACAGAAATTTCTACCGCCAGATGGCGCTGTAATATTTTCAAATTTCAATATTTCAATTTCTAATCATGATTAAATTATTTTTAATACATCATTCGAAAGATATTTTAAAGTTCTTTTATACTATCGAAAGTTTTCAGCAGATTTACACGTTTTGAGGCATCCTGATCAGGTGTTCTTTTGCATCTCAGCTAATTGAGTAAGACCGTTCAAAATTGGTATACGTAGGTTAATTAGAAGGGGCTGAAAGGGTGGGGAAGAAATAGGCGTGCACCGCGCGTGTATCCCCTAACTTGCGCGCGCGCAGCGCGCATGGGACTGCGCTCCCGAAGTCAGTGGGGACCCGGTCCGACTTTTTAACCAATGAGAAATAATTTTTTTTATTTTCTTTTCTTAAGAATAAAAATTTGATTTGAGAAGGAATACGTGCGCGTAGCGTGCGCGTACCTTCACACGTGCGCGCGCAGCGCGCATGGGTCTTGTTAGCTGGTGTGAAGTAGATCCAAGGCTAAGTGAATTACCAGAGGAGCTACTCTAGACATAAACACCAGCTTAACAACATTTAAAGTTAATTAAATGAATTTGATAAAATGGAAGCTAGAATAAGTAAATATGCTGAAAGATAAAAATGTATACGTTGTTAAATAAATAATGACCATAACAAATTTTAATTTAATTTGTGTTTTAATTGAAACAATAAATTCAACAAAAAAGTTTATATAAATAAAAATTGATATAACAATAAGATAATTGAAGTAGACAAATATTTTTATGAATAACAAACATACCAAAGCAGATGCTGGATGGTGAGTAAGAAGACAATATTTAACATCCTTTTATTTCCCATGTAGGTTGCAGAAAAGACAACTAAGTGCCATTACAAAGAGCTGGTGACACTTATGTAGAAGTCGTGACGTTCTTTTTTCCACTTGTTATTGTCGCGATATTAACACCTATAAATTTCATTTAAATTTCGAACTCACAAAAAGGATTAACGTGAGTTATAACTAACTAAAAATGAAAAGATTTTATTTGAATATAAAAAATAAACGCCACATATTACGGCGATATTTCATGAAGCCGGCATCGGCGAAAAATGAACAATGGCAGGGGCAAGAGCAAAGGCAAAAGCAACCGCAACACCCACTATCATCGCCGTTCGCTATTTATAGCTTCGCGGGAGAAACGAAGTGATCTTCCGGATGTACGTCGGGGCATGTGCCGGCGCGGCGCATGCGTAGTTTTCGGCTATCGTTCTTAGATGTTTTATGCAAATTTCTTAAACTCGGCTCAGTCGGAACTTCCGGAAGGTTAGCAATTGTTTACGTTTCGCGTTTGAAAAATTAAGATGGATGATTTAAATTTGAAAGCTCCTTAATATAGTATTTCATTGAACGATATATTTATTTTCCTGGTAAGTAGAAAATATATTAAAAGGAAATTAGGATTTTTAATAAATGTTTAATTTTTTTCAACTAACGTTTTTTTTTCTTTAAGCTTTATTTTAAGAGTGATTAATTTTTAATATATTTAATTAGCATAACGATAAGAAAAAACGGCAAACTATAGGTTTACTATTAACAGGTCTGTGCTGCCGAAGGCAGTGGGGACCCGGTGTGATTTTTTACCCGATCAGAAATGATTTTTTTTAGGGGGCACGAAGTGTCAGGGAAGGAATGTGGGCGTGCAGCGCGTCGCGCGCGCACGGGACTGCACTGCCAAAGGCAGTGGGGACCCGGGCCGACTTTGTACCCCATGAGAAATGATTTTTTTTTCTTTTCTTTTCTTAAGAATAAAAATTTGATTTGAGAAGGAATATTTGCGCGCAGCGCGCATGGGTCTGCGCTGCCGAAGGCAGTGGGGACCCGGTGTGAGTTTTTACCCGATCAGAAATGATTTTTTTTGGGGGAGGAGGGGGGCACAAAGGGTCAGGGAAGGAATATGCGCGCAGCGCGTGTATCCCTTAACTTGTGCACACGCAGCGCGCACGGGACTGCGCTGCCGAAGGCTGTGGGGACCCGGGACGACATTTTACCCGATCAGAAATGATTTTTTTTTTTTTTTTAATTTCTTTTCTCAGGACTAAATGTTACTGTTAGTGATTCATTAATTATAGTGATTCATTTGAAAATACTGACCCGCTAGCGGGCGAAGCTCGCTAGTTGGAATATTAAAATCCGAATACACTACTACGTCAGAAACGCCAAAGAAAAATAGTTGAGATGCATACAGCTGTTTCGGTAGCCTTAAGTGTACCATCTTCAGTGCAAAAAGAATTCTTTTTGCACAGAAGACGGTACGCTTAAGGCTACCAAAACAGCTGTATGCATCTTGTACTGAAGACAGTATGCTTAAGGGTATCGAAACAGCTGTATGCATCTCAAATACTTTTCTTTGGCGTTTCTGACGTAGTAGTTTATTTGGGTTTTAATAATTATAAGACACCTATCTAATTTGACAAATAGTGAAAAAAAAGATTCAGAGCTTAAAAATGTTTTATCAAATATGTCAAAAACATAAATTTACTCTGTTATCATATATAATTATTTTATAATAATAATATTTTCATACAATTTAATGAAAAAACTTAAAAACATAATGGAAAAAATTATAAGACACCAACCATTTTTTTTCCAAATACAGTGGTCAACATAATTAGCAGACACTAATGGTCTAAAAGAAAATCCTCTAACATGGTTATTCAATATTTGGTAGAGCCGCCATTGCTTTTTATAACATGAAAGATGCGATTCAGCATCGAATCTATCAATTCTAACAAAATATTGCAAGACAGTTCTTCCCAAGCAAATTTTATAGCATTCTTTAGGTCTTTGACACATATAAACTGCCTCCCCTTTCGGTAAACCGCACAAGCTAAGATCCCCCACAAGTTTTCAATGGGATTTAAGTCTGGGGAGCGAGAAGGCCACGGGAGAATATTGATACTTTGCTCTGAAAGCCACTTTTTGTTTGTTTCATGTGATGCATGAATCGTCGCGTTATCATGCTAGAAAGTGTAGTTTTCGCCACAAAGAAGTTCACCGCATATGGCTAGATGATCTTTAAGAAGATTCTTATACTTTTCGGAATTCATTCTTAAATGCACAAAAACAATATCTGTTTTCCCTTGAGCCAAAAAACCAGTCCAATCTAATTACCGAGCCTCTATCCATTTGGCGACTCATTAGTACATGAGGAGACTTCTGTTAATCATGACAATAATATTGAAACACATCAGGACCATCCAGGTTAAACTTTTTTTCATCAGAAAATAACACAGAGACCATTTGGAGGTCCAGGCCGTAGTTTGTTTAGCGAAGTTTAGATGCTCCATTTTGTGCCGGCTTAGAAGCGGGGATTTTTTCTTCAATTTCTTATATTTCACAGAGGAAGCATTATGCAACACCCCGCGAATGGTTCTCCTTGAACAATTCAGTTTCAAAGCATTTTTAATGCCTGTAGTGATCATCTTTTTCTGTGTAGCGAGCGAAAGCACATGGTGTCTGTCTCTCGAGGTCAAGCAAGGAGTACGTCCAGATCTTTTAATCACCGATCCATTAATTCCTCTTTTCAAAACATTTCTAATTGCACAACTAGAGCATTTAATAACTTTTGAAATACAGTTCCCGCCGCTTATTAAAATCACATTCGTTCTGAGCCAAAGTGATTTTATTAAGCGGCTGATTTTGATATCCGGCGATCATTTCTGCACTTGAGGAAAAGATATTACTTCCCTGAATTTGGAAAGAAACTTCAAAAGGTAACGAATAATGTAATTAGTAAACAATATTAATTAATTTTTGAGAGATAATTGTTTCTTCGATATGAGTAAATTAAACGCATTCCAAGTTCCCATGAACTTGCGCTTGAGGAAAATCATCATTACTTTACCAAAAGTTCACGCTGTTCTTATAAATTTAAAATTCTTTTTTTTGTTTAAACCTCTAGAATTATAGAAATTTTAAAATAAGAACTAGAAATTGCTTTTTAATATTTCGAAATTTAAAAAAAATATATTATTTCAAATTAAATTTGTAACTTATCACTGCATTTTGAAGAAATACTTTTCTTGAAATTGTTACGGAGATAAGTGATGGGGCGTGTTTAATTTGTAACTGTGCTGCAAGTGTAAAATCTTCGACAATGAGCGATAACGGAGTATTGTTGTGCTTTAATTTCTTTTCTTATTTAAAAAAAAAAAAAAAAAAATCACAATGTAAGTTAAAGAAAAAACTTTTTAGTGTGCATAAATAATATTTTTGACTGCTGAGGAGATATTTTTGAGTTTATTAACCAGTGACGCTGATTTTATTAAGCGGCGGCTTTAAAAGTAATTTGTATTCACTTGATTCCGGTCCTGGCAATTTGATCAGATTAACCCATTCAGTACCGGTCATGGTTATAGTTATCCTATGCGCACAAAAGTTGTTTTCCTGACTAATGAGACATAAAATAAGACAAAAATAAAATTTCAGAAAATTAGCTTTAATACTTTTTAAAATACAGAATGTTGCGAAAACGCAACGTCAGTCCAAAGCAGTATATAAAGCATCATTTTTTGGAATCATGGAAATCTTAAAAACATTTAGCATGTACAGCAACATTACATTTTTTACACATTGTTACTGTCTGACTACTGCATATTTTACACCTCCTTCTTTTATTTTCGGGATTTTTTGTGATTATAGGGCCTGTACGATCCTTTTGTTTTTGTTGTAAAAAGTGATTTTGTATTGCGGATGGCCGACCAGTACATGTGGTTTCAGGAATAGGGTTTATATCATTTTTCATATCAAATGAATTTGATTTATTTGATGAAATATCTACTTCCGATTTTAATAAAGACACTGCAATTGCCCTTTGAAAGTCTAGCAATGTTGTTTTGGAATCCACAAATTCCCTATAAAGTTTCCAAGCATTTACTTTTACAATATCAATGCAGTTTACGAAAATAGGCCACCACCATTTTTTTCCTTTTATATTTATTCTGTAATTTGATATAAAATTATCTAATAAGTCCACCCCACCCATATGCTTGTCATAATCAGCAATGACTTTGGGTTGTTTTATTTGGACATTTTTTTTTCTGTTCTGGAGTAGCGTTTTGCATATGTTGCTGGCTCAGCATCATCCCAATTTGTCAGTACGGTGACAATAGCATTGTCGTTCCACCTAGCGACAGTAACATTATTCTTTGAATCGAATGCTACATCATATGTGCCATGAACTTAGTTCTTCATCTTTTTCACTGGTATAATAGGGCACTTACCAATCCTGTTTTCTCTAACTATCCCAGTTGCATGATGTCCTTGTTTGTTTAATTCTGAGAGGAATGCATGTGATGTAAAAAAATTATCAAAGTACACAATGTGTTGAGCGGGAGTTTCTACGACGTTTAAAAGATTCATAACGATATCTCCACCGAGACCAAGATCGAAAAAAATTTCAGTAGATTTCACTGTATATATGTCGAACTGGTACAGGTATCCTAAAAATTTTTAAAAATACATCTATAGGTTCTGAAGCTTGCAAATGATTTGATACTGACTCTTTTGCAGGTTTCAATGAATCGTAGCAATGTTTTTCTACATCTTGTGGTTGTTGATTATGTGCGGGGAAACATTTTTTCCAAGTAAAATTTTTCTTTCTTTTACCTGTATTATTTTTACTTTTCTTAACTTTAGAAGAAAAAAATATCGATCTCACCTGTGATATCTTTAGGAAATGGAATATTTTCACCCACAACATTACCGTCGATATTTTCTTCATCAGTCAAAACATCCGGGTCAGGTGGAATTACGACAAATTCATTATTTTCTTTTTCAAATTTGGAACTGGAATCATCACTAAGAGCTTGAAGATATTTTAAAGCTTCATTTATCGTTAAACAACGCCGTACCTTTCGTAAATTACGAGAATCGCCTGCAAAAAATAAAAAATCGATCATGAAATAAACGAAAACATCCTCCAAATCTTTTACAACACATTAGACTGACGTTGCGTTTTCGCAACATTATTTAAAAAATTAAATTTAGAGTATAGAAAAATTTTTTTTTACTTACTTGTTGATGCCATTTTGTTTTTAAGAGTTCGAAGAAAGCAAAACAAACTTTAGCCTATAATTTTGACATGTGTTGCCATCTACCACTGAAACTTGAAAGTAATCAATAAAAATAATGGAAAACATTGATTATTCATTATTTTATAATGAATATTAAATACAACTGTAGACCAATGATTTTTTTTTCTTTTATGCGTATTGGACACCACTTTAATAGGAAAATATTTTTATAGCAAAAAAGTTTAAAGTTTTCCGCAGAAAAAATAATGAAAAAAACGTTGCATTTTCGCAACGTTAGTACGAAATGGGTTAAGCGGCTGATTTTATTAACCAGTGAATTTATTAAGCGGCGGTTACTGTATTATTAATTGAAGCACCAATTTCATTTAATCTCCAAATTTCGTGAATTTCACTTTCTTTTAATTCTGTACCTTGTGGCATGTTTGTAAATGCGTGAAGTCGGTTATCGTCTGCTTTAGTTAACTGCAGACGTCATAATAGCGCACAGAAAATTTGCATATTGCACAATATTTTCGAAAGAAAAAGCAGGTGTTTTAATTAAAATGTTAGTGCATCTTATAATTTTGTCCATGGTATTTTTATTTTTTTTTTTTTATTAAACTCTATAAAAATATCATTTCTGTAAAACAATTATGTGTGATAACAGAATAAATTTATGTTTTTGACGTATTTGATAAAACATTTTTAAGCTCTGAATCTTTTCTTTCACTATTTGTCAAATTCGGATAGGTGTCTTATAATTATGTCCACCACTGTATATGTATGTATGAGTATGTGTGTATTATGTGCGGGATATTCTGGCTACCATATCTCCAAAACTAATAATGATAGAACTACAAAACTTCAGAATTGATACAAGTCTGGTTTACAAATAAATTTTCCAAATTTTGGTGAAAATTGGAAAACTGGAAGTGGGACTGTAAGTCCATATCTCAAAAACGGTTCCAATGATTTTCTTCAAATTTGCTATATAAACAAACTATTAGATGTCCTTTCGAATGATATAGTTGGTTAGTTCAGGAAAATCGACAGGTGTTCTGCATAAATAGCTCAATTTCAGGTCTCGTAAGTGCATTCCTTTAAAAACGACTGCATGGATTTTTTTCAAACTCGTCATATAAACTGACTTTTAAATATCCTTTTGTATGTAATTATTGCTTTCCGGTCAATAACTGAATATGCCAAGTTTTGGTAAAAGATGGTATCTCAAAAATGGCTCTAATGATTTTCTTGAAAATTTTTACATAAATTCATTTTAGATATCCTTTCTCATGTATTATGTTGTTATTACAGGAAAATTAAGAGTCTTCCTGCCTGGATAGGTTAACTTTAGATCTCAGAAAGTGGTGATTCAAAAAATAACTCTACCAATTTTCTTTCTTATTTTTTAACTTGCTATGTAAACTTTGTTTTATAAGTCTTTACATGTGTATTAAGTTTGTCATACCAGAAAATTTTTAGGTTTCTATTTTGTTAGGTTAATTTTATGTCTTCTGATCCTATTGGCTCCAAAAAATGCATATAACACGTGTAATAATGGGTAATGGAAGTCATATGGTTGTTTCACAAAAAAAAAAAAAAAAAAACTGGTGTCAGTTTTAAAAGACCTTTTTTTTACACGTGCAAGTTTAATTTTTCATGAATTAAAATTTCATAAGTTTTAATTTTATTATTCACAAAGAAAAAGGAAAAACATGTTTACGGGTTTTGTTGGATAAATAAATCTGACACTAATCACAGAATTATTTTAGTAAAGGATTAATCTGGAGGAAGATACTGATTGCATCCTGGAAAGGAAAGTGTCAAAAAATGGCAAATTTGATTTTATATCACTGAAAAAAGTGTACCAAGTGCCTCAACCAGGCCTGGACTGGTCAGGTCAGCTGGTCGGCGACTGCTGAGGGCCCCTGAAAATCCCTCAAATTATACTACGTTATAATTAGTTACATCAGTGGTGATCTCGTGCAACAATACATGAATACAATTTTACTACAGAACAATATAGTATAAACAATTGTGTGTATTCATTCAATTCATCTCATTCAATTAAATATTTTATAGCAATGTTTGGCACAACACAATATAAATAATAAAAGTATTAGTTTGAGTTTTGATATAGAAATTTTTATAAGTGAATTGATATCCGAAAGTTGTGGACAATTTTTTTTTTCAGTGCAGACAAAAACTGTCCGCAAGCCGTTTTTCTGTGTCTGCGACTATGTCGCCGTGTCATGGTGTTTCTGCCACTGGGGCACATATTATGTGTAAATTAGAATATACCTTTTGGTCACCTTTACTGCTGGATTTAATAAGACTTGTGTGCCTTTTTATTTATTTTTTTTTTTTTTTTTTTTTTTTCATTTTTGTTTCTTCAAATGAAACTTTTTTACTTTCTTCTGGATTCATAAAAAGAAAGTATTGGATTTGTAAAATTTTCAATTTCTATTTTTTATATAGTTTTACGCACTTTAAAAGTTACAGAACACTGACCATTTATGGAATGAAGTCTGTGTCTCTATAAGACAAAAAAAAGAAAAAAAAAACATGAAGATAAGAAGGACACACTATTTCTAACTATGAATCATGGATGTCATTTAGAAAATGCTGGCAAGAAGAATTGGATGAACTTATTTTGATAAATATGTTGGCAACTCCATAATGATGCATTATCCAACATTGAGAAATGGTACAAAAATAAAAACTATGTTTCGAATTTCTAGAGGTATATTTATTAAATGTTCACAAAAAGACTTCTTTTCTTCTATTTCATTTGAACAACTAGCAGAAATGGGGGTCTACTAACAAAGTAGTTAACTTTCAGGTAACTTCCTCATCTTTTGGAAAGGTATTTTATAATTCTGATAAAAATGAAATTTAAATTTTTTGTAGCCAATCTATAAATGGAAAATAAAAAAAAAAAAGTACAAAAACTATCCCACTGTGAATGCAAGAGATGTAGCATTGCATTTGAAATTAAGTTCTAAGTATTTAATGTTGAATTAATGTGTTATTTAGAGTACACAAATGTATACAATATAAAGTTTTGATTTTAGTTTGTAATATGGATTAATTTCTAAAAATATCTTTTTTTTTCTTTTTGCTTTTATATTACAAGAAAAAAGGAAAGTTATTGGATGCTTCAAATAAACAGGATGTAAGGTACATACTGTTTCTAGTATTCCTGTAAATTTTAAGTTAATTAAACAAAAAATGAATTTTTAATGAATTTATTAAAATGAGGCTTAACTGTGGAAAACACTTCCTCATCTGAGGTTTAGACTGATTGGAATAAAAGCGATGCTGTCCAGAAGAGGTTATTATTTTGATGCTTGACCTTAAAGATGCCTATTGCAAAGTGAAAGGTGAAATTAATAGAAATTTTATTAAAGGATTTTAAATTTGAAATACATAATTAAGAATCAGGATTCACAGTAGGATTAAAAAAATAGGTGTCACTACAATACAAAATTTCAATATAAATTCTTTAAATTTAAGGTACTACATAGTAATTAAATTGAGCAATCTTTTCCTCCTAATGTAAATTCTGAAAAATGTAAAAATAAAAATGATAATTACAGCTTTATAATTTTTTGAAACTGGAACAAGGACATTTTCAAGAGTTTTTCCACCAGCATTCACTGCTTGATTATTACCATGGAGAAGTAAAAATTTCACAGAATTATCTTTATTGAAAAATTTCTTTTTGTGAGGCTAGAAGAAAAAAAAAAAAAAAAAAGTTAGAACATAACAAAATGTAAAGTTAATATTGATATCACATCTGACTAAAAAAAATAAAGTGTATTTTCAAAAAATGTAACAGTAATTAAAAATTTAATAAACTGCAAAACTTTTATAAGCGCATGTAGTGAAACTAAAATATTTACAATCAAATTTATTTTCTTGTGATTCGCTAACAAATTTATAATAATAATAAAAATCATTTATTCTACTTGCATTGCCTTTTGCCACTTTTTTTTTTTTTTATATATATATATTGTCTCTTTTATTCAAAGTTCACAAAATTTTTAAACAAAGCAATATCCACAATAAATAGCTTTCACTTTACCATGCACAATTGCAGTAAAGTGTTCTGCAACAATTCTACTTCCTGAAAACAGTAATGAACATTACAGTCACTGCCAAAATAAAACAAAGATAAATAAGTACAAGTCAACAATTCATTATAAAATCTTTAATAATTCAAGTACAGATCTTTAAAATACATTCGTTTCACATGTCTCAGTAGGCTAGCTATGCATCCCTTCACCAATAAAAAAAAAATAGTTGGCATAGGTGGACTCTTTAAAACCCGAATAAACTACTACGTCAGAAACGCCAAAGAAAAATATTGGAAATGCAACATTGTTTCTGACGTAGTAGTTTATTCGGGTTTTAATATTCCAATGCCAAGTCTCCTGTTATTATAGGTGGACTCTGTTTAGTTTCTACCACAGAGTCCTGTGGAATCCGAGTCACTAAAAATTATTCTCACTTTCAATTAGGTCTTTTACTGCATAAACCCAATATACAATAATTCTCATACATTTTTACATCTACAGTAGCTTTAAATAATTTGTTACAACTCCTGATCCCACTCTCAAAAGTTCAGGTTATATACCTTTTAGTATTTTACAAAAAACATATTTATATTCAAAAAACAAAAATAAATAAATAGAAATACTACCTTTAATTTTTTTTTTTTTTTTTTACTTTACCAAGCATAATCAAATTCTACATCAAGTTAAACTTTATAAAATTCTCTTTAAAATGAGGGTTTGAAAACATCTCTAGTCTTATAGAAATTTTGAAATTTAAAGTACTCATGTAAGCTTCAGGGACAGGGCCCGACTTAGACTACCTGCAGCCCCGGGGCAAGCCTATTCTGGGGGGCCCCCTTGCAGTGGCGTAAGACGTCTTTAGATTGCAGAATTTCTCTATTCGCCTGTAGGGGGGCCCCTTCCAGAAGAGGAGCCCAGGGCATTTGCCCCGTATGCCCTGCCGTAAGTCGGGGCCTGTTCAGGGATGAGATTAGCAGAAATACAAAAAAGCTGAAACTGTACGCAAAGACAAGACGTTGAAATTAAATATTAGAATTTTGATGACGAAATCTATTATATTAGAGTAATAAATATTTATTTTAACCTTAAATGTATAAAAAAAAGAAGAAATGCACATCAGAAACATAAAAATGCTGAAAAAAAAAATTAAAAATCTGAAAAGCTAAATGTACAAAAAAGCTGAAATCAGCTGAAAAAATCTCATCCCTGAAGCTTAAAAAAAAAAAATCAATAAAATGAAATTTTAGTGAAATAAAAAAAGTATATTCTCATTTACATCATCAAAGAGAATGATTCTAAAAAGTTTCATTAGAATCTGAAATGGTCAGGTTACAGGTTGATTTGGCATGGAATGATCTAATATATGTTGATTTCTAAAGAAATCAACCAAAAACGATAAATGGTCAAAAGAAGAGAAAAAGCAGTACTTTTCTTTTACAGCAGCTCTCCACAGGACTGCTTAAAAAGTACTAGTGGTCTCATGAGATCGCTATGCTAAAAAAGAAAAGTACTGAAAAATCATGAAATTTTCTGATTCTACTGGTGATAAAATTTTCAAGAAAAGATACAACTGAAAAGAGCAATTCTTACAACAGGGCCGGCGCCAGACATTTTGCCGCCCCTATGATATGTCACTATTTGTCTCATCATCAATTACTGAAACGCTTATAAAAACAAAATTAGCTTCCTAGCTATTATTTATTATTACGATGAAAACAAAATCTCACTGATTTAATTTTTGATTTAAGGAGCCTTCACACACTGGTAACTGGAAAGCTTCAGCTTCGGTTTCTTTTGATATTTCTTTGATGTGGTTTTTGAGAATCGAAGCGTAGTGCGATAATTGCATGGGAACTGGTCTCTTTTGTAAAAGAGCAACAAAAAGTAATGTCCATCATTGTAAATGTGTGCAAAATTTCAAGGGGACAATGGATAATTTATGAGTTTTGAAGCTCTGCTTGTTGCCAGTGTCTGAAGGGTCCTTTAAGAAAATTATTTATTATATCATCCTTATGAATGTTCTTATTTAGGCTTGGTGAAGAGGCTAAGCATAAAAAATTCTTTACTAAACCAAAATATAATATTGTTAAGTTCTCGGGGTGATTGTCTCTGTCAAGTCTTGCAGAGGCTTGAAAGTTTATTTAAGTAATATTCGGAAAGACTGCAGATCTATTAATCAAGTATCAACTTCAAATTCACCAGAAAGCACAGCTTAAATAACAGCTGACAATATAAAAATCACAGCATAAACTGCACCATAGCTCTAACACACAGCAGTGAGCTACAATTCAACGACAGGAAGATAATCAAGCAGAATTTTCTAGTCAACGTCTTTGCAAGAAACTGACACACAATTATCGGGATGGAATCCCTTTTATAGCTTTCTATAAAACCAGAATTTTCGAGTAACTTCTGAAATAATTCAGTTAGAGCTTAGATAATTGATGTATCGTTAATAAGGATTTTCTCGACAAGGTGAGATAAAGTCACCAAATTTTTTGGTGAAGCTCTTTAACGGTTTTTAAAGGCTATTTTAACCCTAAAATAAGTTAGAAATACAGAAAATTAACATTTTATAACCTGCTACATCTTTGAATGAAATTACATAAAAATCTTCAAATTCGTTACAATATTAAACTATTAAAAAAAATTCTAGCTACGAATCAGTATTAAATAAATTACTAATACAGAATTACTAACATTTCTAAAATATTCTGGAGCATTGTTCGAACCCTTCTCCTTTCCACAACACTTAGTAGAGTAAGCTTCTACAAAATGTAACCAAGTTTAAATAAAAAGAAACTTACTCTTCAGGAAAAGTGGTATGAAATAAGGCGGATACTATCAATGCTCCGAATAAATTAGATATTTTGGTAAATCTGATTCAGTTAATATCAATTACGTTACAGATTATAAATCATACCAGGGTTGGCAAAAACCCAACCCACTTGGGTTTTTCTGGGTTTTTGCGGGTTTTTCTGGGCATTTGTGGGTTTTTCTGGGCTTTTGTGGGTTTTTGTTTGAATACATTTGCATTGCAATGTTAGACATATGTTATTTAGCATATTAGTTGTAATACACCTAATTATATTTAACTACTAATTAATAATTAATCTAATATTTATCTTAGAAATAAAAATTGGTTTGATTCTAATATTAAAACAGTGTCAATTAGTAAGATTAAGCTATATTTTATTTTAATTTATGCTTATTCAAAATAAATATTCTTAATGACAATAACTGATAAAATAAAAGAATTAAAATTTTTAAATACAATACATATCATTTAAATTTTTTAGTTCCCCATCATGCTATAGATGGAGAACTTAGGTAATCGTGAAAATTTTCGACCTCGGTTTTTTTACTTTTTTACACGTTTTCATGTGTGAGGAATCCGAAAAATGACAAAATTTGTATGTGTGTTAGTTTGTTAGTCCGTTAGTCTGTGTACATGATATCTGAAGAACAAATTGTCACAGAGAAGTCAGATCAGTTTTAAAATATTATTTTCGACATTGGCAAGAACCCTATTCATTTGCAACATTCGAATTAAAAAACTTCATAAGTTATTAAAAATGTATGCTTTTCTTAACATGGTAGAATAGGGCAAAATTTTACTTAAACATGTATTAAATGGAAAATTTTTACTGAAAAAAATTGAGGCCAGTTTTAATATATGAGTTTTGATGTCAGAATGAACATCAGTAACTAAAAATATGCTACTTTGAAAATTTCGCAAGTTACTGGAAATTTACGAATTTCTTAGCATGGCAGTATAGGGCAAAATTTCACATAAATGTCAATTTTGAGGAACATTTTCATCGTAAAGATGTTAGACCAATTTTTGAAATATTATTTAGGGTACTGGCATGAATATCATAGAGTATAAATTTTTCAATTTAAAAAATTCGTAAATTATTTGGAATTTACGATTTACTTAAAATGGCAGAATAGGGCAAAATTGAGCATAAATGTCCATTTTGAGGATCATAAATATATCAGACAACTTCAAAATAACATTTATGATACTTGTTTGAACATAATTGACTACAAATATTCTAATAGGAAAATTTTGCAAGTTACTCGTAATTTAAGATTTTATCAACATAGTAAAATGGGGGATATTCCATATAAACATGCATTTTGAGGATTGTTGCATTGGAAATAGTAGCATGAAAACAAAACTATGAAATTGATCCTAATAAAATAAATTAATAGATTAGAATAAGATAAATATATCAAAGTGAACAGTGGATAGCCTATTAAGTGGGGATTTCATTTTGTCCCTGTGTCAAGTGTTTGGTCAGATTCATTTCTCTTAACATGATAATCATGTTAAGAGAATGTTCTGTACTAGAAATTTATGAGAACCTATATATGATGGGAAACTCAGCAGAGTTCACTTATGCTAACTAGTTTTAATTATAAAAATAAGTTGCACTGCTTTATCTTTTTTTTTTTTTTTTTTTTTTTAAGTTTTTTAATAGTTGAAATGGTTATAGAAGAAAGTTTTATTTTATTAGATTTATAATTATGTTGGTACTAAAATTAAAATAAAATTATTATAAAGTTTTAAAACTAAACAATTTAATTAGTTAAATATTGATTCTGGACAACATTTATGTCCGCTGTTAAAAAAAAAAAAAAATATATCGTTCGGTTTTACAGGAAAAGGAAATTTGAACCAATTATAGAAGATAAACTTGCTTTTATTATATTTATAACTGTAGTTACTTTTTATGGTTAATACTATTTTCTAGAAAATAAAAATAAGAGTTTTTTCTTTAAAGGTAAGGTGTTTTCTATACTTAATAGATGGGATTTGTAAATTATAAATAATTTTTAACAAAAACCCGCTTATTTGCAAAAACCCAGTGGGTTTTTGTTGGTGGGCCCGCCCAGAAAAACCCGGGCGGGTTTTTCTGGGCTGGGCCCACTTTGCCAACCCTGAATCATACAGACATGAAATCATTTATAGTGTAATATGTAAGGGTAAATAAAGTATAAAGAATTTAAAGCAAACTCGATCTGATTTCCTTTAACAGATTGTTTATTATAATAGCTAACTAAACATCATTTTAAAAAATCCACATTTTAAGGAGAATGAGAAAAGGGAAAGAAAGAAAGACGTGGAAGACAATAGACAAATAATATATTAAAACGAACTACGTAAAAGATATTTGGTAAAATTAAATAGAGAAATTATTATATGAAAAGAAAATATATGTGATTATTTAAAACTGCACACTTGAAAATTTAATTTCACACATATATTTACAAATAATATTTACAAGACTAAAACTACATCATTATGAAGTACGAAAATTAAAAACGTACACTCATAGGAATTTTTAAAAAATCTAATTCCGCTATTATTGATTGAATATTTTCCGTTTAATAATAAAATTAAAGATTATAAAATGACACATCTATTTGAAAATACTCTGGTGTGGCACTCACACGATTTTCTTTTAACCTGCATTTCATTACTATAAAGACAGATTGTAGATAGGTTAAGATAACAAGTTCTGTATATATACTTACATAAAAAATAATTCAAACTAGGTTTAGGAATAGGAACAGTTTTATATGGTAAAGAATTCTGTATGTGAGAGGCCCTACAGCCCCCCTCGACTACCCGTCTTCGTACCAGGGGTACAGAATATGTCCGAATGCCCGAACAAGGTTCGGGGGAAATTTAAACTGACTGGGGAAATTTTGAATATTTTTTTAAGGGAAAATAAAAATGTAAATCAAAAATAACAATTTGCTACTTTGAAGTGCTTATACACTAACAGCGATATTTTTATGTTACACTGTATACTTATTCTCTTAAAGATTTATTACATAGAACAAATGACTTTGTATAGAAAAGTAGATTTTTGCATTACTGATGGAAATTTATACTGTGTTTGGGGGAAATTTCCGAGGTTTGAACATTTTCTGCACCCCTGCTTCGTACAATATCAACATTTATATAGAATTGAAGGCTAATTATTAAATTTTAAAGTTCATTTCACGATGTTCAAACAATTTTCACTTACATCACTACTTGAAACTCATCAATTTTGATCAAACACTTTAAGTAAGAAACTCATATGAACTTCAAAATAAAATATTTTATTTGCCTGCAATTATATGTTTTTAATCAATGTTAATAACAGCTATACACAATTAGAATTAAGGGAACCTCAATGTGCGTAACTGTACAAAAAACAAGTTCAGAAAATTTTAACTTAAAAAATACTTTTATTTCTGGGTATGAGAAATTAATTTTCATTCCTGATCAGTTTTTCTGGACATGCTAAAGCATATTTACCAATTGCATTAATTAAACGAAAACTAAAAATCATGAAGTATGCATAGATTTTTAACACTTCCCAGCTGTGAATATTCGTTTCATCGTTTAATTTTCAATATACTTTATCTACAAGATCACATAATGGACAAAAAGTCTGACAATCAGATTTATTGAATTCATAATCAAACTTGAAAGTTGTTGGAAACTGTTAAAAAACACTTAGCACAAACGTAAATGAAGTTTCCAATTGTAGCCCTTAACGTATCTGAAAAATTATTAAAGTTCTGAAAATCTTTACATTCTATGAAATATTTTTAACGTATGGATAATAACGGGTTAATTTCCCTAATGATTGTGCAATGCAAAGTTATTTAAATACGTTTTCTAAAGTGCCTCTCATAGAGCACAAGACAATGACATTCTTTTGTGTGTCCTGTACACAAGCCAGTTGTGCAATTTATATAACACATTAAATAAGAAATATTCCAAATTGAACTTGAAAAAAACATATTATTTTGAAGAAATACTGAAAACATTTACGGACGCTGGAGGAGGACAGAAATATAGGCAAATTGGCAGACAGACGGACAAAAAGACTAACTCAAATCAAAATCACTCTTAAACATTCTTAGAAACTTTTAGAAATGCTTAACGCTTTCGCGTCCTCTGACGTAGATTCACGTCATTTGGAAATCTGTAACCACGCCAATGGGCATTTCTTTTTCAATTTTTGTGTTACTGTATTTATTAAGAATATCTCTAATATTCATATTTGTACAATCAAAATACTATGGATAAAACACTTTGATTAGAAAGAGTATAATTATATTATACGCACATTTGTAACATAAATATGGATAACGAAAACTTTGTTCTGAGATAATGTAACTTAAAAGAATAACGCCCACAGGCGGAAATTTCTGTGTCAGAGAGACAAAAACATGTGGTCGTGAAAGTATTAATAAAAACGAAAATGCTATTGCAGAAATTTCCATTTATAGTCCTTAATGAATGTAAGCATTTTTGTGTGGTCCTGTAAATCATAATGCTAGTTATACTATATATATATACACACACACATACATACAGTATAGCATATGACATATATACATACAGTACAGCATTTGTGCATATGGATATTAAATGTCAATTTCATTATGATCAGTGTAAAAATAAACATTAAAATATGGTTTATTGAAATACTTGTGATAGAACGCAACGCTTTGGAATCTTTTGTTTTGGCCATGCATACAAACCAGCGATGTTATTTACTCCATTTCCAAAAAAATACATCCCATAATGAACCTGAATAATATATATCAATAATTTCATAGAATTCTATAAATAATTAGAGGAATTAGAAGACCAGGCAGATAGACAGACGGACAAAAAGGTAGACAGATTGCTAATTTAAATCCTAATCCCATTTTAACATTAAACGAAAATGATAAAAAACGATAAATATAATCGAAAAGTCAATTCTAGCAACTTCCGGTTATAGCCCTTAAGCTGCCTTCAAACTCTGGCTTCAAAAGTCATAAATTCTCCATTGTCTGAAAATGAGCCTTGAAATTTTGCACAGGACATTACTTTTTACTGCTCTTTTACAAGAGACCCTAGTCCAGATGCAATTATCGCACTAGGAGGTTTGTGAGCAACACCTCCAGCAAATACCACATCAAAGGAATATCAATAGTAATAGAGCTTTGCAAGTTGCCAGAGTTTGAAGGCAGCTTTAGTATATGTGAATATCTTTGCATGGCCCCGTAAATGTTAATGCTAATCACACAATATATATATATATATATATATATATATATATATTGTGTGTGTGTGCATATGAATAACTAATGTCAATTTCATTATGATTTGTGCAAGATAGAGGTAATTAAATGTGGCTTATCAAAATATCTCTTACAAGACACATTGCTTTGGAATTCTTTCAGGTGGTCCTGTACACAAACGTCAGTGATATTTACTCCATATTCAGTAGAGAATATTCTGTGGTGAACTTGAACAACATATCAGTTTCAAAAAATTTCATGAACATTTATGGGTGCTGGAGTGCGGACATATAGACAAATCGAAGTTATTAATACTTCATTGAAAAGTGTTAAAAAGAATATTTCAGCTAAATCATAGGTATCCCTGTAAATCTCCAACGAATTATGTACGCATCGCATTCTATACTTAAATATACTACTATATTAATAACACACAGCACGATCTGAAATTCAGTTCCATGAATTTAAAAGCACAGACTTACTACATTCTAGTTTTTTGGGTAGCGCTGATACATGGATGGCGAATGATTTTCATAGCATATTCAGCACAAAATATGCTTTTATGCATACAGAAAATATATGTTCGTTTTATTTTGTTTAATTCTGGCTATAGTTGTTAAAGTGTACCTACCAAAAATTTCGTCCATGGATGTAAAATATTTAAAATTGCTTGGATCTCCTTGTACTCTTTTATTGAAACTATTTTAATGAAATAAACCGTCTCAACTAGAAGATGAGATCAAACAAATATCAAGCTTTATATGATTTAGATTTAGAATACCAAGTTTGGACTTACTGCTACTATTTGTTTTTAAGATATGCTGAAAAAAGATACACACATGCAGAGACTAACTGCTAAAAACCTGATATTTGGAATCAAGTCATGTCAAAACGTTTAAATTAAACAAAAACTTAATTTCAAAAATTTGGTTCCAATACGAATAAAAGATTGTAAAAAGTATATAAAAAATCCATTGTTTATTATTAATTATTTATAGCGAATTGCAAAGCAGATAAAAAAATAAAATTTAAGCTGAAACATTCAAAAAATTTTAACTCTTCAATGTTCACTATATGTTTTCTTTTGAAAATTGAGAAAATCATTTGAAAAATTTGAATAATTTGAGAAATACTAAATAATAATTTAAAAAAAAAAAAAAAAAAAAAACTTAGCATTTTTATAGACATGTATATGTTAACGTGGCTAAATGTAAGTACTAATTTATTTAATAAATAAATAACATTGTGAATAAATACACTAAATTTCAAAAACTATCAACAATTGTTTCAAGTTTAAATAGTAGCACGGTTCATCAAGTTAAATAAAAAAACTAGGCACGAGTGCACCATCCATGCAGCAAGGTTTATTTGCCCTACTGAGGTAATATGGAGGAGAGTTAAGTTTGAAAAACACTTTTTGCTGCCCTCACTCACACCAGGGAGAAAAAGTGTGTAATTTCCTAAAATCCTTTCCTAGTGTGTGATCGTATGCATAACCCAGTATCGCCATCCTTAGAACAGTTATACTTGAGAGGTTTTTTGTTAAGTAGAAATTTTGCAAAATTTCGTCCCAGGTTTGTTAGAAGCATATAACCATTGTACACACTGAAATTCCTGCCCACAGCTCCCATAAATTAATTAATGCAAAATGGAGACTATTGAATGTGTTCCCTCGTAACCTCTCAAAAACTGAAAACCCTTTAAAGAAATCCAAAATAGGTTTTTGGTAATATTTTCCAGAAGATACACAATTATTTCCAACCTCTTCGAGCCCATTTGGTAGAGTTCTACTCGAAAAATCTGGTACTGAAAGATCCCTTCCAAGTCCATAAGCAAACCATAAAATCGAAAATTCGATTCTTTTTTAAGTTGAATCAAGTTTTGTCATGTGCAAATTCTTCACCATGAAGTAATATAGATTTAGATTCGTGCAAACGTGTTTTTGTCATCCCTTCTCAAAGAGAGGGAGGGGGCAATTTTGCAAAAATCTACCTTGGCTGGATTCAGACCCCACACGTAATCTTCACACCAAAATTCCTTACCTAATCTCCCATCGAATTACCACATCAGTAAGTGAATGTACTCTTTTACACAGAGAGGTGAATGGTTATATAAAATAACGTTTGCCACCTCCCCTTCTTTCAGAAAATTCATGAAATTGTTTTTTACGTATTAGTGATTAAGTTTCAAAGGAAAAAAATTACGGATAAATTTTTTTCTTTTCTTTTAGATAAGAAGAGTTAAGTCCCCCCCCCCCCCCCCCCCCCCCCCCGTCGCCCTCCAACTCACTCAGAACGAATTATCTCATATACATAGATAAGAAAACTGAATTCCCACTTCTTTTTTTTTTTTTAACTTTGACACACATAGTGAATTCTAACTCTAAAATACAAAAGCAAAATGCCTCAGGTGCCTCACCCCTGTCTTACAAAATTAGAAGGAAAAAACTTAATGCTGCAGAAATAACTGATATTAGAGAAGAACAACACCACAAACAAACTGAATATTTTAATAAGCTTCACCATGCTTAGAGTTGTAAAATTCTCGAGAATAATCTTTCTCGGAATATTCTCCTCAAAGAGAATAATCAAGAATTTTCTGATAGAAGCTATAATAATTGCAATTTAGAAATGTGTACTTCTTATATTCATTAATGTATGTGAAAGGTTAGAAAATTATGAAATTTTACTTTAATAAAATAATGAGATTGATTAATTAAATAGATCTATTTAGTTGTAGGTATTGAAGAAAAACCTCTTCAAAGCTAATCTTATAAATTATTCAACATAAAATCTAGTGATAACCCACATAATAAAGTGTCAAAGCACTGAATGAAAAAATTTTTAATTTCATTAAAGACATTATTTTTTAAAAGTAGACATTATTTTTTAAAGAAAAATATTACTGATTAGTATGGGAAATATCCTAATTCCTATATCATGTAAAGTGCCACAAATAGCCACTTACCAACATAAAGAATTATTTAGATGTATAAATAAAAGAGATGGGTTGGTGACAAAGTCCGTAATTTTATGTGGATGGTAAAATGGACGCTTTTAAACCATAAAGCAATAAAACTAACACTACAATAAAAAATCCCTTTTCGGCAAGCTTAAAGGCAAAGGTAGATTCCTTTACGTTAATATTACAAATGTAAAGAAATTTTACATATGGATTAATACTTAACCAATGGCTTTGTTCTCACACATTGTATTATTTAAGCCGCTATTCTGTTTTCAAGAAATTCAATTTTCAACTACAAAAGGGATTCAATCTACTTAAAATTTTAGGCTAAATTTATTGGTCTGTAAATGTTTCAATTTTTTAGAACTCAAGCTCATAATCATTCAACAAATAGAAGTCTTAAAGATATACAATCCCAGCAATGGTGAATCCCGGAGGGGGCTATTGGTCTACACACCCCCCTCCCCTCCCTATGCAAGCTTAATCAAAATTATAATTTTTATTTAAAATCCATATAACTGTTGTTCAATATCTTTCTTTTAAAGAAAAAATAGAAACGTGAAAATGCACTTGTGACCTTACTATGGTCAAGCACTGGTAAGCCTGGTGTTGGCTATGGTCAAGTCAAATACAGTTAAGTGGTAGCGGTTTTTGGATAGTTATTTCATTGTAATTTTTATTGAATTATTGAGAGTTTTGTATTGTGTTTTTGTGATTTTTATTGTCAGATGAATAAAAATTGTAAAGTGAAACTGTTTTGGTTGATATAAGCTGGAACATTAACATTAACATTAGTTAACATTGGACCATTTGGCACCGCTGAATTTCAATGTTAATTGTTATGAATTCAGTAAATTGTATGATTTGGCGCGAAGTTTTGGTGACAAAACTTGCGACTTAACAATGAAATTTGTGATTTGGTGGCAAAATTTGATAGTTGACGACGAAAGTTTTGGCTTGGCGACATAATTTGTTGTCTGACGACAAAATTTGGCAAGCTTGGCGGTGGAGAAAGGCAGCTTTGGCGTCATTATATTTTCTTTCCATTCGAAAACCTCATATCTCTTCACAGACTGCAATACCTTATTTCGACAAGGTAAAAAGTCAAAGGAAGCTGTAACGAATTACTCTCTATAGTAAATTTTAAATTCTTGCCTAAACCGACATTCTAAACTATTCACCAGAAACGATATTAGTATTAAGATTGACGTATTATTGCAATTATATATTTTAAATGATTAATTAAAGCGTTTAAGATGGTTTTTAATTAACACACTTTTATTAACTCGATATGATGCAACTATTAATGTATATAACGGAATTTTGCAATTCAATTTTCGGCAACTTCTTGTCGTCCGAAGGGCCTGAGATTTTTCACACGACTTCATAATCAATGACAATACTAGTATACAAGTGTTTCCGGGCACTTTTCTTATCAAGGGTAGGTTCCAGGGGCAAACAAAAAATATGTACTTATACAAAACTATCGTATGTGACACAGGATTTGGATGTATTTGTATAATGTTGAGTGGCAACAATTAGTTTTTTTTAATAAAGATTTAAAAGTATGTAATAGTTTTCTAAAACCTTTATTAGTTCACTTTTCAATAAAAGAGTGTGTTTTTTTTTTTTTTTTTTTTTTTTTTTTTTTAATGGTATAATTTTATTTATCAAAATAAGGGAATTCGAGTAATGAAATACTTTAATTTAAATTTAAGTTTTTATGAAAATAAACTTCAATGGAAAATTCATTAAAATCATCCCTAGTTCATTTGTCAAAGGGATATCTAAATGTCCCCAAATTTATTACTTTTTCTATCATGCCAGTTTAATTCGTTTAGCATCGATTTACACGTTTTTTTTTTTTTTTTTAACGATGACATTTATCTTTTACATTATAGCATCTATGTCATAAAGCTAAGTCTAAATCTGCTTAGCCCTAAGATATGTTGATTTTATTTACATATTTATTTATTTATTTATTTATTTATTTATTAACTTTTATTTTATTTCTTTAAAATCACGGATAAAATTTTATTTAATTTTTCTCAGTACATTGTTGTAATAGTGACGTCATATTTTTTGTTAAATTATTTTTTTTTTTTAAATCAGATTATTATATTGTTTAAAAACGTGATTAAATTTTATTATATTTTCAGTGATCGTTTTTATTATGCAATGAAAGCTATAGAAAATGTCGGCTTCAACACAATTCACGAAAAATCACTTTTTAGCTTATAACTTCTAAGCAATTGAAGCTATCGAAAAAGTTTAAATACAAAAATTGTTCTTTAGGGTTAGGTGGTAATTCGACTGATTTGAATTTTTTTTCCTATTTTCAATATTAAAGAAATTATGGGCATATGAAAATTTCCACCCCCCACCATTTCCACCCCCTTTGAGCTGGACACCCCATCTACGAACTCGACCGAGATTTTTACTGTCCTGACAACATATCCCGAGCTGGTTAAATTTAAATGAAAATTACTCCAGTAATCGTGTTCACAACTTAACATGGGAAAAAGCATTATACATATATATATATACCTATATATATATATATATATATATATATATATATATATATATATATATATATAAACTTTTGAACGGAGGGTGGTTTTGGGTTCTAGAGGTCATGATCGGTGAAGATATGAAGAAATTTTCCAGAAGTCAAAACAGAAAATTCAAAGAAAAGAGCGCGGGAAATTTCTAATGAGATTCTTAGCTATTGGTGAAACAAGCTACTAATAAAAATAAATAAATAAAAAGAAAATAGAAAGGTTCAGCCTCTCTCAATGAGTCTAAAAAAAAATTATCTGGCCAGGTTGGCGATCACCGAGCGCCTCAAGGGGGCCTCAGAAAACCCCTACAAATAAATATACTAAACTCCTGTTCAAAAGTTTAGCAAGATTTGCAAACTTTTTTTCAGATTAAAAATTTATCTCTCAATGAAATGTTTTCAGACATTGGGTATTTAAAGAACTGGGTCTTCCTCATGTTTTTCAGGGAAGCTTGGTTTAAGACAATAGTTAGGCGGCTGGTAACAAATTGAGCAAAATTAATGTTTGTGATCACCATCACCCTGTATCGTTAAGTAAACGAAATGAACAGTAACTTTAGGATATGTTAATACAGACCCAGTTCAATTTGTGGATGAATTTATGTGACGATAGCAAGGGACATATAAGCATTTATTTAAAAACTCCAAAAAAATCAACATGTTTTTTATTTATAATGTACACAGTTTTTAATGAAAATTATTCCTACATTCAGGTAAGTTGGCAAACACTTTTAAAACAATATACTGCAATCAAAATACAAATATCTTATGAAATATGAACATTTTTTATTGCATAGGTTGAAAGCTAGATGTATTGGACAACTTTTATCAAAAGTGCATTTGAATAGAATAAAAATTAAGAGAATTGTACAAAAAAGAACGAGGTAGATATTTTCCAAGAGTTGAAATTTCTTAAGGGGTTTTTCATATGTCGGGTAATTAATTTTAAGATCCAATTATTTCAATCACTTTCCAAAGGTTGTTTTTTGGGAAAATCCCTTATGATCTCACAAATCATAGTAAATAAACAGAAATATGTTAGAGTTACAAGCTTATAAGGGATTTTTCACAAAAAAGTACATTTGGAGTGTGGTTGAAATAATTGGATCTTAAAATTAATTACGCGGCATATGAAAAACCCCTTAAGAAATTTCAACTCTTGGAAAATATCTAGCTCGTTCTTTTTTGTACAATTCGCATAATTTTTATTCTATTCAAATGCACTTTTGATAAAAGTTGCCCAATACATCTAGCTTTCAATCTATGCAATACAAAAATGTTTTATCTTTCGTACATGTGCAGTAAACAGGCTTTTTATAAAAAATTTCATATTTCATGAGGTATTTAAGATAATATTTGTATTCCGATTGCAGTATATTGTTTTAAAAGTGTTTTTCTAACTTATCAGAAAGTGGTAATAATTTTCGTTAAAAACTCTGTATATTATAAATAAAAAACATGTTGATTTTTTTTTTTTTGAGTTTTAAAATAAATGCTTATATCTCCCTTATTTAACATGCTATCGTCACACAAATTCTTCCAACTTATCAGAAAGTGGTAATAATTTTCGTTAAAAACTCTGTATATTACAGGGCCCGAAATTTCAACTCAGATTAACTCGCCGAAAAAAAAGTTTTACTCGCCACAAAGTAGAGTTGTCATTTTTTTTTCTCTTTTGTGCATTTTGGGTATTTTTTTTTTTCCTAACTATTTGAAAAGCTTTTACAAATATGCTTAAAATTATATATTTTAAAAGTGTGTCGTTTATCCTCATGTCTCTATAATTAAAAATCATTATAATGCATTGTATTTGAGATTTGAAAAAGATTAAAATGCCTAATAACATAAATGCAAAAAGTCATTAAAGAAAAAAAGAAGAAAAAAAAAAAAACTTTTTGTTAAACAATATTCTGTGAAAAATCTTTTTATTATGAAAGATTAAGCTTACTTATTTATCTAATTATTTATTTAACTTTTTACATCAGAAATGTCTTTTTCTTCCATTTTATTTTTGTCAGACATAAAATGGACAGAATGTCAATGTGTATAACTTGTTCATTCTTGTCATTTAAAATAGCCATTTCAGAATAATTTTTTCGATAAAGTCGTTGCTTACATGCCTATAAATCATTACAAGTGCAAATTCTTGGTGTTTCAGTAAAAAACTGGAAAATTATAACTGTTTTCTTTATCATTATTCAACAAAATAAACATAGGGTAGGCAGTATCTTTAAAAGGGCTTGGGTTCATTTTCATGCGCCAATATTGCATAGGCAATCTTTCACATTTCTCTTCTCTCACAGAGTGGGCGACGGGCAAAGAGGTTCTCTGCTCGTCTATTCTCACTCTGCTTGGAGAAATCACAATGAGAGAAAAGAAACTACCTACGGGATTAAAACTTTTATGCATGCACTAAGCATTTTTCCTTTCCCAGACTGGGATTAAATATGAGGTTATAAGATGGCAAGATTTTGCCATTTTTAAATCTATAAAAATAATGTTTTCTGTCCCCGTACTGTGTAAGAATTCTGTCTATAACTAGACCAAATTTTTACTCGCCACAGTAAAAATTCCACTCGCCAATGGCGAGCTGGCTAGCGGAAATTTCGCGCCCTGGTATATTATAAATAAAAAACATGTTGATTTTTTTTTTTTTTTTGAGTTTTAAAATAAATGCTTATATCTCCCTTATTTAACATGCTATCGTCACACAAATTTATCCACAAATCGAACTGGGTCTACATTAACATATCCTAAAGTTACAGTTCATTTTGATTACTTAACGATACAGGGTGATCACAAACATTATTAATTTTGTCTAATTTGTTACCGGCCCCCTAGCTGTTCTCTTAAACCAATCTTCACTGAAAAATATGAGGAAGACCCAGTTCTGTAAATACCCACAGTTGGAAGTTTTTAATTTGAAAAATAGTGATCGTTTGCTAAACTTTTGAACAGGAGTGTACTTTCTAATTAGTTTGACTATTTATTTTCCAATAATCTTACGCATTTACAATCAATTTCGACTCATCCCATGCTATGCAGTTTAAGACACTTTCACACACACTTTAGGACAAGAACTTAAATGCAAACAAGTACCAGGGGTGTTTGCATTCCAGATTTTTTAATTTATTTCCCACCAATAATTTTTTAATAGTAATATTATTAGAAGTTTCTAATAATGTTTAGCAATTAAATATAGCCAAAAATATAATTCGTAATTACTGGTGAGGAATAATATAAAAATTCCGGAACGCAAACACCCCTGAAGTACTGATGTACTTTTTTATTTTCTTTTAAAAATCATAGGTTGTTCGTACATTCATTGTCTGTCATAACTGTGACTGCCATGGGATGTTGAGTTATAAATTAAAATGTAACCCCCTATCAGTATTTTCCCACTGAAATGGTAGAACATTTTAGAATTTCATTGGAGTAGGCTAAATTAGCATGTATAGAAGCTCTACACAAAGAAAAATGGTTAATTACAATGATTTCGTAATTAATAACTATACAATATTTAAATAATTATAAAAGAAGAAGAAGAAATTAATCCTTTCAGCGTTAGCCGTTTTTCGGTATATCTGTTTAATGATTCATAACATTAATACTATGCACAGTATGACTATGGAAATTTAATACAATACTCTATACATGTTTATTAATCTTATTTTATCGAAACAAGCAACATATATTTCAAAATTTAGCCATACCAGCCATTTGTTTTGACTATGCTTGACGGAAAAAGACAGGCTTAACGCTTATAGGGTTAAAGATGAGAGCTGTAATTTTGTTATTTTGGAATGTTATTCTGCTGGTTGAGCATTCCTTTTAAATAGGCTAAGTGAAATAACTCAAGGCTTAAACAGCATAGATCAGCTACTATTGGCTCCAACCTCTCATTTTTAATAGATTGAAAATATAAATAACTTACAATTATATTAAATTCTGAATTTAAAATGGCTAAATATTATAATAATAATAATGCATCCCTTTTCCCATTTTTCCTACTTTGCCAGTGTCGTTTCATAATTTATAAAATATAAAAAGGCATATATATATATATATATTAATAAAATATATTTAATTGTCATTATAGTTTTATCAGCATTCTTGACTGAATTTGTAATTTTTGTGATATTAAAGAATTGTGTAACATTCAAAAGTACAATAAAAGAAATGATATATAAATGAAAAAACTTCTGTACAAATATACCTATTGACAAAGACTTGTGGGCAGTTTGTAGTTGTGAGTAACCTTTGCAGTTAATTTAAAAGATGCATGGGCATTTCATCAAGAGATAGAGTGTAACTTCTGCTGTGGCAGTTCTCAAAAAGAAGACTGCTGTTTAGCAATAAATGAGTGCCATATAATCAGGCATGAGAGTGCAGGAAATTAAAAAAAGAAGCATGTTCATAAAATCAATTTCAAATGAAAAATAATGCACGCGGGGAAAACTATACAAATATGTTTATAAAATTTATTTCAAATGAAAAATAATGCGCACAGGGAAAGACTATATTTTAAAAGTGACAAATTAAACTAAAAGAATAATGCACATCAACACAATAAAACATGTGTGTTAAAAAAAAAAAAAAAAAAAAAAAAAAAACATTAGCTAGCAATCAACATTTAATCATTGATTGGTGGTAGAAAATGGGAAGGGGGAGGGGGGGGGGAAGTAGTTCATGAGTGACATTAAACACAACTCTATTATATAACCACCAAATATTAAACACAACTCTACTACTTTATGGGTTCTAGAATATCATAAAGTAAGTTTAAAATGATATTTTTATTGTGGATGGATAAATGTTCAACAATAAAAAGCTTCCCGCAGAATGTTTGATCGGCGATGGTTAGAGATGAGAAAAAAAAAAAAAGGGGGGGGGGGGGACAAAAAACAATTACATGAGTGAAAAATATTGAATAATTCTGTTCTTTTATATATTATAGAATCTGATAAAGCATGTTTAAAATGATTACTGACATTTATATTTTGAATGGAGAAAGATTGAGAATTTAAAGTCTTTCATGGAGCGCTTGAAAACCGATCGTTATTGGAGTTTGATTTAAACAAACAAAAAAAAACGCGGAATTAACGGAAACCACATAAAAGCGGAAAATCGCAGATCCGTGGAAAAATCTCATGCCTGATGTAATAAACACTATAAGCTTTTCGATGAAGTGATGAATAAAATCTTCACAGTGCGTAAACCAAGTTTCAAGATCTGCATGATCAAAATTCAACTGCTGTTTATAAGTTATATGTGTCACACCATTTTCATTTAAAAATATTCTTGATATATTTTTTAAGATTGTCAAATGTTGATCAAATCTATTACTCTCCTAGTCTTCTAAAAACAAACCATTAAATCAATGCAATTTTTATATGAATTTAATTGAATATTTCCTTCTTTACTCAGTTCCTACAAATTGCATCAAATCAGCATTAATTTAACATTTTCTTATACATTGTACATGACCAACATAGACTGAGCTTGTTCCATTTGCTCGACAGCCAAACTACAGTTTTTTATTATTTTAGTTCTGCAAAACTAGATAAGTCAATTTTAAGGTCTGGGTATTTATTCTTGAATTGCTTAAAAGCTTCCTTTAAATTACACAATACTGACCTTTTTTGTATGTGTCTTCACTGTATTAACTTTCATTGACACATAATAAAAATAATATGTACCAAAAATTACTCTAATCGTTACAAGACCTTTATTTTTTTTTTTTTTGTGGGGAACTAAACAGCACAAAGGTCCCCCAATTATCAGTAATACCCAATAGATTGGGTACAAATATTGAGTACAAGCAACTGAAAATCGCAATCAAGGTTCACTTATATTGTGTATTTTATTATAGTTGCAGAATTGTTTGAAAACTTATGTCATGTTAGTATGAAAACACTGATATGGGGTTACATTTTAATTTATAACTCAGCATCCCAAGCTGAAAACCAAATGCCTCTAACTCAATTAGGTAACAAAATATGGGAAAATTTGTAATACAAGATTTTGGAAATTTGCACTTTTTACCCATTTTTGCAGCCTTGTATATCAAAAACTAAAAGGGATAGGGACTTATTAATTAGTATATATATTCATGTCTCTATAGAATTAAATAAAAGAGCCCAATTTCTAAAAGTCTGAGGAGGTCAGGTTAAAAATGTTGCTTTTTTTTGTTGATTTGAGATGGAATGACCCATATTAAATTTTAAATTTAAAAACATATTTATATCAGTTACGTTTATGTACAATTTTTATGGCATAACAACATTTTCTTTTTTTTTAAAATTAATTCCTTTAAAAAATATTTTTTTTTTTTTCCTTTAATTTAGTGTTTATTGCGGAAAAATGGTAGTACATAGTAGGAAGGATTAAAACAATTAAAATTTATTTGTTTTCCATGTATATAATTCCTTTTAAAAGAAAATCTTCTTTTAATTTAATTTTATTATATTGGTCGGAATCAAATCGCAATGTAGTGTAAATAGTGGGGGCTATAAAATGCATGGTTCAAAAACTAAAATATTTAATAGATGTTGAGATACAGTCATCTTTAACTCTTAACTACACGTGCTGGTGTAAAAAATACATCATTTATAGTAAACAGAATATAAATGACTTTGGGATCCCTCTCCCCACGCTGCATGCACATCTAACCTATCATTGGAGTATTTATTTGAAGATTTTTCATTAGTTTCTATAAAAAGTTTTGATAATTAAAACTTACACAGTCGGCAGGAAAAGTGTCCAATTCTTATATCAAAAAAGCACACTTAATACTATTTTATTAAATAAATCCTTGTCGAATCATGTTCTTAGAACTGACTAGGAACATGGGTTGACAAGGATTTATTTAACAAAGCAGTATTATGTGTACCTTTTTTAGGCAGGGATTATTGCTAGTGCTCGCATACTTTTGCTGCCAACTGTAGCATACATATTTGTTCTTATTTATTTTCCCTAACACATCTTCTCTGAAAGCCATCCCCAGGATGTCCTGTGGATAATCCTATGGACCTCCTCAGGATGTTCTATGAACAAGTGTGTTGTTAGGGATTTGATATTTTGGTGATTATACTAATTTCACTACCTAATTGAAATTTTAATTTACCAGAAGCCAAATTATTATTAGATCCAAATAAATAGTGTGCAAGAGTGAAAACAAAATCATTCAAAGAAAGGTTTCAAAATAAGATTCATGGTCGATGACCCAGTTTTCATACTTCCGCAGGCAGTACAGTTTTTAGTATAGGGCCCACGACTCCTCTTAAATTTTTGTCGCCCTATTGTCGATGACATTTTAAATATTTGTTTAGGCAGAATTTTTTGTTTTCTAAAAAAACTAATTCTTATTTTGATTATACTTTTTATGACTGTGCTTTTTAGTCAATTTATGATAATAATTAATATTCTGCATATATCTCTTGCAAGATTCTGAAGAAGCAATTTTTAAAAATAACTTTTCCCCTTTTTCTATAAATGGTCTCATAAGACAAATGTCATCATTTTTTATTATTAGATCATTAACCCTTTGCGACAATTCGGATCATTTAAATTATACTGCCACCGGAATTCATGAAATAAATTAAACTAAAAGAAAGTTTAAATTTTAAGGTTGAAAAAACTGGCCTTTTCTGATATGTTATAAACATAAATTTTTGCTAAAAAATTTCAGGGATGAATTTTTGCAGCTGGATCTTAAATTTTGCATCCTCGCAGCGAGGACGCCACACGTTAAGGGGTTATGCTGAGATTGCATGCTTAAACATTGTTTCTTTATAAATATTATTATTTTTTAATCCTTGCGTATTTTATTAATTACATCACTAACGTATCATTTTGACAAAATATAATCGTAATGGGTCCACATTAGAGAAATATTGTACAGATAGATGCAAAAAAAAAAATATGCTATATGTGTAATAGCAGGAGACTTGGCGTTGGAATATTAAAACAGGAATAAACTACTACGTCAGAACCTCCAAAGAAAAATTATTGAGGTGCATACAGCTGTTTCGGTAGCCTAAAGCGTGCCGTCTTCAGTGCAAAAGAATTCTGAATGTGGAGAAGTACTCGTATATATAGGAGAGGGACCAGATTTAGTTCAACCAATAGGATTACGGAAGAGGTGGGGAGTGTGGCCAATAGGAATTAAGGAATGTGTAGCGGTGTAAACAGTAGAAAAATTAAGGAAATGTGGACTGAACGTAAAATTTCCAACAATCAGACAAATAGGGAACAGCGAAATCACAATTTACAAGGTTTTTAAAATTTTTATAAATATGAAAAGCTTCAAAGAAATCGAGTTCATGAATGGATTTAGGTCTGCAAATTATTTTAGCTGAATTAAATTTAAAATTATGATTTTCTTCCCAGCAATGTTTAGAAATAGCCAATTTATTGGTTTCTTGTTTGCGGACGTAATTCATATGTTCTTTTAGACGAAATTGATATGCATAATTCTTGGGGCATTTATAGTATTTCCTGTCAGTGTGGTTTATCATATATTGACCAAACTAAATGCAGTCTTAAATTTCGTCTAAAAGAACAAATGAATTACGTCTGCAAACAAGATCGGCTATTTCTAAACATTGCTGGGAGGAAAATCATAATTTTAAATTTAATTCAGCTAAAATAATTTACAGACCTAAATCCATTCATGAACTCGATTTCTTTGAAGCTTTTCATACCTATAAAAATTTTAAAAACCTTGTAAATTGTGATTTTGCTGTTCCCTATTTGTCTGATTGTTGGAAATTTTACGTTCAGTCCACATTTCCTTAATTTTTCTACTGTTTACACATTGGCCACACTCCCCACCTCTTCCGTAATCCTATTGGTTGAACTAAATCTGGTCCCTCTCCTATATATATGAGTACTTCTCCAGATTCAGAATTCTTTTGCACTGAAGACGGTACGCTTTAGGCTACCGAAACAGCTGTATGCACCTCAATAATTTTTCTTTGGCGTTTCTGACGTAGTAGTTTATTCCTGTTTTAATGCTATATGTGTGCATATTACAATTGTATTACATATTATACAGAAAAGAAATAATTTTAAACTCACCATTTTTGGAATTAAACTTGGTGAGAAATGTACATATATATCTTCAGGAAAATTCACACAACTTTCTTTTCTATAAATGAAAAATAAATACAATTTTAATGTAATTAAAAAACATTATTATTAATTCCTTTAAACCTGAATGTAATAACTTTTACAGTAACTACTCAGAATTTTCTAGAAACTACTGCATGAAAATAAATTATCAATGTAAATTCAGAGTTTCCCATGGGTTTAAAAAAGGGCAGAGCACTCACTGCTGGTGAAAAAAAAAAAAAAAAAAACAGTTTTGGATTCTCAAAGGCATATAAAATCCACACTTATTTCAAAATTCTGTTTTAAGTAAGCTAGCCTATAAAAAACACTTTTAAAATTTAACCTTCTTTACTCTTGCTTTTACTAATAAATAAATAAATGTTGATGGTCATACACAATAGTTTTACTCATCATGAAACTAGTTGCAGCGTAGGCCACAACTGGATTTGGCAATTTTTCTTTGGTGAATAAGGCAAAATGCCATTTCGGAAATGGTTGCTATGCAAATGCAAACAAAAGCAAAACACGTTTTTCAAAATGGCATCATTTGAAATGTACAAAATTAAATAATCTTATTTTTAAATTCATAAATCAAATATTTAAAATTAACTTACCTCACTATTCATGATAAAAGATAATCATAAATTTCAATACTTCAAAGGTGATGAGAATATGCATAAATACAGGGTGGTCTTCCCCTAGAAGCAGCATCCTACAGCATGAACGAGTAAATGGAATGCAACGAAATTTGGTATACACGAGATGCACTCACGGAATTAAAAAAAAAAAATTAGTTCCAAAATGTCTACCAGAGGGCACTTTTCTAGAAAAACATTAAATTTAACTCAATAAACGACCAAAATGGATGACAAGTTTGTTTGATGGCGATTGTTTCAGTAGAGACAGAGACTCCAACACAGAAGTCATTGCCACTGAGGAGAGCTGGGCGCCCAGCCGAAAATGTTACGTCGGTAAATAAGGCAAGTAGTAAAGGTTTCTCATCTAAATAAAGTTTAAAAATGCCTTATGTAATTGTCAATTTAAGTAATTAATGTTGAAAACCTGGACTTTATAGTGTTTAGCCTGTAGGTTATGGAGTCTGGTACCCATTTGCGTCTCATATCGCTTGCCTTTATTAATTTTAATTATTTTAATGTATTGTAGAGTTTCAAAATATAATGAATTTAGATTATTATTGTGAACATATTGTAGTGTTTTAAATGAGTTATATATTTTTGTGTGTATTTATGTAAAATTTTCCAACATTTAAGCCCAATTTTTGTTAGTTTTCTTTTAATTAAAATATGAAAATAACCTCCTAATAGTTTTAAAAATAGACATTAAAATATTAGCTATAATTTAATTGTTGCCAAAAAAAATTTACAAGTTCATTTTCTTTCGACATAAAAATAAATATATCTAATTAAACGTGAATGTTAAAAAATTGTAAACAGTTAAATTATGCATCTCACAAAAATTGACGTCATTATCACTTTAAAAATCTTATATGCATTGATAAACTGCTCATGTTGTTCTATAGCTATGATTCAACAGAAAATTTAAAAACATGGTACATAAAAAGTTTTTTTTTTTTCCCTTATAATTATTGTTCATATATTTAAAGTATTGTTAGGTTTAAAATGATGCTTGCAAAGATTGTAAAGATGCAATTTTAAAAACAGATTTTTCTATAAAATGTCATCAGACAAATGTCGTTTAATTAGATCACTGAACTAAGTCCAGGCGCTTAAACATTGCTTATGTATTATTATTTTTTTTTTTTTAATAAATTATTTTTATAGGGTGATTTTGTACAAAAAAATATATAAGAAAGTCTTGTGGTAGCCATAGCATACTAGTTTGCATTTGTTTTCATAGCTCATTCCCAAAATAATATTTAGCCCCAAATAAAATAAAAAATTTCTTTTCTAGCGCCCGATTGAGGAAATATGTTATGATTTGTGTATGATTACTTAAAAGGGATCTTTTACAAAAAATGCTTACTTAAGATAAAATTTTGAGAAGGGTTAATTTTGGACCAGGATTTGTTTTTAAGTATAACCTCAGAAGTTGTTCCTTTTAGTTGCTAAATGTTTAAAATAGTCACTTAAATTTTTCAACTGATACCAAAATAGTTGCTTTTGCCTATATTTTGGCTAAAATAGTCACCATAGTTGCCTTTTATTCAAAATAGTCTCTTTAGTTGCCAATGGCAGCCCTGAACCGGTTGCGAAAGGAAGTGGCTTTTCTACTTCAGGTGCAAAACATATGCTACTGTCTTAGAGACTTAGAACAAGACTAGTATTGTACTAATATAGTTCAATTTATAAATATTATATGGAAATATAAGTTTTCATATAAAAACCTTCAATGATGCCACGTCGCCTTAAGCAAAGGTTTCCTAATTCTATCTGTAATGCCTCTTTTGAACAGAACAGTGGGCGGGGAATGAATTGCAGTAGAATAGTTCATTTTTTTTTAAATTGAAATTAAAGTACAGCCGGGAAAAAAAAAACACAACACTCAACGTAACTTCGTAGCTGATCGATGTAGAAAAATGTAGTAGGTTATCATTCAAGGGGTAACTATGAGTAGTTTCAGAAAATGAACTGAAATTTTGAATTGGGGGTCATCTACATATTAAAACGCGCACCAACTTTGATTTTTTTCAATGGTAATGCCCCATTTTTATTGTATATTTGAATTCCTGGGATCGCGACAACGCGAAAAAGTATATTAGTTGTATATTTTACTTATTTTTTCACAGAGTTATAAGCGTTCAAAGTTTGAAGGTGCTAATGTTAAATTCATATTTCAAACTTTTATTAATATCTTCACAAAAAATAACTTGATCGATATAATTCTTTTTTTACGAGATACAGTGAAGAAACCCAAACATAATCCATCATTACTTTTGATTCTGAAAAATATTTTTAATTTTGAAAAATATTAATAAATTCATATTCATAAAAATTATGAATTATGACCTACACTAATTTTTACATAAAATGAATCCTAATGCTGAAAAATATGGGTGTGCAAATTTGCAGCTCATTCCAGCTACTAGTTTTCGAGATATAAATAAATCTTTCTTTTGGAGTGGTTTAGGGAGCCGTCTCTTATAAAGTTTTGCATGAGATAACGAATCAAATCTTAAAAAATAACAAAGAAAATTACACAAAATATTTTTATTTTTTATTTACGAGTCAAATTATACAACAACAACGTCAAACGCAAAGAAATGAAATAAAAATGATGATTTTTAGACATTAGTGTTAGCATCAAGAATTCCTGTTTTCTAAAGAAGACAAGCCCCATTTTCATTGTTCTTCAAAACGAAACAATACAGAAAAGTAAATGTGACATTGAGTATTCATGTTAAACCCCTTATTTTTTGTTGACAAAAATATGCACAAGTGGTATTTACTTCATCGATTAATTGGTGATAAATTTTTAATCTTTTAAACGAACACTAGATGAAAAAAAAATTAACTAAATAGGCGGGGTTTACTGTTTTAAATAGAAAAATAGGTTTAATGTGAAACTGACAAATATAAAAAACAAATGGAATTGGAATGCAAGACAGAATTGTAAAATTGTTTTTTAACTACCGTCCCAGTGACAGAAAATTCTGTAGCTGTCTGCGACAGGTTTTTAAAATTTCATAATCTGTCTGCAAATTTGCATGTAGTCAGGGGTGAAAATGGCTTAAACTCAAAAATCCTGAGAGCTGATAGCGGCAATCTGGAAGAGGGGGGGGGGGGGGCTTAACAACAGTGGTGATCTCGTGCAACAATACACAATACAATTTTACTACAGAACAATGTAGTATAAACATTTATAAAATAATAAGTTTAACTCATTCAATTATATATTTTACAGCAATGTTTGACACAACACATTATAAATAATAAAAGTATTAGTTTTAGTTTTGATACAGAAATTTTTATAAGTGAATTTTGAAGTGGAGGAGAAGTTTTGGAGCAGTTTTAAATGAAATTAGCACTTTTCCACTTTCCCGTAGAATCTCAGTAACAGGAGAAAAGAATACACGCATAACGCTGTCTATCAAGGGGGATCTAGGCTCCTAGGTCACCCTTGTTAAGCACTGTTTTGTGTGTTCCTACCAAGGCACCTATAGGGGGCTCTAGAGTTCCTACCAGACAGCGTCTAAGACGTCATGCATCGGTAGCGCATTGTCACAGGAGAAAAATGTCCGTAAATTACAAACAAAGACTGTCTGAAAGTTGCGGGCAATTTTTTTTTAGTAGTACAGAAAAAGAGAAATTTTAAAGTTGCGAACTAATTTTTTTATTAATGCAGACAAAAACTGTCTGCAAGCCGTTTTTCTGTGTCCGCGACTATGTCGCCATGTCGCGGCGTTTCTGCTACTGGGACTACCGTCATAGTTAAAAAAGGCTTAATCATTTGCTTCATATATTGCTTTATTTTATTTATTTACTTATTTATTTATTTTGTAGAGGGGGGGGGGATTATTATTTTGAGGACACTTTTAGTCTTCAAAATTTTATTAATATATTTCAACTTTATACATTTTTAAAAACATACTTTAACTTTTGTCTTTTTGACAGTAAGACCCGCCTATGGGCATTATACTCTCAAAATAAATATTTCAGGACAAATTTTCTGTATTCACAAATATATTACAAATGGATATACATTATAATTATATTCTTTCTAATCAATATATTTCTATCCATAGTATATTTTATTGCAAAAATATGAACACTGGGTACACACTTAAGAAATATGTAACACACAAATTACGAAAGAAACACCCACTGACAGTGTTATAGATTTTCAAATGGAGTGAATCTACGTCAGCAGTCGTGAAATGGTTAATTAAGAAGTTATAAAACGAATAGTACAATTCCAAAGAGTTTAACTGACCCAAAACTGGTAAGTGCGATTAAAATTGTTTAATATTTACTTCATGAACCCTTACAATAATTTCTGTATTGATAAGTATAAAGGATTTGAGTCCAAAAATGTCGATTTTGAGTTAAATACATAGTCAGACTCAGAAAAAAATTCTCTATCAATTGATATAAAGGATTTAAATCAATGTCATTTAGTCTTTCAGAGAATCCATTGGTAAAAAAAGATTCATGTCAGAAACTTAGCATTATTCTTTGGTATAAAATATTTAATTAAATTTTTTCCCTTTATTACATGAAGGTTGACAATCACTGAATGGTATAAATCAACAAAGTTCCTTTTTCCCAATCAATTCTTCTGATTAGTTTTTAATTAGTTTAACTCTATTTTTCGTCTCCTGAAAAATCAAGAATATGGACTTAAATCCTTTATACTTATCAGTACAGATTTATCCGAAAGGATTTAGTTTATGCATTATTGTATATATATATATATATATTTTTTTTTTTTTATTATTTCATTTCGTATATTATGTTACACCAACGAAAGAAAAAATTATGCTTTATTGGTGATCAGTACAGCCATAATAGACACTTTTACTTGAAAAATATTGCACTTTTTTCAAAGAGTACTGTATGGACTAATTGCAAGCGCAAGTATTTAAAACAGACCTAAAATTATCTAAAAAAGTACTGAAGTATATACAAATCTAAGAAATTGAATTCAGGATAATTAAGGAACTGGAAAAAGGAAACGTTTTATTAATTTTTATAATTACTTTTTTCCTGAAAGATTTCTGGTGTGAAACATTAAAATTTTGTCTGTTTCTTATAGGATCTTAAATTTATTTTTCTACATTCGCAGATAACCCCCTAACACGTTTTTGATTATAACTCTATAAATACTAAAGTTAAAGTATACAAACAGTATATTTTTCCGCACTACCACTCTCTCAAAAATTCGAAAATGAAGTCAAAATTGGGTGTTGCTAGTTGCTATTGAAAAAATCAAAGTTGGTGCTCATTTCAATATGTAGATGACCCCTAATTCAAAATTTGACGACATATTCAGAAAGTGCTTTTAATTTCCTGTTGACTTATGTCTATTAGATGTTCCTTCATCAATTAATAACGAAATTACAGCGGGTGTTGCATTTTTTTCCCCCCGACTGTACTTTTTAATATATTACAGCAATTTTCAAGCATTTTTAAGCACTTGAAAATTAAACTTTTTTTTTCAAGCACTTTTCAAGGATTTTTAAAAGTGCACGAACCATGGTTAAGTGTAGAATAGTTACACTGTATAAAAGAATGGGAAGGCTACATTTATGCATATTCATAACCTTTCAAGTATCGAAATTTATGAAGATCTTTCATCATGAATAGTCAGGTAAATAAATTTTAAATATGTATTTGTTTTATTTATTTATTATTAAAAATAAGCTTAATTTTTGTACATTAATAATAACACCATTTTGAAAAACGTTTTTGGCTTTTGTTTGCACTGGGAATCCA
Source organism: Salticus scenicus (assembly GCA_963930645.1). NCBI lineage: Eukaryota > Metazoa > Arthropoda > Arachnida > Araneae > Salticidae > Salticus > Salticus scenicus. Next base: position 310,485,270 of record OZ005655.1, read on the forward strand.
TGACAACCATTTGTGAAAATGGTCTTTCACCATAATCACCAAAGAAAAATCGCCAAATGCACTTGTGGACACACGCAACACTTGTCCCATAATTAACTGCAATGCTGGTTGCTATCAACGAGATAAATAAAGCAGAGTGATAAATATAAATGGCAACCCTGACAAGGTCCAACATGAGTCATGTGACATGAACCATCTATGTGTGTGTTCCCTTACTAACAACATATTTTTTATAAATTTCTATGGCAACGGTTTCGAGATTGTACCAGGCGAAACTCATAACCGCCAGTGTTTTTGTTTATTTATGTAGTTAAATATATTTTTGTTCTAAATCATTTTAGTTTTTATTTTACTTCTTTTTTATTTCTTGTAGTCGAAATATAATTGACAAAATGTTTAAAAATAGTTGATAAATTATTATTTGCAGTTAAATTCTGTTCTTATAAAAGTTTAACTTTTCTTTATAAACACATTTAAAATTTGTTGGGAAATGATGAAAAAAAAAGTATTTTATTATGTATTTATAATGTCAAATATCTAAAAAAAAGTTTTTAAAAGCAATTTATTTTGATCATAAGACTGTCGTGTAAAATAATAATAATGAGAATTTGCCGAATTGAAATTTTAAATGACAAAATAACGATGAAAAGCCAAACATAGCAATATACCATGGAAAGCTAATACTTTATCCATTTAATCAGCACTCTAATTTATTTATCTCCTTGCTTCTTGCGATGGGCATAAAAAATAAACAGCCAGCAGGTTGCAAAGAATACAGAACGACATCGTTATCGTTCGAAACAACGCCAAAGAAAATAGACAATAAGACAAATCCAGCTGTGAACCAGCCTGGAACTTGTACCCTCATTATATATACTATTTATCGTCAGTGTATCATTATTCTTCATTTTTTAGGTTGTTTTCTACAAAATTCGAGCTCTTATACAAAGAGGCAATATGGGTGCAATTCTTTTTAAATAAGGGAAAGGGTGTTATTTTTTTTGGATGAGGAGCAAGAAGGGTGCAGCACCCTCCTGAAACTCTTTGGGGAATACTCTGGTAGATTTAATTTGTTACGAATAACAAATACAATTTAATATGAAGTTTTCAGCAAGAATAACTTCTAGAAACACTTGGAAAAAAAAAAAAAATAAGTAAAATATTTAACACAAACCTTTATTTTAAAAATTTCAAATGTCAAGAACTTAAATTTTCAATAGTTATTAAATTATAATAATACATATAAAATATTGTTTGCAATATGCTTATTTATATACAAATACAAATGCGAGAATGAGGACGAAAGAACGTGTGTCATTCAAGATTCACATTATAGGTAAACAATCACAAACCTGGCTGTGTTTCAATCCAAACGTAACATTTGTTTACAAAACTGATCGCAAAGTTGTGAGCGATGAGGGGAAAATTTGCGACTGCCTAGGAGCTCTCACAAGTCAATGGGTGAGTCCAGCCTCTGGAACACTTCGACCGATCCAACTGGGTCCTGAGTCATTTGATCCACGACCGGTCGAAAGCAGAGGCTGGACAACTCCGATCCTTTTAGGCTGGGATTAAACAGTTAAAAATTATTAAATAAATAAATATGCATACCCCCTTCAATTTAATTTTTTTATTTCCCCCATTTGAGAATTTATTTAAAACACTTTGTACTGCATATTATTATTTGACAAATCTGTAATTATTTAAACACAAACCAATATATGTTTAAAACGGTGATTTGTTTAAATTATATAAATGTAAAAATACAAATAAGAAAATTAAGAAGAAATTAGTAAATTCTTGTGAATTAATTACTTTTACCACCAATGTAAGCTGAAAAACATAAAAAAGTTTATAACTTTAAAAAAAAAAAAAAAAAAAAAAAAAAAAAAAAAAAAGTTTATTAAAAGAATAAATCAAATTTGTCATATTTGTGTTCTTTGATAATATATATGTATATTAATAATATGTAATATTTCTTAAAAAGTAGCTTGATATATAATTGCAAGAATAGTAAAAAAAAAAAAATAATAATAATAAATAAACATCTCTTTTGTATTTTTGGATTCTACTACAACAGATCAAGAAGAGAACAGTTTTATTGCTTTTATCCACTTTTTTCGTTATCAACTACCGCACAAACCGGTATTATTATCTCTCAGTTTCTTCTAGCCAATCAGGTTCAGGTCAATTGATAACTGAAGATTTTGTTTAATCTATACGGATTACTTTTTACGCCAAATAAAGATACATCACTATCTTTTATAACCCTGCTATCTATGTCTGCTTTAGGGTTGCCAAAGTGATTAACATCAAGTTTCCTGTAATGTAGAAGACTCAGCGATTAGCAGTGTGGTGAATTATAAATATTATTTAATTATAAATATTACTCCGTGGTGGTGACATAACCACTCGGCCACGGAAAGCCCACCAAATGTGTTGTAATTTTTTGGGGACGTTGGATGATTGGTTGGGTTTTACGTCGCACTAGTGCTGCGTAGATGGGCAATTGGCGACGGTCTGGGACACACCCCTAGAGGTGGTCCGGATACACGCCATCACAATTTTGATCCTCCACGGAAGGGATGGCTCTCCCGCTTCGGTGACCCCAGAGGTATAATTTTTGATGAGAACATGGAGGACATTGCTGCCACGACAGATTTTACGTGTACCAGCCACCATTAGTGTACACGACGGTCTTTGGCCGGCTCGAGTACCGAACCCGTAACCTTCCAATTACGAGGCCGGCGCTCTACCGACTGGGCTACCGCGGCCCTTTTGGGGACGAAGAGGTAGTTTTCGAGGACGTATATGGTCAGCCTAGTTTAAAAACATGATTCGACAAGGATTTATTCAATAATAATAAAAAAAAAATAGTATTAAGTGTATTAAAACAGGAATAAACTACTACGTCAGAAACGCCAAAGAAAAATTATTGAGGTGCATACAGCTGTTTCGGTAGCCTAAAGCGTACCATCATCAGCGCAAAAAGAATTCTGAATCTGGAGAAGTGCTCGTATATATAGGAGAGGGACCGGATTTAGTTCAACCAATAGGATTACGGAAGAGGCGGGGAGTGTGGCCAATAGGAATTAAGGAATGTGTAGCTGTGTAAACAGTAGAAAAATTAAGGAAATGTGGACTGAATGTAAAATTTCCAACAATCAGACAAATAGGGAACAGCGAAATCACAATTCACAAGTTTTTAAAATTTTTATAAATATGAAAAGCTTCAAAGAAATCGAGTTCATGAATGGATTTAGGTCTGCAAATTATTTTAGCTGAATTAAATTTAAAATTATGATTTTTCTCCCAGCAATGTTTAGAAATAGCCGATTTATTGGTTTCTTGTTTGTGGACGTAATTCATATGTTCTTTTAGACGAAATTGAAGACTGCGTTTAGTTTGGCCAATATATGATAAACCACACTGACAGGAAATACTATAAATGCCCCAAGAATTATGCATATCAATCCGCGTTTGTAATGATCGATAGATGGCGCTTTCTGAACTGCAGTTGTTAGTAAATATAATAGCCACGTGTATTTATTATTGTTCTTTCTCCGCCATTACATCATGGAAAATCGATTGCATAATATGATGATATGCAGTGGTGTGATAATTTCACCTTAGCCCACCAGAGGGCGAGCATTTCATTACAATCGTGGATAGGATCTTTTAACTGAGAAAAGGTGAGTTTATTGGAAGGCGAAAATATTATTTTAAAATCATATTGTTTGAGAATTTTAGCTATGGTTTGACTGGTTTTAGAAAAATAGGATAAAACAATACTGATATTAGATGTGACTGATTTAGTAGACGAAATACGAGGGAGTTGTAATTTTTGGATAGCTATGTCTATAATGGAAGGGTCATAACCTCTGTCAATTGCGATGGCTTTCAGGTATTTAATTTCAGATTTCAATAAAATAGGATTTGAACAAATATTAAGGGTACGGTTTACAAAAGTATAGAAAGCAGCCATTTTTTGGTTAGGTGGGTGACATGAACGCGCATGGGGAGGAAGGGAGACTGCAAAATTTTTACGATAGACAGTGGTGTAAAATCCATTTACAGTGCGAGAGACGAGGGTATCAAGAAATGGAAGGGAGCCATTATTTTCTATTTCATATGTAAACTGGATATTACTGTCAATTGAATTTAAGGTTTCTAAGACATGGTCAATATTGTGATGAGATATGTCGATAAGCGTGAAGGTGTCGTCAACGTAACGGGTCCAAAAAGGAAAAGATATTTTCTTAAAAAGCTTGCTTTTGAAGTAGTGCATGTAAATGTCTGCGAGAGACTTCGAAAACTACTTCGAAAGCAAGCTTTTTAAGAAAATACCTTTTCCTTTTTGGACCCGTTACGTTGAGGACACCTTCACGCTTATCGACATATCTCATCACAATATTGACCATGTCTTAGAAACCTTAAATTCAATTGACAGTAATATCCAGTTTACATATGAAATAGAAAATAATGGCTCCCTTCCATTTCTTGATACCCTCGTCTCTCGCACTGTAAATGGATTTTCAACCACTGTCTATCGTAAAAATTTTGCAGTCTCCCTTCCTCCCCATGCGCGTTCATGTCACCCACCTAACCAAAAAATGGCTGCTTTCTATACTTTTGTAAACCGTGCCCTTAATATTTGTTCAAATCGTATTTTATTGAAATCTGAAATTAAATACCTGAAAGCCATCGCAATTGACAGAGGTTATGACCCTTCCATTATAGACAAAGCTATCCAAAAATTACAACTCCCTCGTATTTCGTCTACTAAATCAGTCACATGTAATATTAGTATTGTTTTACCCTATTTTTCTAAAACCAGTCAAACCATAGCTAAAATTCTCAAACAATATGATTTTAAAATAATATTTTCGCCTTCCAATAAACTCACCTTTTCTCAGTTAAAAGATCCTATTGATATGCATAATTCTTGGGGCATTTATAGTATTTCCTGTCAGTGTGGTTTATCATATATTGGCCAAACTAAACGCAGTCTTAAATTTCGTCTAAAAGAACATAGGAATTACGTCCACAAACAAGAAACTAATAAATCGGCTATTTCTAAACATTGCTGGGAGGAAAATCATAATTTTAAATTTAATTCAGCTAAAATAATTTGCAGACCTAAATCCATTCATGAACTCGATTTCTTTGAAGCTTTTCATATTTATAAAAATTTTAAAAACTTGTGAATTGTGATTTCGCTGTTCCCTATTTGTCTGATTGTTGGAAATTTTACATTCAGTCCACATTTCCTTAATTTTTCTACTGTTTACACAGCTACACATTCCTTAATTCCTATTGGCCACACTCCCCGCCTCTTCCGTAATCCTATTGGTTGAACTAAATCAGGTCCCTCTCCTATATATACGAGCACTTCTCCAGATTCAGAATTCTTTTTGCGCTGATGACGGTACGCTTTAGGCTACCGAATCAGCTGTATGCACCTAAATAATTTTTCTTTGGCGTTTCTGGCGTAGTAGTTTATACCTGTTTTAATATTCCAACGCCAAGTCTCCTGCTATTATTAGTATTAAGTGTACTTTTTTCGTATTGAAATTATTTGCTAGTGTTTGATTGGCTAGATACTTTTGTTGCCGACTGTAATATCGGCAGGCGATATTGCAAATTCTCAGTTTCCAATACTGGCTGGTATTGCTGTGCTACTGAAGTTGTTACACTAAATACACAATTCTGAGTGCAATTTCCCTCTGCAGATAGGGTGACAAGTTTTTTTATGCAAAATGAGGACAAATTATGCAATGTCCTCATTTCCATGAGAAAAATGAGGACATAAAATATAGTGCAAAATTAGCTTGTATTAACCCCATTTGCAGCCATTAATCGTCACTATGATAAATTTATACTACTTATGAACTTATACGATAAACATTATAAAAAAAATATTTATATAAGTATTATTAAATTTACAATAAACATTATCATAAACTCGTACACGTTATACCTCCCTTCCTATTATATGATGGTATGCTATGCTGTAAATATTAATTTCTGATATCTGGTTGACACGAAAGTACCAAACTAGTATTTTATATCTGCTTCTATTAATACCTTTATAAACTATTTTAAATACAACTGCTACTGTTGTATAGACCAAGTTTTTAGTCTAAACGAAATCATAACTACTTCAAATGAAAACGATCCAATAAATAACATTTTAAAAGGAAAAGGCAATCTGAAGAATGTCAAAAACTGGCTAGGTTAGGAATAAAAATTGATCTACAAACTGAGTTATTATGTGATGACCTTCGAGTAGCACTATTTACTCACTTGAGTAGAGCAATGTTTTACTTTTATGCAAATTCAGCTTTTTTTTTTTTTTTTTTTTTTTTTTTTCAAATGTTGCAAAGATTAAAATCTTCCAATATAAAAATATATTCTGTGTAATAGGGTTGGATTGGATGGGGTTTTACGTCGCATTAGTGCTGCCCAAAGGGCAATTTGTGACGGTCTCGGACACCCTAAGAGGTGGTCCGGAGACGTGCCATCACAATTTTGACCCTCCACGAGGGATGTAATAGTGTTGGGGCGGGTTCAGGCTCTCGACCGATCCAGGATCGATCCAATTGGTCGTGGAACAATGCGTCCAGTCTCATCGACCGGTCTGGATCAAAGTCGTCCAGTGTAATGTGTTCCATGGACCGGTCGTGGATCAAATCGCCCAAGAACTTTTTCCGAGTCATTTGATCCATTTACAAATCCCACGGATTAGGATACAGGATGACAAACTAGATAGGGCGGTCAGCGTGGGGAACGGAGCTTTATTTTCCGCATTAATTCAGCCGAACAGAGTAAGCGATCCGATCGCCGCCTGGTGTAGTATCTTTGAAACTCATCGGAAGAAAGGGAAAGCCCGCCCCTTCGGCTTCAGTCATCCAACGAAGGAACAGCCAGAAATGTAAAAACGCGCTGATTGGTGTATTTTCGAGATTTGGTCGCCCTCTATCTGTAAGATGAAAATTACTACCTTTCCGTAACATTAGTAATACATCCTTCTCTTTTAATCCGTGACAAATCCATTGCTCTGATTGGCCGTTGGTTATTGCTCTGGTTCCGCCATCTATCGGTCCTTACAAACGCGAATATGCATACAAGCATTTTTTTTTTTTTTTGGTGAAGAACTGTATCATTGTTTTAGAATTATAAATATATTCATGCAGTGGATTGAAATATAATACAATAATGAAAAAAAAAAAAAATATATCGAACATTATTTAAATTTAATAAAATAAAATTTTAAGATGCTCCCTGCTAACAATTTTTAAATTTTCAGTTTAACAAAATATTTTAAATATGTTTTGTACTGCTTTGTTAATATATTTGCATTAAATTTTAGCATTCAAACATGAAAGTAATTAACAATATTTAAAAATCAATATTTAATTTGTATTTAAATTTAAAAAAAAATCATAAATATATTAAACATTTAAAATATTATTGATTGAAATCATAATTAATTGAATTTGCAAACCAATCAATACAGTGATAATTTAAAAAACTGTTTTTTTTTTTTTTTTTTTTTTTTTTTTTCAATCATTGATTTAAATCAAAATTTAAATTATATATTTTTTTGGCAATGTGTAATAGTTTCATATTTCTTACCTTGAATCATAATAATAAAACTTGAACCTACTTCTTATTTACATCAAATATTTGAATGCTAAATATTTGCTTTAAATTTCAACATTCCAACTTAAAAATATTTAACAAAAATTAGCTTGATAATAAATCCATAAAATATTACTTAAAATTGTTTACAATATATCGTTAAAATACAAAAATGCATGATTGAGGGAAATAATTAAAAAAAATTTCCTGGAAAATTTTCTAAAATTAAAATTTTATTGTTATTATTATTTTTTAAATAATTTTTGAAAAAGAATTATATAATTAATATTATTGTATCTCATTGCATATGTACCCAGCTATGTAGAATAGAAAAAAATAGATATGCATCTATCTTTTTTTATTCATAGTTAAATTATATTTTTAATTAATGAATTAAATTTTTCTTTAACTAATTTAATTCTAATATTTTAGAGCTAATTTCAAACTAAGCCTACAGATGGCAGCACTGATTTTGATCCAATAGAGGGATCGGAATCATCCAGCCTCTTCTTTCGACCGGTCGTGGATCAAATGTCTCAGGGATCGGTCGAAGTGTTCCAGAGGCTGGACTCGCGCTTCGTACAGTGTCTAGAACACAGACTAAGGAAATACTTAGACCGGGCAAGGCGGTTCTAAAAGTGAAGTCTCAACTGTAACCGAGCCGCCACATTGGTATAAGCAAAACATTAATGCGTTTTCCATACAATCGTATTGGTATTATTCTATATTAATTGTAAAGGAGGCTATAAATCGTGAAAAATGGCTTGTGCAGCCTATGGTTGCACCAATAGACCATCTAAGAAGGTTCCGGGAATTACGTTTCACAGGTAAGTTTCAGTAAATATACTTGATCAACAAAAAATTTCCATATTTATTTTAGTGTTATGAGGTGTGGTAGACATTTACCAGACAAGCGTTTGCAGATTAACCATTACGTCGCTGAAAAGAATATTGGATATTTATTTTTTTCATTGAGAAATAAAACAAATGTGAACCAGTATGTTGTGGCCACCACAAGACTTTCTTCTATATTTTCCTATACATATTCAATCAGTAACAATATTTTTTAAAAAAGTCCGATTTATTTTCTCAGGTTTTTTTTTTTTTTTTTTTTTTGTTAAAAGCAATACATATTCAAATAGTAACAATAAAAAAAATTTTAAAAAATACGATTTTTTTTTTTTTGGTTAAAAGTAAAAAAAAATCGATAACTTAGTTTTAAATAATCACAGATTTATAGTTCAACATTCATTTTAAAGGCATTGACGAGATCTTTCGAAAGATACCCATCTTCAAAATTTACCCCTCCCCCTGGTGTGTGTGGGGTTACTTCCCCCCCAGGGGGGTAGCGATGTCCCCACATGCACAGAAATTTTTTCCTAGTTAACTATTACTATTACCAATAACTCATATTAATTTTACAATCACAAGTTAAAAATAACTCTCATTATGTACATTTATACGACATTTTGTCCTATACTGCCATGTTACAAATTTAGAAAAAATGAGATCACAGCGTCACCTGTTGAGCGATTGATCCCCAAATGTAATCAGCACCAGTTTATGTCGGAGACCAACTAAATACCAAGTTTGGTTAAATTTCGTTAAAAAAAAAAAAAAAAAAAAAATTCTAACTTTTTTTTGTTAAAATAAAAAAAATCGATAACTTTGTTTTAAATTATCACAGATTTATGGTTCAACCATTCGTTTTAAAGGTATTGACGAGACCTTTCGAAAGATACCCATCTTGAAACTTTGCCCCCGGGGGGGTACTTCCCCCCCCCCCCAGTGGGGGAACCGATGCCCCTACATGCACAAAATTTTTTTCCTAGTTAACTATTACTATTATCAATAACTCATATTAATTTTGCAACTCATATTATTTTTGGTTCGTGAGATACAGCGTCCACAAAAAAAATGATACAAACAGACAGACAGACAGACATTTTCTAAAAACTATTAATTCGTGTTTTGGACATCCCAAAACATGTAAATCCATCAAAAAACGGAGGTCGAAAATTTTCGCGAATCCAACACTATATTACATATAGAAGAAAGTAAAAAATATGCTTTAATCCCGTTCTTGCCCCCCTTTCTCCCTGAGGGGGGGGGGGCGATATTAAAAAAAAAATTATGCCAGAAATCTTCGCGGGAGTGTATTCGACAATTTCACAAAGTTTCATGGCGATCGGATGAATGGTGTTGTAATGGATGAAGGATAAACAGACAGACATGCATTCGTTTTTACATATACAGATTGCAATGTTACTGGTTTCTTGCTTGTACCAATATGGCCGCCGCTCTCTCTAAGCGCCTTACAGTTACTTCACTTTTCCCCATTCAAGAAAGCCGTCTGACCGGGTCTAAGTATTTCCTTAAGCCTTGGTTTTTAAGAACTCGGAAGCAAACGTCAACGTTTTCGACGCCGCGACGCTCCAATCAGAGTCTCCTTGATATCAGCGCTGGCGTTGAAACCGCAGAAAAGAGCGTCGTGACGCATGCGCAAAGACGCCGAATACGTTGACGTTCTCGTTTTGTGTTCTTAAAAACCAAGGCTTTAGTCTGTGGTCTAGAATATATTCTAGACACTGTAGTGTTGGAAATGATTTAAAAATAATAACAGGCCGATTCACAGTACGTACGAGCGGAGAAATGGCAGTGACAACGCCCATCTCTGACGTCATTTTGACGTCAGCGTTTCCGGTGAGTGAGAAATAGCAATTCTGGGGCTCATTTTCTCTACTCCATCGTTGTGTTAAATGTCTCGTTTGTTTGCATCGGGAACTCGGCTGCTTCTATACCGGCGAGAACCGAGAAAAGCGATGGAGAAGTGTGCGTTGACTCTTTTGAAAAGAAATTTGAGACAGATTTACAATTATTTTGGGAAGTTATACTGCGTTTTTTAAGAAAATAATCATTTAATATTATTTTTTTATTTATTTTAACTTATTACTTTATAGTTTTCAACATGATTTTTTTAATGAAAATGATGAAAATAAAGTGAAATTTCATTTTTTAGACTGAATGGATATTGTTTTATGAATGTGGATATTTAAAATTTTGCCATATTCATAAGCAGTATCAATTCAGTCCTTTATCTTTACTGGATACTACATTATACTATGCCTCTTTTGGGATGAAAATATGTGTATCACTAAGCTGTAAGTAAGTAAGGAGAATTAAATATTTTTGCATTAAGTAATCATGTATTAAATTTTTTGCAAAACTCATATTTACAAAATTTATTGCTTTAAAATTCAAATTTCAATAAATTAAAAGAAGAAGGGGGGTGGGGGGGGAGTGGGGAAGGTGGTTTGCATGATTTATAAAACACTTTGCATCTGTATCCATTTGTTACATTTTTAAACCTCCAACTTCTCATCTTTGTTTCAATACAAAAAAAAAAAAAAAAAAAATGCTCTTTAAAATTTTTCTACTTTTTTTTAAAAATGTACTTGATTAATTTTATATAAACATGTAAATCAATCATTAATGCTGATTACACCTTATTCATTAGAAAACGTGTTTTTGTGCCTCTGAATTATATATAAATTTCATTATGTTTTGTGATATATAAAGATAATATATTATACTTTAAAGAAATGTTTACATAGACAATTATCTAGAGAAAAACACAATTATAGGTAACTTTCAAATGGCTTAAAAATGCTAAAGTGTCAATTTGGTGACTTTTGGTTACAATTTTGAAAACTTGTTAAATGATGTATTATACTGAACTTGTCCATAAATTTATACATATTTCAGATTTAAGAAATAAAAAAACTTTATCAATTTTCAATTAATCAAAGAGAAAATTGTGTTTTAAAATAAATTTTGTACACAAAACTTGAAACACTTTTTGTTATGAAACACTATGTTGCATAACAAAATCTTGAGGTTGTTGTGAAAGGTCACATTTGGCGATAAATCGCTTGCTTTATAATGATAAGAGATCATTATAAAGCAATGTTTTGGTTATAATGCATCTTTCGAGAATATTGAAATTTTCAAAGAAAGGCATGGATGATGTTTGATATGTTATATTGAATGTTATGTTTGTTATTTATGAATGTTATGTTTATGTTTTATGAATGATGTTTATTTGATGGATATTGTGAAAAAACTATGAATAAAGAATTTTCAACTACTGTCATCTTAAAAAAATCAATCGAGTCATAAACACCTTTTAACTTTTTTGGAAAGTTTAAATAAATAAACAGCAGTATGCTTAAACAATTTTTAAGTTTACCATCATAACAAGATTTTTTTTTTTTTTTTTTTTTTTTTAATGATACAAGATATTAAATAAAAACATATGCATACTACTTTCATACAAGCAATGAATGTAAGAGATAAACAGACATGCAAATTGCTTTGTAAATCATGCAAACCAAATTTTCAAACTTATGTTGTATCTCAATTTCATGTTCGATTATTTTGTTTTTATAGAAATTTCTCATTTTGAATGTTTAATTTGCCTTATAATGTTTTAACAACAACTCTCTAAATATCATTGTTATAGGTTTTAATAGATATTTTTTATAATAGGTCATTTATTTTGCATCCCAAATAGTTGTTTTCAGCGCTTTTCAATATTAAGCAGTTTCATCCACGTAGGTGCTAATATTTAGCAATTTATCACTTTCTGGGGAGAAAAAAATGTGATAAATATCTAAGTATTGGCTCCTGTCTTAACAGTTGCTACAATAATCTTTTGACAAACTTGTATACAGCGGTAATGTTAGTACTAGAAGAAATTTCATTTTGGTCAATGGAAATTGGAACATTTATTTATTAGTTATCTTGATACTGCATTACACGACTATTGTTTTTAGACAGTGATTTTAGCATTGTGGAAATTTGCATTACTCCCCTTGAATCAAACAATTTTTAAGTTTTGTTAAATTTCAGTTCTCTATACAAAACTACACCGCTCAATTGATCACTACAAAACTTGGTATCAAAATCTAGTAATGCTTATTTTTCAGTTCAAACAATATTAAATAAAAAAACACTGGTTTAACTTCAAAATTATTAAAAAGTTAAAACAAGTTGATTCCTCCCACTTTCAAAATAATGCATCCAATTTTTTCTTACGTGAAAGGAAATATATATATATGGTTTAAGAAAATTAATATTTCTCGCCAAGATTATACAAATGCAATTGTGACAGCTATTTTAATTTATCCTCAAAATGGCAACAAAAATTTAAAACTCACCAAGATTATCCTATACTAAAATTGTAATATAACATTTTAAGAAATAGATATAGTAACTATTTAGAAGGAGCAAAACACTATTATGAGTTATTTCATGCTTTTGTATAGAAGAATAGACTTTGAAAAAGGTCCTTCATACTGAACTAAACTTCATCTTGTACAGAATTTCATATTTATTACTCAAAAAATAAAAATAGGTTTGTTTATACATGTATATTTACTTTTTTCCCTCTTTAAGTACAGATTTTTGTTAATTTGAATTCCAAATGATTAAAGTGTGTATGAGACTTTAAATTTCAAATTAAATTAATGTGTTTAGTTTCTATCAATACACAATAAGGCTGCAAAGCTATTTATTTATTTTTAAATAAACTTCCATTTTATTTTAAATGCTTCTCTTGTGAAAAACATTTAATGTCGAAATGATCAAGGCCATTAATTTCATAAATAAACCTGGTGATCAATCTATTTAAATAGTATTTTGATTGTTTTTTGACTTAATAGTTATTTTATGTATGTAGAATTAAATATTTTGACACACATGTAATGCATTATTCAATCATCTGAAAATAATAATTAAAATCTCATATGAATAAAAAAAAAGAAAAACTGGATCCAAGAAAAATACTAAACTATGATTCGCTTTATTAAGCTGCAAATAGGTAAGAAAAATTACTGATATATTTCTGTATTATTTATCAATACAAAAAACCCTTAATGGGTTAAAAGTTTATGACGCAGCTACTTTATGGCTATAAGAAATTCAAATATAGGTCTTAAAAATGACATCATATTTTGTGTGATGCTTTGGTATTAAAAAAGTAAAGCACCATAGTAGAATAATAAGATATACTTAGATAAATTAGTGACATATATTTCTATTTTGATAACTTATACAAGATTTTGCTTAAAGGAATTTTTATAACTATGTTAAGAGAAATATGGTTTCACTCGGTGCTTTCAGCATTGCTAAATGTAATATATGATACTGAATACTTTTAGTAAATAATAAAGAATTATATTTGGGATATTTGAAATATATTCTTTTCTTTAATTTAAATAGTGAAAAGACTTAATAATTTTCATCTGATTAAAGAGAAAAAATATTTTAAAACAGAATTTTTCTGTTTAGTATTTTGAACTGTAAAGATATTACTATAAAGAGTTGCATTTGACGAAAAATTGTTGGCTTGTTATGTATATAGTAATATGTAGAGTTGTGTATAAAAATGTTATAAATATGGGTATAGAATGATTTCATCTAGTGTCCACACCAAGTATTATATGTATATATATATATATATACATATATTGTGTTTATTGGTTTTATATCTATTCAAAATAGATTTTATGCTCTTTAACAAATATCTCTTGAAAATAAATAAGTGAAGAAGTGATTGCACATTTTTAAATGCTAGAAATATGACAAAAAGTTACTATGTTTGGCAATAATGAAGCTGAATATTTAGACATTGGATAACAAATTACTCTGTTTGGAAATATTGAAGTCATCGAAAAACTTGGCAAAAGTAAATATTCATCTGAATATAAAAGGTACAGGAAAATCTGAAGAAACCTAAATAATTTGTGCATGTGTAGTAAATATCTAAAGTTTTTATTTTCCCCATGCTAATTATAAATTATGGAAAATTCTTAAGTTTGTGTGTTCAAATTTTTATTTATACATATATATAATGTAATGGTGAAAACAGGAAAAAAGTATTATACTATCCTGCGAAATATTTAGAAATCAAATGTTAAGTCCTTACCTATTTATACTCCACATAAAATGTTCAGAAGAAATGGTAATCCAATTTGCAAATGACTGAATAATTAATGCCTATGTATATGACAAAATATTCATTATTCACATACATATAACAATAATATTTCAGTCAGAAATTAAGAACTTATTTAATTCATAAACTTGACGAATTAGAACAAACACGACTGTCATGTCTACGATTGAATTTCTACAACTACGCAGTATGTACAACGTGCACGTGCTTTTGATTACAAACAATATTCCGATGAAACCTTTCCTATTGGTTATATCGCTACGTTTTCTATCATAATCGGTAAAACTGACGTCATTTTAGGGACGCCTTCTCGCTTGCTTTATGGATCAGCTGATACGACTCGTGTGCGAGTGAAAACGGGCCCCGGAATAGCTATTTCTCCTACTACCGAGATGGAGCGATGGAGTAGAGACAGCCTTTCGGTTACGTCACGTCTCACTCGTCTCTCTACTCGGCCGCGCTGTGAATTGGGCTGTAAATGTAATGAATCAAGAAATCGTGATTTTTTTACGTTGTGTTGAGTTGTAGAATCAGTATTGCAAATTAATAAGGTCAGTAGCATCTCTAATGTGGAAATTTTAAGTAAAGAAGGAAATTACTGAAAAATGAGGACAAATGAGAACAAGCGGCCGAAAATGAGGACAAATGAGGATATGAGAACTATTGAAATCAACTGAGGACAACACTTAAAAAATGAGGACTGTCCTCAGAAAATGAGGACAGCTGGTCACCCTATCTGCAGAGGATGAAAATTGTGATGGCATGTCTCTGCACTATCTATAAATCTTCTCCCTCTTCCCCCCGATCCTTTGTTTCCCAGACCGTCGCGTAGCTGCTGTTGTGTGATATTAACTCATCTACTTTAACCTAAATAATGTTAAATGTATTTTAAGAGTATTAATGATTACATTCTATTTAAGTACTTATTTATGAAAAGCAGGCCTAACTTTCTCCAAGGAAAATATATATTAATGTGAAATGACTCTAGCGGTAAAAATTATAACTACAATTTTTTTTCCTTCCAGGACTTGTCAAATTTTTTTTAGCTTTTTCAACAAAATGGGCCAATCATATTTCGTAATTTAACGTATCTTTGTTGTATGTTGGTAAATGTACGTCGACAGATTTAAAGAAATATTATAACTGCTTAATTTTATTGCTTGTTTAGTTATTCGCAAGTTTATGCGATTGGATATAAACATGTGTGTTGCCTGATGCTATTCTATTTAGTTTTTCTAACATGCAACAAAAACACTCATTCATTCCGTCACTTTTTCTGTGCTCGTACGGTTCATTTTTGATGTGGTGATTAGTGTTTGTTCTGCAGCCATATTTATATGTCCGCCTTTTGTTTAAACGGCTTTATAAAAGTCTATTCTCCTTACATCATTTAACATCATTTAATATGTTTTTTCTGATTGCTAAAGCATTTTCTTGTTTATTTTTTAATTGTTGTTAATGGTGTGCGTGTGTGGAGTGTCATCATTATGTGTGTGTTTTTATTATACTGGATAAACTTGAATAGGTTTTAGTATCATAATATTTAGGACAAAATATTGGAAGATATTTGCTGTGAATTTTTTTGTAAGTGTAAGCTCCAGAGCCTTTTTGATCCCTTGATCTTCGGAATGTTTTATAAGGAGCCCATGTAGTCGGCTACAAAAATCGCGCTTAAAACATCCGATGTTTTATAACAGAATTGAAAGTAACTAGATCAGAATGAGGAAAGGGAAAATGGTAAGTGCCCGATTTCTATGCATGCTGAAATACCACAAACATAGTAAGATTTAATGCTTTAATTCTATTTGCTTACTTAATTTATAAAATGTGACTAGTTGCTGATTGCTATATTTTCATTCTGTCTATTCTTTATATTTCCTACCTATTGCATCTTAACTTTCTATTTTAAAATACTTTGAAAGATTTTATTTTAATATTGACCAAAAATGTACATATTTAAACGTGATTCTATTCAATTTACTCTGTAATCCCTTTTTATATATATATATATTAAGGCAAAAACATTTTTTTTTTTTTTTTTTTTTTTTTGTATCTTGATTGAATTCCAGAGTTCTGTTTTTTAAAACTCTTATTTCTACACAGTTCCTACTTTGATAAGATTAATATTGTAAATTTAATAAATTTCTTGCTAATATTCAGTGACATAAACAATTCAAGTATACTAAACAAGTTTTTATTTTATTTTGGTTTTGTCATGTAGGCTTATTATTTTAAATATATGCAGCAATTACTTGATTATTATAAATGATTTCATAATTTACCTTTTCCATTAATGCATATTTAGAAACATTCAGTGTAAGAAATATAATATTTCTTGTGTTCAATGTTTCTAAAGTTTTCTTTTCAGCTTGCTGAGCTTTCTTATATGTTTGCTTCATCTAAAAAAAGTTTATTTTACAGATTTATTCTGTGTAATAGAGTAGAAATGTTAGTTTTCATATTGGGGGGATGGGGGGGGGGGGAGTTTAATCATTTATAACAAGGATATTTAATAAAAAATTAGATTTAAGTTATGATGCTTTCAATGTGTAATACGTTTTTTTCGCTGTATGTTTGTGTGCACTATTTGAGGATGAACTATTACTATTTAATCAATTCATGCACAGGGTTGACAATAAACATGATGAATGTTGGCTGGAAAATGATATGTCAAATGTAGTTCAATTGTTGTAATAGAAGCAAATAAGAATGTTATAAGTGACAAAGTATTGTGTATAGGGATTGGGAGTGAAGTCAAATAAAGAAAAAAATAGGTACGATTAGTTGCCTCTTTATAAAGTGAGCTCATGTCCGAACCCCATTAATTATATCAGTGACTGTATGTAACTGTTTGTGCTTGTTTAAATGCAATTGCTTGATGTTAAATATAATCTTGATAATAAAATATTACGATTACTAAAATGAAAGGGCTAACTTCTTTAATAGATTACTGTTTACAAAAATTGCTCCCATCGTGAAATGGATGCTACATTTTGCTTGGTTATACTTATTGAAGACATAGATCTTATTTATACAATGTTAATGAAATTCGATTTATGGTTTAGTATTAAATATTTCTTAAATTTAAACGATGTTTGCATTTTATTTTTTATAAGCATAACTTAGCAGAAAAAAATGCAAGAAATTGCATGAAACATAATTTTTTAAAAATCTAAATGTGTGTTGCAAATCTGCATACATTCCTTTATGTAGAAAAAAAAATTCAGGATTGTGTATGCCTAAAGGTGTAAAATTTCCGGAAATTTTGAGGCAGTGGTTTTTTTCTGGAAAAATTGAAAAAAATTAGAAAAATTTAATTTTTGCAGGTAAAAAGTTAAGTATAATATATATATATAAATATATATACACCTTAATAGTTATAATATATTAGAAAATATAAAGTGTTAAACATTTAAAAATACATGCAATTCATATTATTTGGAGAAATCCTATTACGCGGTACCCCCTTGCACTTTGAGGCGACTTTTGTTGGCGCGATCCCCGCCGTCTCGGAGGCGTGATTTACATCTGTTGACGTTTTAACGATCGTTTTTACGTGCAAATGAAATTGAAAAAATATGATCGTTAATGAAATTTTAAATACAAAAAACATCAACAAACGCCATTTTTAAATGTAAATCACACCTATGAGCTGACGTGGATCGCATCAACAAAACTCTCATTCAAAATAATAAAAATAGTACTAAAATATTTAGATATGAAAAGAAAAATATTTAGACTTTTTTTTTTTTCTTTCTGTACATTGCAGGGGTCGGTATCCTTTTGAACTGGCACGATCAGTTTAATTACTGATGTTTGCGAGCATTAAAAAAAAAATCACTGGCCACTCCTAATTTGTGGGACATGAATCACATGACATAAAAGCATGAAAATTGATGGAGCCGCGGTCACTATGTTTTCTGCTGTTTGCTCGCTTCATGAGCATTAAAACAAAAAACAAACATCACTGGAAACCCCTATTTCGTGGGGCACGAATCAGTAACAGCATGAAAATTGATGGAGCCATGGTCACTACGTTTTCTGCTGTTTGCTCGCTTCGCGAGCATTAAAAAAAAAAAAAAAAAAAACTGGATACCCCTAACTAGCAATGCATGAAAATTTGTATAGGCCGCGAACAGTACACTAGCTGCTGTATGCTTGCTTCGCAAGCATTAAAAAAAAAAAAATCACTGGACACCACTATTTTGAGGCACATGAATCAGAAAATGCATGAAATAATGAGATGAAAGCGCTGATGGGGTGCCGGTGCACTAAGAGAAGCAAGAGAGGAGCAAATTCACGTGACCTGCGAATGGGTTTGCCAGGCGCAACGTATTGTCGCTAGTTTTGGTGGGGTACCGTTAAACAGGATGAAATTTTTTTCTTAACAGAAATATACAAAAAGATTTTACTATTAAAAAATGAGCCTTTCTGTTTCACAACTGCCAGTATCTTTCCTTGTACAAAACACCAAAAACTAGTTAAATCATCATTCAATTATTCATTTTGCGTAGGGTGTGCATTTCTATGGCATGTTCATCTTCTAGCAGCATTGATACAATGAATTTAGATTAGAATCCCAGTAACAGAAATTTTTCTGTCAATCTGCGACAACTATTTATGCATTAGAAAATAATCTTCAGCATAATTTCACAGTGAGTTATGGGAAAAAAAAAAAAAAAAGTTACCAGATTCAGTAAGCATATTTTTATCACAAGTTTACATTTATCTAATGTTATTAATCTGTTAGATATGTCAAAGCATTGTAGTTATAGAATTTTAATTACATATAGCTATGTAAAGAGTTGGCATTAGCAATTATCTTTCATATTGCATAAAAACTACTATTTTGTTTATGAATTTATTCGTACTAACTCTAATAAAATACTTGTTGGAGACTCTAAACATTGAAATTAATGCAACTTTCTAAAATTTTCTGGTCATCTATCGTCTATCATTTTTTAAGGACTGTCGCTATGGCAGTTGAATCAGAGAATAGATACGTTCCTGTGAAACCAGATGGAGGGACATTAAGATATATAAACTTCCTTTTATCAACAATTACAGTTTGTTCATCATTGCCATCTGTGCATCGTAATTGCATTTTGCTTACCTTCTCAATGTCCGAGCCCCAACTTTCACTTATATTAAGCAAATTTCTGCTTATTATGATAAAATTTTTTGAAAGATGTTCTCAAGTTGACCCCAACTTCTTAAAAACTTAACCTAACCAGCAGGAAAAAAATTCAGTCAACCTAATCTGAACCCAACCCACGAGAAAAATAAATTGGCCAACCTCACCCATAAGAAAAATAAATCAATAACCTGAACCAAACCAAACCTCACATGCAAGAGAAAAAATTTAGTCAGCCAGACCAGACCCAAACTTGATTGCAGGTCAAGCTCGGGTAAAATTGGTTTATCAGGACCTGATGCCGGACTTTAAAGTTAATTGAAGTTCAGAAATTTAAAACATTTTATTATTGATTTATTATTTTTTTTATAATATAAAAGTTATTAACACAGACGTCGTAAAGGACATAAATCATGTAGGTTTTTGCACATATAATTTTTTTAAATTGTGAAATGAATTTTTTGACAGAAAGTAGTTGCTCAGGATTTTTTTTAAACTGTTACATCCATTCAGGGCCGAAACTAGGATTTTTTTCACCCGGGGCAAGGAGGGATTTTGGCGCCCCCCCCCCCTAACCAGAAATTAAAATTTCAAAGGAAATTTTACAAAGTTTTTATGGCCATTTTATTTTCAACTGCATTCATAAGAAGTAAATATTGAATTTAATTCAAATTTTTGATAAATTTACAGATTTTGAAATGTATTATTATATTTAACGGATGCGTGTGTGTGTCTGTATAGGACACAAATACTGTAACTTATTTATGAACTGCATGTTCGGAATTCCATGAAACCTAGTGTGCAGTTGAATTCTGACATAAACTGGTGATGTCTAGTTTTTGATATATATCGCTCGACTTGCAGCACTTTTATGCCACGTTTTCTTATAGCTATATCTCAGCATCTCCAGGACGGAATTTAACAAACTTTATACATTATATGCTTGTTATGAAAAACAGAGTTTACAAAACACAACAGAATCGCAACATGTGTTTCGTGTCGAAAAACTTAGCATGGCACTTCGCCAGGCGTAAAAATGTACAAGCACAAGTAGAGCTACAACCAGCCGATCTTTATTACGATTTTTATTTTAACGTATCTGTTTTATATCTTTATAACATTTCTTGAAAGAAAAAAAAAAGATTGAAGTTGTGAATCAAAGTATTATTTTAGGGGGAAAAAAGAAGAAAAGCATATTATAGAGAAAGATTTAAATTAAGATTAAGCTACAGTTATTATTTTTATTTATTTATTTATTTTTGCTGGTTTAATGATAGTTTCTTTTTTTTTTTTTTTTTTCCTCTCTCTTAAATTAATGGTATTTATAAATGACAATTCTAAAACAAGTAAATGTAAATTTCATATTCAATTACTTTTAAAACTGAAAATATCATCATTTTGAGAGAATTTAAAATGATATTTTGAATATTATAGTCGTTACATCAACTATACTGCAGAGAAATAAACAGAGAAATATTTAACTAAGATGCATAAATTAATAGATATGAACAAGTATCTAAAAACTACTCATATCCATCAAGTGCGAGATAACCGTTAGCTGTCTAAATACACTGCGCTGCAAAAAAAAAAAAAAAAAAAAAAAATTCGAGCCCTGATACCATTACTGCTGATTCTCATGTAAAATGATCTTCTGAATCCGAATATGACCCCCCCCCCCCCCCACTTTGCCCAATCAACCACCGTTTTCTCGGGACGCCACCCATTCTCTTATTGTTTGGTAGTTTTATGGCCATAAATTTGATTTGGAGAATGGAAAAAAGTTATTTTAATACTTTGAAATAAAAAAAATATAATTTATAATAAATAATAGTAATAAATGATTAATAAAATATAAAAAATGTAATTTGTAATTTCAGTGGCGAATCCCCCTCCTCCCCCTAAATTTTCCCCTTGCTGCAAATGTTCACGTTTTAGAATTTTTCATTTCTGTAGCCACTCAAAAGACATTTAACAGTTAAAACAATCCCTTCACCCCTTTCAAATCAAATTTATAGCCATAAAAATACCAGAAAATGATAAAAATAGGGGAGCGTCCCCAAATAATGGTAGTTGATAGGGCAAAATGGGCGTCATAATCTTATTCAGGAGTTTATTTTACATAAGAATTTGCAAAAAGTGGCGTTGGGGCCGATCTTCATGCAGAGCAGTGCCATTTGTAGATAATCTTTTTTTAAATCATTTTCAGGAAATAAAATAGAAAGGCAGGTTCTAGTCTATGAATATTATCGGAACCAATCCAAGAAAACTATTATTAGAACCACTAACTTCATGGTAATAGGATTATATACACCACAAAATAAGAATATCATTTGTTCAGAAATAATATTCTACAGCTTTTTACAGAATCTCTCATAGGCAAAAGCATAGCTTAGAGTTCAACAGAATTCGCTTCTGAGCAAATAGCCTACTTTTGCACTCTTTGACAAACAATTAGCTGCGAGAAACAATGCATAATATATAGAAAAAATTAACTCCGATAAAACTGTGAAACGGCTTGCTGATTTTGGCAATCCTAAACTATTTTCTGCCAAATTTGATCGCTAATCTCGTGATGTCACTAAACTCATCACCAATGTAGATGACAACTGGTCGCAGAGTCAATGCTTTGGCGACAAAATTGGCAACCTGGCATTAATTTTGGTGAAAAATATTGGCTTAATATTGTCGAAATTTGGAAGCTGGCATGATCTACTGTTTTCTTGCTCAGAACTAACTTCATCAAAAGTTCTACAAATCACTAATGAGAATATAAAAAGGAAAGAGTCATTACTATAATTATTGTTGACAACAGCCTGTCTACTTCTTTACGTATTACTTTATACACGGTATTACAGTTAAAATGGAAATAGATGGCAGATTTCTTCACTTCCACGGAAATAGGCATTAGCGGCAAATTTTGCGACTTGGCGAAAGATTTCGCAATTTGGCACCCAATTTTGGCGAAAAGTTGTAATTTAGAGTAGCCAAAGTTTAGAAGATCTAACTTCAATAGAAACCGACTTGTAAAATTTTCCAGGTTAATTCAGTAGTTTCTAGAGTAGAACTATCTCGAAAAGTCTATAAATCACTAGTAAGACTGGATGAGTTCAGTTTCTGTTTATACTGCAAGCTGAGTGTACATCTTTTAGTGCACTGGATTGTTTTATAACATTATGGCCTTATTTTGACATACTTATTTTAAAATTTTAATAGTCACACTTTTAATAGTCACGACGGCACCCTGAGATTTTTTTTTTTTTTTTTTGCTTCCTTATGAATCATAATTTCTAAAGAGCATTCTGAAGTTTAATCAAATATACTACATATTTTCCAACCATTTACTTTTTAAAAACCTTGGTTGAAAGTCAGGAACCACTTGTAAATTACTCTTCTTCGATTGCGAGAATATTTTACCACACTCACTAACCTTAAAAGAATATTGTTAGTCTTGGAGAACACTCTATCCACCATGCTTCTCCTTGTAAATGAATTCTGTTATCTATTAATCTTCTTTCTACTTTTTTTTTCTTTGTTCAAATTACCCTGAGTAAAAGAATTTGACTTTTTCTTTCTTTCTTTTCTTCCCTTCTTCCTTTTTTTTTTTTTTTAACTTTGAAATTTTTTTTTTTTTTTTTAATATGTAAATAAGGCAACAAACCAGCCTTTTTCGGCGCCTTTCTTCATCTGGCGCCCGGGGCAAATGCCCCGCTCGCCCCCCTCTAGTTTCGGCCCTGCATCCATTTGTATAGTATGTGCGTGTTTATAATATATATCCACACACATTTAAATACTACAAATAGATAAGTCTAAGGATATATACATTCCAGATAAAGGGACTCGAAAAGAATGAGTAAATTCAAATGAATGTGATGGGAGGGAATTCATTATAATATATTTGAATTTGAAACCAAGGGAATTGTTTTTGCCATTTTAGAAATGTGCTTTTTAATGTAGCTTGGGAATTTTCCTTCATTTTATTTATATTGCTAGTTTCATTTTCTTCAATCATATCAATGCACTAACTTTTATCACAATGAAACTGAATATAAACTTGTATGAAATACTGTAGTTTACTTCTTTCTTGAGATAGAGCTACTAAATTTTTTGATACACACACACAGAGATAGACAGAAACAGACATAATCACTTTCAAAAAATGGTTAAATTGTGTTTCACAACTCTCTAAACTTATAAATCAATCAAAAACCATGGGGCCAGTTTTCATTTGCACTTGATGAAATTAAATAGTTAATTGGCTTAACCAATTTTTTAAAATTGCTCCGTCAGAACTAAAAATTTAATTGCGATACAAAATGCATACTTTTCATCAAAATTATGCAATAAATAATAAATGGTGTGGCGGTTATGGGATTCACCAATGGACTCTTCCCACCTGACGTCAGAGGTCACATGATAGAGGAAAAACAAATAGCAGACGAAGTCTTGTTTATCTAGAACGATTGCAGAAATAACATATTTTCTATTCTTATTTTTGATCTAACGTATTTAATCTGTGTTATTTTTTATGCATCATCATTTTTAATCAATTTTATATCATTATTCATCATATTTTGTTTGCTGTATACATTTACAATCATCATTTAGTTTATACCTGTTATTGATGTTCATGAAGACCATGTTTAAATACTCTGATTTTTCGTACTTAAATCAGTGACAGTGCAATATCGTACTACGTAAATCCATTTAGACCAGTAACTAAGTTAATTAACTTGTTGTAACACCTTTATGCAATTAAATTGAATGAAAACATTTTAAAATTTCAATTTATAATCCGTAAACATTCCACAAGAAGCTATTATTTATTGCTAGATCAGTTAATGTTACAGTTACACTACAATATACAAAAATCGGTTCTTATAGGTAAAAATAAATAAAGACATAAAATGTTTTTTAAAAATTATTAAATTTACAAATACAATTATTCTACTGTTTGCAAATGCAGAATATTACTTTTATTTTATTTTATATTAAATATTAAAATTTTTGTTCTTAAGAACAATATTTAATTGAATTCGATTCTCAGAATTCTATTATTCGTTTTCCTCTATCACGTGAATTGAGCAGACGACAGTGGGAAGAGCCCATTATAATAGTTGGTAGGGAGTCAAAAATGAAGGAAGATATTGGAAAAAGAATAAGAGAAACAAACAAAACAGAATTCACAGCTTGTCCAGTTTTGTTATAATAGAGGTGCACAGCCTGCGGCTCACTAGTCATCAATTTGTGGCCCGCAGAAGGACAGACATTTTAGCTCACATTAGTCATCAGTAGGAGAGAAAAAAATGAAAAAGAAAGAAAAAATATTTTATTTATTGCATTTTCAAAACTGGCATTTAGAAAAAGTTTTTGTTGTTGTTGTTGTTTGCAAGGGGCAGGGGATTGTTGGTTTATACTAGAGGTGCACAACCTGCGGCCCAGGAGCCATCAATTTGCAGCCCGCGCAAGGATTGATCAACGTTTAGACTGCATTAATCATCAACAAGAGATATCTTTTTTTTTTTTGTAAAGTAAAATAAGAAAGAAAAAATATTTTATCTGTTGCAGTTGTAAAACTTTCATTTACAAAAACTTTTTTTTTTGAGAAGAAGGGGATGAAAAATGATGGTTTTTATATCAGGGAGAACCTGGAAAAGTCACAGAATTCGAAATTAGTGAAAAAGTTAGGGAAATTGCAAATGCTGCCCAAAACCTGCAAAAATGATATGATCTGGAAAATGCTTTTTAATCATACAATTTAAAATTTACTATGTTATCTTTTGTCGTGTTTTATGTCATGAACCAAATTTTGTGGCCTGGAATTTTATAAAACCAGACCTGAAAATCTATGCAGAAAATGACAATTACACCATAGAAGCATTTTCACTTACAGATCTAATAAATCAAAGCGATGTTTTTGTTTTTATAACCACACACCTGCACTGAAGACTGCTTATTTTGGTACCTTTGAAATTGGAAGTATGTTTCTATGACTGTTAGTTTAAGAGATAATCGCTATTACATCTAATTTGAATCACCTGGTATATATATACTTTTTAATAAACGCAGTGAATATATGTGAATAGTCTACTTTTTGTACATTATCTCGTTTGTGGCCTTCATGGACCACTCAACAGCGAGAGTGGCTCTCCAGTAAAGGTCAAGACTCGCGTTCGCCACTCGCCACGTGGCGACCTAATTTGAAAAAGTGGCGATCCAAAAAAATTGCTGTAGTCGCCAATCAGACATGCGTTTTTTTTGCGATTTCGCGGAAATCTGTGATCCCCCCCCCTAATTCGCGGCATTTTGCGAATTAACTTCTTCTGCTTTAAAAAAAATCGCGGATATCGTCCGTTAAAAAAAAAAAAAGAAACCCTATTAACGATCGGCGATTAAATTCACAATGGAAGCCAGGGTTGTTGATTTTTTGATTTTTTTCAAAAAAATCGATTTTTTTGATTTAAATCGGATTTTTTAAAAATTTAAATCAAGATTTATTTGATTTTAATGATTTTTATTATGTAATCATACATTATTGCACAACATTTGTAATTTATTATACGTATATGTGTCTATATATGTATATGCACAATATACACACTATCAATTATTTTACTTAAACTATAAAAATATAAATAGTATTCCATTCCCATAGAAAAAATCCATGTAGGCATTTAATACCAATATTTTTATTCAACATGGTATCTTCATAATAAGTGTAATTTTATGGCAATCATAAATGTGGTAGTATGAGCCACTTAATTGTAACTTTGACTTTGTAGCTACAATAATGTATTGAAATAAAGTAAAATCTTACCCACAGTATTGAACATGTAAAATAACTTTGGAAAAGGATAATTTAATAGGAAAAATGACATAAAACTGAAGCAATGGATTAAGAAAAAGAAATTTTTACTCATAGTTTCTTATCAAAATAAAAAGAATAGGGAATTAAAGGGGAAAAAAAATATCCTGAAAAATTCTTTCTTAAGTTTAACAAATATCATTTGAATCAAGAAAATTTTTTCATACTTTACCCATCAATAGAATTCACATTTTCATTACCGTCTTAATACTTTCACCTATTCTTTTATCTTTTCTTATATTTCAGGGGTCTGTTCAAAGGCAAACCTGGGCCCATTAAAGGACCTTTCACTTTATATCTTAAAAAAGGACACTTCACAAAATTATTTATCCCAAAACAGGACCCTTCACAAAATTTTTATCATAAAACAGGACCACTCACAAATTTTTTTAGCCTAAAAAAGAACCCATCACAAAATGTTTCTCCTTAGACCTTTGATAAATCCCTCATTTTCAAAATTAATCTTCAGTGGAACGAACGTAGACTGCATGAATAATCGGATGTTTTTGTTGTATTTCTCCCGAAAAGCTGATACTCAATTTCTAATTTATAAAGGACTTCTGTGCGTATGTGTGAATTTAGTTCTATAAAACTGAACTGTCATTGTCAAAAATGAAACCTTAATTGTAATTTTATTTTGCAAAATTACATTTTTCACAATTTCACCAAAAGAAGACCCTAGCCGAAAAGTTTGTGAAGAACTCTATTTTCAGACTAAATTTTGATTTACAAAATTATGTGTAGAAATTTTCACAATATCACAATGACCCTGTGTGAAAAGTGTGGACAGACTCCTGTATTTAGAGGGTACAATTCATTAAACAAGCAGTGAGAGCAGCTCGAACTATATTTAACTGATTGTATGTTGTTAAATTAAAAGATTATGATGTTTTAAAAACTTTTTGGAGCCTTCAGGGCTTTCTAAACACTACAATATAAAATATTCTGTTATTTTTAAAATATCATATGAGACATTGTTAAAATGTTAAATGACATAAACTGGTATGAGAACTAAATAAACAAGGAAATATTTTCTTTTTAAAATATCACCCGCAAGGTGGGCAAAGGCGAACTGGAATATATGTATAACATTAATTAATTGTATACTAATAATTTTGTTTTCTTCTAATGCTAATCACATTTATTTTCCGTATGAAGATGTCACACTATGTGAAATTTATCAAATGAATAAAATTTTTGTATTTCTCTTTCAATAAGACAAAGTAAATATTCTTGCAAAACACGAATTGTGTATGAGAAATAACATTATTTTGTTAGTGTGTCATCATTATAGCCTGCTGTTTTCTGTATAAAAGTGAAATTAATACTTAACACTTAACAGAACAACTATAGTATTTCCCCTCAGCTGGATTTGGCAATTTTTCGTTGGCGATTATGGCTAAATCATAAATCTAAAAATCATAAATCATATAGCATAAATGATAAAATCGTAAGCTAAATTATAAATCATAAATCCAAAATAAATAGCATGCAGGCTGCCATATTATATCGCAAACAATCCAGAACAACATCGTTATCGTTCAAATTGGCGCCAAAGTAAAATCACCAAATTCAGCTGAGGGGAAATACTATAGTTGTACCTACTTAACTACGAAAGTCCATATATTTTTCCTCATTACAGTGCGAAGCCGAAAATCCAGACAATTTCGGCGGCGCTAATCATCATCAACAGCATTTTTTTTTTTTTTTTTAAGCATAAATACATCTAAATAAAGAACTGAAAAAGTATTTTTTTTTCTTGGTAATCTTCAAAATCGACATTTACAATGTCTGAAAGAGGAGGGAGAAGAAGATTATAATAATAGTAACAGTTCTTAAACATTTATTTATTTGAGAACTAAACTAAATTCTATATTCTATTTCAATTATGCTCAAACTTTTAATTAAAAAACCTAAAGTACTTTAAAAAAATCACAAAAATGTTTTAAAAATGGCATGTTTTTCTTATTTTATTTTTTTTCTTTTATTATAACTTGTACTAATTTTTGTTCGCAAATATTTCAATAAATCTGTTTTATTTTTCAAGTTTAATTTTTAATTTAATTTATTTTTATTTATGTATTGTTAAAGTTGATAAAAGGAATATTACAGAATATGTTTAAAAATTGTAATATATGATTTTTTACTTGCATTTGCATATTATCCCCTCAGTACTTAAACCATATTATTATATTTTTTAGGCTTTACCAAAAATCTGGGAAATCCGGAATTGCCGCGGTCCCGACGATTCTGGATTTTTGGCTTCGTACTGTACTAAAACTTAAAAATCTTCTTTCTAATACTATAGTAATTAATAGCATTTAAAAGTTGCATTATATGCTACGATAACTACCTTGTATGTTTATAAAACTCACTCTTAAAATACTAATAAGAATAAAATCATAAACACTCAAAGGAAATTCAAACGAGATCATATCTTCTCTCAAAACTCGAATCATTTTACAATGATTCGATTTCTCAGCCAATTTTGTCTTTCTCCCACCTGTTTTCATTTCAGATATTGAAAATTTTAAACTCGAGAATTATGAAAGTTTAAAAAAAAAAATTA
Organism: Salticus scenicus; assembly: GCA_963930645.1. Classification (NCBI taxonomy): domain Eukaryota; kingdom Metazoa; phylum Arthropoda; class Arachnida; order Araneae; family Salticidae; genus Salticus; species Salticus scenicus. Next base: position 310,514,497 of record OZ005655.1, read on the forward strand.
TTTTCAAACAATATTTAAAGATTTTTTTTTTTTTTTTAAAAATCTGGAAGTGCATATATTTTTTTAAAATTATTATTAAAATAATACAATAAAGGCCACTATTTCATAATTTTCCGACCACATCATATGTTTTATGCCTTTATATGTATATAGATATATATTTTTTAATTATGTGTGTGGATATCAGGTAAAACGTCGACTCGCGAGTGGCCACTGAGTTAATCATGTCCAGTGGCCACTGGCCACTTACAAAAATTGTAAGTCTTGACCTCTACCCTCCAGCCAAAAAGGTTGTGCACCCCTATGTTATAAGATGGATGCATTGGTGTTTGTGATTTTTTAAAGCTCGGAATGGGAGATCGATCAGAAAAAGTGAATTTTCACTTTACCAGTAAAAAAGTATGTATTATATCAAATGTTTAATTGCAAAAGTACAGTTGTAAAACTGAAACTTTTATGAAAAGTTAGGTGCAAAAAATGACAACCAAGTATAAAATTATGGTCATTAAGTTAAATTTTTGGTACTTACATATTAACGCCACCGCAGTTAATACGTAGTGCTGCCAATCTACACCTAAAAATTTTTCGACAAATCATAAAATAAAACACTTTATTTAAAAACAAAGTACCGTATTTTATGGAAGACACGCCGCACCCGGCGTAAACGCAGCATTCTCAAAAGTGAGCTTAATAAACCGGAAAATCATCATAAACGCCGCACGGCCGATAATGAGCTTAATCAACAAAAACAAACATTGTAAATGCCGCGATTTTAATTAAATAAGTAATCATTCATTAAAATAATAATAAATAAACCTTAATTAAATTTTAAAGTGTTTAAAAAAACTTACTTCTATTTTTTTATTTAATTGAGGAGACATCGGTTGGATTTATTTATCCATCCAGAGCGCGGGACGCGGACCCTTCTCCTCGTGGCGCTCCACGGGTTTTTTAAGTGGTCGGTGCCACTGAGCACGCTTTTTTTTGTGGGTCGCATCCACATTAAAAATCAAGTTTACTCAAAACCATCGAAATCACTGGTCTCGCTGTCCGATTGGAAAAGCCGAAGCACTTCTTCGTCTAAACCAGCATCTTCATCTTCCTCCTCCTCATCTGAAACGTGTGTGGTGGTTTGTTCAGGGATGATTCCCGCCTGGGAGAAGCCCGATTTCACTGTACTTGTGGATACCTCCTTCCACGCTTGAGACACCCACTTAGCGACGTCTTCATATGACACTCTTTTCATCTTTCCACTTTTTGTGTAAGAGTGACTTTCTTTAGCCATCCAATTTTCCCATTCTTTCCTCACGTAGCCTTTAAAACTTTTATTGATGGTTAAATCAAGTGGCTGTAGAATCTTCGTCATTCCTCCTGGAATAATTGAAAGGGTGGCTGCAGCTTTTTTCGCCGCCACTTTAATGGAATCCAGTAGATGGGCTCGCATGGAATCCATGATGAGAATTCCTTTCGGCTGGAAAAAGGCTCCCTTTCTCTTACACCAGACTTCCTTTATCCAGTCCAGCATTATCTCTTCGTTCATCCACCCTTTCTCATTACATCTAATCACAACATCAGACGGGAAATTTTGCTTCGGCAAGGTTTTTCTTTTAAATATGAGCAATGGCTTCAACTTTTCTCCATTAGCCGCACAAGCGAGGACACACCTAAAATTCGTTTTCTCGTGACCGGACGTGACGATGGAAACAGTCTTGTCCCCAGTTGTGTTGACTGTTCGGCTGTGAGGGCAATCAAATGAGAGAGGAACTTCATCCATATTTATAAGATGCGATTCCGTAAATTTCCCTTCCGCTATGGTTTTCTTCAAATAGTGGAGAAAGGCACTTTTCTTTTCTTCCCAATCTTCCGGGAGACTCTGCCCTACTGTTGTTTTCGCCCGGACGGACAATTTCTTCCGGGCCATAAATCTGAAACACCAGTTCGGATTTCCATTAAAATTGGAAATCCCCATGTTCGCTGCAATATTCTTCACTTGAAGACGAATCTTCACGGTGGACACGGGAAGTCCCTTTTCTCGTTGCTCGAGAATCCATTTGTGGAGATCATCTTCCAGCTGGGGCCAATGTGCTGTGCCGCTCCTTCTAGCACGCTTTGTTTTAGGCATGCATGCCAGCACATCTTTCTCAGAGCGCCAACGACGAACGCATCTCTCATCCACACCGAACTCACGTGCTGCTGCACGATTCCCGATACTCTCGGCTTTTTCTACAACTTGAAGCTTAAAAGCAGCTGTATAACTCATATGTCGCTTGGGAGCCATCTTAGAAATACTACTTATCAAAAAAAAAAAAAGTACTAAAGCAAAATTAGTAAGCAAAAACGTAGAACTGAAATTCACACAAGGCAAATGGCAAAGTACGCTAAGCAGAAATACGAATATAAATGATCCGCTTGCTCAGTGACGTCAGATTGAGAGATGTTGTTGCCATTCCAAAGACTAAAAAAATATAGTTAACGCTGGTGTAAAGGTGATTCGTTCAGGAGTCCGAATCGTTCATATCATGCTATCAGCCAATCAGAGCTTTAGGTTTGTCTTATTGTAAATGCGCACGTATGCATAGACCATGGAGCACCTCCATGGCATAGATTGAGTGTTGTCATAAATATAAAAAGAAAAAAAACGGAAAGAGCTAAAAATCGTGATATGTAGCGCAATTTTTATTTTTAACAGCGCAAATATTAAAATATAGCGCAATCTTTAAAATTTTTAGTTTGGTGTGCTCAAAAAAAGCATGATTCGCTGCTTGTAGCGCAGTTTGGCAACACTGTACTGATTTTGCCAAAACGGGACCGAACCATTTTTCTGAGGAGGTGGGATGGCTTTCTCTAGAACGAGAAATGTTCAAAAGCACATTACAAAAAGTAAACATTGGCGTAATTTCACGGAATTAAAAACAAATACAATTTTCTTGAATGTTTACAGCGTATTTCTTAACGACTTCGTCTATTTAAGATAAAAAAAATATCGTAAACGCCGCACTGGCGTAAGTGCCGCACTTATTTTTTTTATACTTTTTTACTCGTAAACGTCGCGGCGTTCCTTCCATAAAATACGGTAGTCAATTGGGTTTCGGTGGAAAATGGGCTAATATAGAGTTTAATATAGATTCAAAACAGTCTCTATTTTCTTTTACCTGATGCTGTCGCCCTATGAACTCTGATAAATAAGATTTCAAATGATGTCTCGCTGTCCCCCTATGTCTTTTGTGTGCAAACAACAAGATCACTCTTTATTGGTGCATTAGCGCAACTTCTGCTGCGGTGGCATTAATATGTAAGTACCAAATTTTCTAAGTGCAAAATACAACTAACGACTGTTAATTTTGAACCTTGGTATAAACTGAAATATTTGTCTATAGCTAAATATGACATTTTCATCAATTGGAGGACGGGGAAAAACAAAATCTATCACAGTTTAAAAATACTATGAAAAGATTAAACAGTTTAATAATTCCCTCTCTCCCATGTGCAAAAAAAAAAAAGATCCTATAAAAGAAAATATAAGGGTCTATGTAAAAATTGAACTTAGTCTTGAAACAGAAATTTCAAAATATGCAAAGGTAATGCTCCTTTGGATTAACAATTTTAAAACATTTCATAAAAATGAGCAAATTTTAAGCAAAAAAATCTGATTAAAGGTTCATATTATATTAAATTTGCTCATTCGAAACTCATTATTCTTGAGAGGCTTATGCAATGAAAGCATAAATATCAAAGATTAGTTTAACTTTCAGATCTGCTTAATACTAAACTAACTTAATTTGTTTAAATTTAACACTGTCTTGCGTATATGCTGCTAACAAAGAATTATAGAATAGCTAGATAATGATTATGCTGCCATTTTTCATCATTATACTAAATGTAATGTATTTTGTACAAACAATTTTTATTCCTATAAGTAGTTTATAATTTAAGAGGCTTCATAAAGTTTTTTCTTGTGTTCATTATTTTTATATTTTCAGGTTACCTATGCTGGTATTTGCATTTACGTAAAAACTTTGTTGAATTCTATGTGAACAAAATGAAATTATTACGCTATCTATCTTTATTTGGGAAAATGTTAAGAAAGGCATGAATATGACAGAAATTCACAAAGATAAGTTACCTGATGAAGGCAATGATGATGACGATGAGGAGGGCGATTCCGATTTAACCACTTTGCTTATTGATGCAATACGAAAAGTGAAGTATCAAAAGCAGAGACCTTGTTTGGAAAGAATTTACAGTATTGTTCGCCAGAAACAAAGAATAGATCAGAAAACTGTTCTTGTTCAGTTAGAAAAAGCTGTTGCTAAGGGTTTAATACTTAAGGTATGTTAAATTTTTAGCACGAAAAATAACACTCACACAGTAAGACTCCCTCTCATTTGTTTATTGAACAACATTAAATTGAGTATATTCTCATTAAGATTTTAGAATCGTATAGAATAGAAATTTTTGAGTGTTATTTATTTATTTATTTTTAACTTATTTAATTGAATGATTTAAAATTACAGCACAACATTGAAAATCCGTACTCATCTGGACCTCGGCAATTTTTAAGTTTAGAAAATTCTGGATAGTACAATATGTGTAATGGCGCCATCTATTGGAATTGCCAGAAATAAAAATATATATGCAATTTTATATTGTTAAAAAAGTTTCTACGGGACGCTGAGCTGTTGTAGGAAAAAGCTTTTCTATATCATTTTTCATTTTAAATACACATTTCATGCCATTAAAAATTAAATTATGGAGGAATTTCATTAAAGTTAATACAGTAGAGGATCTTTATAACGCACACCTTGGGACCAGAGCTTTTGCGTTATATAGATCATATCACAGATTATTAAACTTACCTTATAAGCATGGCCATGTAAATATTATACACTGGGAATAAATGAATATATTTACAAATTAAACTAATTTAAAAATATATATTAACTTTAAAACACAAATTAATGCAACTCTAGAAAATATTTATTAATATTTATAATTAAATTACTAGCACTGAAATTTTTTATCAAAAAAAGAATTATTACTAAACTAGCCGCCTTCGGCGACCAGCTGGTTCGCGATCCCTAAAAAATCCGACTTTACGAAACTCCCGCTCGGTGGCGCCTGCGGCGCCTTTTTCCCGTTTCAGGTCTAATAACAGCTTATTGATATATCGTGAAAATAGCTTATTGAAATCGCAGTAAATTCTCGATCGGTAGTGCCTTCGGCGCCCTCTTCCCTTTTCAATATCTGAAACAGCCTGTTCGCTCACCATGTTATGATCTTTCAAATTTCTGACTTTAGCTAAGTCCCGCGCGGTGGCGCCTGCGGCGCCTTATCCCCGTTTTAGAACTTACAACACCTTCCTTGCTCATTAGAATTTGAAATATTGAAATTTTAAAATATTACAGCGTTAGTAGCTGAGATACAAAAGAAAACCTAATCAGGACACCTTAAAACGTATAAATCAGGTGAAATCTCTAATTCCACTTTCGATTTGATAATATAAAAGTATTTCAAAATGTCTTTCGAATGAAGTATTAAAAATAATTTAATCATAATTAGAATTTGAAATACACGTATTAGAATATTAGAGTAAAATTTTATTTGCAATTAAATGTAAATTAAAATGTATTTTTTTTTCTTTTATTCTGCGAAATTTCTTTCAGTAATCCCCGAAACTTGCATAATTCCGGGCTATATAACGTTAAAATCCTTAGTACGGTATGTGAGCAGAAATTCAAATTCGAAACATTCATATATTTTCATGAAAATTGAACAGCAGCTTTATAATATGCTGTCTAGGCCAAATATTAATTCAAATGTAACGTGAATGAAAATTTGAAAAAGGTTGAAAATTGCAATTTTTATCCCCACTATGAAGCACGTGATATCTTAATTAGTTACATTCATTTCCTTTTTTATCGCAGACCGTTGTCTCCATGTGTTTTGTTTCCGATCCAGACAGCTTAGAAAATCGTCTGCTGATAGAAAGTTTCTTTTTCTCGGTCATTTTTCCATCGACATGGGTCGACATTTTAATTAATATCTCCGCAACTAATTAAATTTTTTAAATTCTGTTTTCACTATCAACTCGGGAAGGCTTCTGAGCACACGTATGTCAAATTTTTTACTTCTGCGTTCAGTAGGGGCTGAACGTATAGATGCTCAGACAGACAGACAGACAGACATCTTCTTTTATTATTATAGATTAAAAATGCGTGTTAGCTATAAAACACAAATTAATGTAACTCTAGAACACATAACAAAATATTTATTATTTACAAATAAACAAGTACTGAAATTTTTTATTAGAAAAAGATTATCACAAAATAAAAAATGCATATTAGTTATGAACATGAATAAATGAAGGCAACTGCATTAATTTAACATTCTGAAATAGAAACAATCCAAATTATATTGAAAAAAAAAAAAAAAAAAATCACTAAATTTAACATTGTTTTTTAAAAAAGTCATCAATATTTGTTTGTTTATGTATTTTAATTTTTTGAACATTAAGTTTTTCTGGAATCCTGTAAACAGTCAATATTTCTTACTCTGTTATACAGGTTTGAGTTTCTAAAAATTTTAAATATTTTTACCAATACAAAACAAATACAGTAGAAAGCCAGAAATCCGCCAACCTAAAATCTGCCGAAGTCCGAAATCCGCACAACTTGTCAGATACAAACAATGAAATTCACTATTAATAAATTACAAAACTGCAAATCAGAATTTTTGAAAAAGATCTTGAATACAGATTTTATGTTTGCATTTTATGATTACAAAAAAGAAAAACAAAATAATAATATGAAAGACTGCAAGAGCCAAGTTGCTGCTAATGAAATTATTGACAGTACATAAAATTCACCAAAAGAAAATAATGATTATTGTGATATGATGATATCAATCAGGTAAATAATAACAAACTAATTTTTTAAAATGCTTTTTGATGAAGGTATAATTTGTAAGGAAGGACTCAATAAAATTTGTAGAAAAATAAATTTGTGTTACTACTATTTACAATAAATAAATAAATCGTGCAGGATCAAGTTCAGTTTAAAATTAGCTACATGTGAACAGATTTTATCTAAATTTGACTTTTTTTTTTTTTTTTTCACTTTTATTTATTGTTTTCATTATATAGTTTTGTTAATGTTCATTAGTATTCTCATGTACCTAGTAAATTAATATTCAGTGTTATTATTCACTAGTATGTGTTTAGTTTGAATAATATTCTGTTTTTATTATTCAAAGTGAAAATCATTTTTTATGGGTCCCAAAATCCTAAAATCCGCATAACCTCTGGTCCCAAGCTGTGCGGATTTTTGACTCTCTACTGTACCTTCACAAACAGTAACTTTTTCCACCGCCTCTTCAGTATCTGACTCTGTATCAGAAGAGTTCTCTTCTGCTCCTAAAACTGAGGAAATAATCTCATTATCAGTGAAATGATGTGCAATTTGAGGTTCATCATCTTCAGTCAAAAATTCTAGTATGTGTTCTTTACTTAAGTTGCCACAAGTTGTTTTTGCATACTGTAGGAGTTCAGCAGCTTTAATTTTTTCATTTGATGTCTTAAAGCCACTAAATTCTATTTCATCATCATCTGCACAAAAAAACAAAGATTCTGGCCATATTTCATGCCATGCATTAATGAGTGTTTCTTGGGCTACAGAATCCCATGCATCTCTCAACATGTACATACAATCTTTGATTGTGAACTTTTTTTTGAATTCATCATTCATGTTAGCCCCTGGTTTAGAATTGAGAAGTTGACCCAGAAAAGCACTTTTGTAGTTGCACTTTAAACTGTTTATGACACCCTGATCCATAGGCTGGATCAGCGATGTTGTGTTGGGAGGGAGAAATAGAGTAACCACATTGGGTGCCACAAGTTTAGGGTGGGCAGTACAATTATCTAGTAACAGTAAATTTAAGCATCTTTGGCTAAACCAACTGAACTGTAATGGACTCTAACTTCACTCAGAAAATGACTGTTAAACCACTCAGTACACAATTCCTGTGTGATCCAAGCTCTCTTGTTACGCCTGTATATAACAGGTAAACATTTGACTCCTTTCAGTGCTCGAGGATGGGCATTTTTTCCAATCATAAGAATTTTGCACTTATGTGTACCTGCTGCATTGCTGCAAACAAGCACAGTAACACGTTTTTTATCATCTTTCACTGCAGATGGTTGAAACTCTAGTTCACCAACAAAAGTTTTACACGGCAAATTGCACCAAAACAGACCAGTCTCATCCATGTTGTATATTTGTTCAGGGGAAAGATTTTCATCATGAACAATTTTTTTAAATTCATCGATGAATTCCTCCGCCACTACTTTGTCGGCAGACATTTTATCACCACATACTTTGAGATATCTGATGCCATGATGTTTTTTAAATTTTGTCAGCCACCCATTTGAGTATTCACATGACTCTTCAATTTTTAATTCCTTGTGAAGCTGTTTTACTTTCTGACACAGAACTGGTCTGGTTATCGGAACATTTTCTGAACGTCTTTGCCGAAACCATTTGAAGAGTACTGCATCCAAATCGGCCGATTTCGCTTCTCATTCTTTTCCTCTTTCCAATTCCTTTATTGCTATCAGAGTTGGCATAATATTGGAGTATTTTCTCTCTGTTACTCCGGATATCGTATACAGAACGGCAACTAATTCCAAAATTTCTGGAAATAAATTTTGCAGAAGAACCTTTGTCCAGTTCTTTGATAACTTCTACTTTTTGTACTATAGATAAAATAGACAGTTTTTTAATGACGTCTTTCGACGATTCATCAGTTTTGTTTTCCATATTTATACAAAACTTAACATAAAATATGCAAAAGAAATTTATCTCATTAAAAATTATAAAAAGATAACTATTTTCCTTGCACCGTAACTCAATACACATTCAACGAAACGTACGATGTGCGATCATAGCGTGAGTAAACACAACACTCAGTAGAGTAAACATGAACTGCGGTTGCCATTCATTTACACGTAATTACAGTATCCATTAACTTCGTTTTTGCATTACGATTTCGCTTGCTCCATGGTTTGCGATTTACGTTTGCATCAGTAAAAGTGTAGTGTAGTGTGTGTATTTATTGTTATTGCATTACTTATTTTATATTTTCTATTTTAGCATAGAATGTGTAAGTAAATGATGAAAAATAGTCTCAAAAGTTAATTAGCTAAGCGGCGCCGTTATTTTTGCAATGCAGAATGTTGGGATAGCTTAACTGTAAAAATCACTGTTTACATACGAAAATTTTCGCGGTTTATGGATCTGCGGTTTATCAATCCTCCACTCTAGTATTTAGTGCTATGCTATAATTAAATAAGCTGATAGTTTAACCCATATTGGACCGCCGTCCTATTTATAGGACAGTTGAATTAAATGTCAATAATGTAAAAGAAACATTTAAAATCTGCAAAAAACTTGACATAAATTTTTAGAAATAGACTAAATTAATTAAATTACTGTGAAAAATGGAATTTGAAAAAAATATTAATGCTGCAGAATAATAAAGAACTTCTTCTGCAAAATAGTGAGCATGTGCTAGTGAAAAATCCAAATGGTCGTCAAAGACGATGTCAACTGAAATCATGCAATAAAAAACCTGTTACAATTTGCAACATGTGCAATGTTGGATGTAGAGATTGTTTTTTGGACTTCCATTCGTAAAAATCTTTACAATTTGCAAAATGCTCACTTTTGGACTGTGTAGAGACTGTTTTTTGGACTAACAAACAAAATAAAAAAATTTGTAAAATTATTATAATTTTTTAATTTTTTCTTTTTTATATGTGTAAGTATCTTATACTGACCATGTTTTTAAAAAAATACATTTTTCTAATGATTCGTTTAATGAGTGGTCCAATATGGGTTAAAAACCGCTTATTGTAAATTAAATTAAAAGTATAATACTAACAGTAAATCTTTATTCATAGAGTATAAACTTACCATTTTAATTCAATATATTTTCTTATTGAAGTTTTAAGTTAAGTAATTTCTTGAAAATAGAAATTGCTTTTGTTTACCATTTCTCCATGTACCAGGGGTGCTGCTGGTTGACCGCTGATGCACTGTAGCAAGTAAAAGATGCAGAATACACATAAAGGACCCAATATTTGAAATATAACGTGTCCCAAGGGACACACTATTTTCTGCTTGATCTTCCTTAATACATTTCTTAAATGTATGACCAGACTTAGTTATATTTTGCTTTCTGTTTCAATGCACTCATAGAGATGTAAAATTTCCGGAAATTTTAAGGCACTAGAAAAAAAAAGTTTTTTTTTTTCTGGAAAACTTGGAAAAATTGAATTTTTACAAATAAAAATAGGGTTTCTTAATAGTTATCTCTTAATAGTTTTCTCTGAAACTAGTGTAAATATAGGTTATAGGACCTCTTAGAAAGGCCCCACAGAGGTCTCTCCTACTCAGACCTAGAGCCCTAGTGCAGGCAATTGGCCTTAATTATAAAATTACCACCACCTCACAAAAATATGCAAAAGTTAGTTGAATTCATTTTATGTCCTCCTGGCAAAAACGTTCCCACAAAGCGACTGTTTTCTTCAATGAACAAAATGTGGACATGTGAAAAAAAATCCCCTTTGTATACCTACTTTATAAATTAACTAGCAGGCTTTGCCTGCTTCGCTGGTCACTATATTTAAAGGAACCTCTTTTTTATATTGCTTTATAGGGAAAAAAAAAACTGAAATCGATTAAAAGCTCGCTTTGTGTTCCCGCTGCCTTCGGCAGCGACTTGTTCGTCTTCTCAACCTCCTGTGCCTGGCCCTACTGCCTGCGATAATGGCTAACCTGTCCCCCAATGGCTTACCCGTTCATAAACGATGCAGGTGACGCCCGCTTCGCTGGTCCCTATTTTTAAATGAATCACTATAATTATTGAATTCTCAGAATTGCATTAATTTTTATCACGTGAAAAAAAAAGAGAAACAAAATCTGATTAGGAAAAATGTTGCACCGGGTTCTCACTGCCTTCGGAAAAAATTCCCAAAATGTTCTAACTCTTTATTTCTATATTTTCCCCCTTCGCCTCACCCCCACCCGTCTATGCTAATAATTTTACAAATTCGAAAATATCTGCAATCGATTTGTAAGTATGATAAACCTCTATGCACCAGTTTTGAACGATCTATCTCTATTTTTATTTTTTTGTCCCTCTGCTCCCTCCCCCCTTCCCACCCCTCCCAATAATTTTAAAAATTCAAAAATATCCTCAATCAATTTGTAGGTATCGAAAACCTCTATGTACCAATTTTGAATGATCTAACTCTATTTTATTTTTTTTCCCCTCCGCCCTCCCCCCTTCCCAGCCCTTCTAATAACTTTACACTTTCGAAAATATCCCCATTCGACTTGCAGGCCTCTAAAACCTATCTGTACTAATTTTGAATGGCCTAAATATATTTCTATTTGTTTTTGCCCATAGCCCCCCCTTACCGCCCCTCCTAATAATTTTACAAATTCGAAAATATCCCCATTCGATTTGTAAATATCGAAAACCTCTATATACCAATTTTGAATGATCTAACTCTATAAATTATTTTATTACCTCGCATTAAATCCTTACGATGTCCGAGATATATTTATATATTTCAGCGACCAGTCGGTGCCATCATCAGAATCCTCGGTAGAATGATTTGAAGGTGTTAACTTTAGGCGGTTTGTTTATACACTTCATTTTCTCTCTTCCTCTCCTCACTTCACTTATCATCTTTGTATAACTGTTGCCACTCTGGTGGAATAAGGCTATGTTCTATGTCATTAACGTTGTTATTAGTTGTTAGAATTTCGATTGCTTCTCTTTTGAGAGCATAATGGTGGGAGTTATAGGGGGCTATTTTTTGAAAATTAATGGAGTCAATGTTAATTGGATTAGTATTGTTAGTTCTTGAGAAGGCTGTAGAATGTCTATTGTATTTTAAATCTGCTATATGTTCGGAGATACGGTCTTTTATTTTTCTTTTTGTCATGCCAATATATGATGCTTTATTTTTATTTTGGTATTGGAAATCAATTTTATATATTCCGGCCGTGTGTTTAAAATCGATGGAATCTTTTTCATTACGAATTCTTTGGTATATATTTTTGTTTGGTTTTATTGGTACAGTCAATTCTCAAAAATCCACAACCCTAAAATCCACAATTCTCTGAAATCCGCATATCATTTGCAATGTAAACAAACATTGTCACAACTGATTTGTTGATTAGTGGATTGCAGAAATTCAGCTGTATAAGGAGATAAATCAATTATAAACTTGTGCTGGTGAATCACCAATCACTCAGCATGTTACAGAGGAGGAAATGATAAGTGCAATTATTTATAATTATCAAAAAGAAATCATTAATTTAGAAAAGAAAGACAGTTTTCATGAACGATTTTCTCTCATGAAGATAAATATTCAAACTTTCTTATAGCACAAACTCATGTGATTGACCAAGAATTGCTGCCTTTTTTGTAGGTTATAGAAAAATAAATACTACATATAAATATTCTTACTTAAACTACTACTGATCAGATTTTTCAAAAATCTAGATAATTTGCAACTATAATATGATGTATAAAAATTGTTCTTTAAATTAAAATTTCATGAAATATTTGTGCTTTTGTTAGGCACACTTTATTTCAGCATTGCATGTATAACACATAAATTGTTTCTTAAAGATTTGCTACTCAAATGAGGTTCTAAGATGTAAATAAAAGAAATTATTCTAAAATCTGCAAAATTCAGAAATCTGCAAAACACTTCGTAATAAGCTGTGCGGATTTTTGAGAGTGTACTGTATGTTAATATTATGTTTAGCGGCTTCATTTTTAATTTTTATGGAGGCACCTTTGCAGTATGGAATCGCGGGGGTAAATAATTGTTTAGTTTTTTATGCATTAGGAATTTGGTTAAGAGCTTTAATACGTTTTTTATAAAATTTATCTACAATGGTGGGATTATAATTAGCTTTTTTGACGATATTTTTTATTATTTTTAATTCGGAGTTTAAGTATTTTTTATTTGAACATATGAGTATGGCGCGGTTAATGTAAGATCTAATAGCGGCATATTTGTATGTAAGTGGAGTGTGACATTTTTTATTTATAATTTCGTTAGTAATATGTGGTGTCTATTTATAACTCCATAGACACCACCGTTTTCCGAAAACCCAACTCCATAGACACCACCGTTTCCGAAAACCCACTAGCATTAACTAGCCTTCTCTAGAACTAACAATACTAATCCAATTAACATTGACTCCATTAATTTTCAAAAAATAGCCCCCTATAACTCCTCAGAATAATCCTTTCTTCAAAATATTAAGATGATCTAACTCTATTTTTATTTTTTGCCCCCCCTCTCCCCTCCCCCTTCTCGCCCCTCCTAATAACTGTACACTTTCGAAAATATCCCCATTCGACTTGCAGGCCTCTAAAACCTATCTGTACCAATTTTGAACGCCCTAACTGTATTTCTATTTGTTTTTGTGCCGTAGCCCCCCCTTTCCGCCCACCCCCTACCCGTCCCTCCTAATAATTTTACAAATTCAAAAATATCTGCAATTGATTTGCAAGTATCGAAAACCTCTATGTACCAATTTTGAACGATCTGACACTATTTTTTTTTTTTTTGCCCCCCCCCCTCCCCCCTTCTTGCCTCTCCTAATAACTTTACACGATCGAAAATATCCCCATTCGACTTGCAGGCCTTTAAAACCTATCTGTACCAATTTTTAACAGCCTAACTGTATTTCTATTTGTTTTTGCTCCATAGCCCCCCCCTCCTTGCTGCCCCACCTGGGGGCTGAATTTCTAAAATTCCAGAAATTGGTTTTTAGATAGTTGCATTAGCTATATTTTAAAGCAAAAATTTCACGTATATCTATTTTTGTGATATATAGGATTATGCAAAATCACGTTTTGCCCCCCCACCCCCCTTGGGGACCAAATTTCAAAAATTCCAGAAACCTATTTTTAGACATTTGTATTAGCTATATTTTAAAGCAAAAATTTTACGGATATCTGTTTTTTTGTTTGAGATATGAAGGATTTTGTGAAATTTACGTTTTGCCCCCCCCTCCCCCCTTTGGGGGGCGAATTTTGTAAAATCGCTTGCGGCGTTGTGTTTCTCGGGTCGTAAACATTAACCGTGCCGAATTTTGTCCCGGTCGGTGAAACGGCCTAGGTTTCTATAGCGGACAGACACACACACGCACACAGACAGACTCTGCTCTTTTATATATATAGATGAACTACTAAGACAAATTTAGGCTTTTCTAGGGAAAACTTTTATAAAATGTTGATAAAGAATGACTGTTTGTTAAAACAAATAGTTTCATCATTTTATTTTTTCTTTTATGATTAGAATTTTAATTTAAAAAAAATGTCTATAGCTAAAATTAATAATAAATAATCTATATTGTTTAGTGACACCTATAAAAATTAGGCATTTTTCCTCTTGTATCCGTATATTATTATTAATTTAAATTAAAGTGTACTGGTCCAAATTCATAGATAAAAATGTTTTCACCACTTGTGTAAAGTAGCTTTTGAATTGGTTTTTATAATAATTTTCATTCAATTTTGTGTTCTCTAAAATGACCTTTTTCAAAATTGAATGTCGTCTATTTTTTTATAAAATGAACGGTAAAATAAACGACATTGTGTAATTTCTCCTCTTTTTCCAATAAAAATTCTCATCACCTTATATGTAAAATATAGAATAAGTTAATCATATTTTGTGGTGGGTAACTTTTTTTTTTTTCAGCGAGTGTAATCTAAGTTGAAATTTCGAGCCCTGATATAGATAGGAACTTTTAATTGTTGTAGGAATTTTAAATATCTAGGATGTTTTTCTAGTAAAACAAACAACAATAAAAAAAAAAAAAATAAATAAATAAAAAATTGTACTACTGCAGTGTTTATAACTGCAGAAATAGTGTATATTAGAACTCCTTTGAGTATCATAACTGAAATCGAGTCTATAATTTTTCTAATAAAAATTTTCAATTTGAAGATTGCCAGATTGCAAAAAGAATGTTTTAGAAGCTTCTCTGTAGAACAGTGTGCAAAAATGCTACAGTGTAGTTTCTCAAATAATAAATTACAGTAGTTACAATTTTATCTTAAATACTAAATTTGATTTAACATCTAACCATAGATATTAAGGTGAAGCTATAATACAAATTGTAAAAATTTCCTGTTAGTTTCAATAATAACACAGCAACAGTTTGTCAGCATTCACTTAAATGTAATAATACTTCTGTGGTAAGTTTTATATATATATATATATATGCCATTTTTTAAAAACTTATCACATGAGAGGTGAATGTTTTCAGGTCTAGCTGTCTAAGTAAATATTCATGAGAGTGATAGTCTCTCTGAAATATTTTAAATTGACAATGCAATTTCTGTACTATTTAGTTGTAATGTGATTGCATTATTGTATGTATTTTTGCACTTTCCAGCAATATTTAAGAATGATTATAAATCAGTTCTATCTGTCTGTATTTTTGTCCGTTGTATGATCCTGTAGTCAAAGTACATTGAAGATTAAACGCTGCAGTAAGTATGTACAGTTGGAAAGTGTTAACAATCTACGCGGACTGTATGATATTTCGTTCTTGTTTAAAGATCGAAATTACCATTTGATTTAATGTACAATTGAAAATTATCATTTATTATTGAAGGGGTAAAATTATTATTAAAATAAGAACTAATTAAAAAAAAAAAAAGTAGTAATATTTTATTATTATTCACAATGCAACTTCTTTTTTGATGATGAAAACGTGGAAGCTTGATAAATCTACTCTTCATTTGTTGTGAGATGCTGATAGCATAAATAATGGCTATGTGGTGGAGAGGAGGGTAATAGAAATAACTACCTTCTCCTTTACTTTTATTCTGGCTATGCAAAAATTTTCTTTTCATTACACTGTAATTGCAGGGGTGAAACTTTTCAGGGGCTACACCTGAATTCAGGGTTTTTGAAATTTTTACTGTCTCTGAATTTCATGTTAAAATACTTTATTTTTTACAAAAATTTCTTATTTTCAATGTTTAATTTGCCTTATAATGCATTATGAAGTGTGCAAATATCACTTAATGTAGGTAGCCATATGATAAATCATTAATAAATATCCCCTATCTGCATGCAAGGAACAGTTTTCAGGGTTTTTGCAAGCTAGGTAGTTTCACCCTTGTAATTGTTTATATTCAAAATTTTCGCCAAACAGCTTGTGGTGCGTCAATATGTGCTATATTATATGCAGAAAGGTGATTCGTATCGGCAAATATTTTAAGACATTTTCCCAGTCAAATGTTTAGCACGGTCAGGTAGAAAAGGTAAAAGTTTGGTTCAACCTGTTTATTTTTCTTATTCCTAAATAGGCTCAGTTCAACTCAATTTTTATTTAAAAAAAAAAAAAAAAATTGAATGTTAAATTCATATTTACTTACAGTATTAAGATAAACTGAGTCTTAATTCAGTAATTTGTAATCAAAAGGCTTTTTTCTAGTGTGATTTATTTTCTGTAGGGAAAGAGGATGGGGTGGGGTAGGGGTGATCACAGCCATAGAAAATTCACATGAAATCTAAAGGATGCCCTGGCATAGTTTGAAATAGAAGGGACCGCCAAAAATCTATTTCTTAGAGCCGCCAAAATTGTAATGTGGGCCCTGAGACAAATTTTAAATATTCTTTAACCTTCCACTAAATGGAAGTTAAAAATGAAAAATTCAAAACTTTTTAAGCTTTAGCTCATTATTATACGGTAATATAAAGACCAATTTAAATTTTTCGTTAACCTTCCATTCCATCAAACGGAAGCTAAAAACAAAAAAAATCAGTAACCTTTAAGCTAATAGCTAATATACTATAAAATTTAATACCCTTCCACTAAACAAAGGCAATATACAAAATTTGGTAAGCAATTTGAAAATTTAAACTAACTAAATGATACAATTAAAAAAATTAAAAGGATTGATTTCATAAATTATTAAATTAAATATACCTTATATTAAAATCCTTAAAAAGTTTGAGCTAATATATTTCGGTGTCCCAGACATCATCAGAGCTCAAAATGACAAAACTACAGCTGGGCAGTTTGTTTACATTTCTTCTCTTCATCCTTTTCTTCTACTGACATCAAAGTAATTAAGAATATTGTTATTTTCAATTTCATGGGTAAATTGGATATTATCGAGTGTATTTAATCTTTCAAGAATTGTCGGGATATTATATTGAGGGTTGATAATTGCAAATACGTCATCGACGTATCTGAACCAGCAGAATATTTCTTTGTTAAACATTTCTGTTTGCTCTAATAAAAATTTATTAAACAAAGAACTCAATATCATCAGAAAATTTACTACTGAAGCAGGTTACAAAAAAGACTTAATTAACAAACTATACCGGAAAAGAATAAAAAAAACTCAATACTATAAACAACTTCCAAAATCCAAAACAAAAATTCACTCCTGCCATTACGTACGACCGTGGAATTTCCCAAAAAATCAAAAATGCAGCCAACAAAATTAATATAAAAATCCCAATCAAACCAAATAAAAATATTTACCAAACAATTAGAAACGAAAAAGACAAAATAGATCCCTTAGAAACCTCCAGAATTTGTAGTATTCCTTACTCCAAAATAAACAATGAAACCGGTTACTACATAGGCATGACCAAAAGTAAAATAAAAAACCGTATTAAAGAACATTCTACAGACATTAAATTTGGAAAAATAACCACCGCGCTCACCAAGACAAACGCGACCGAACCCATCAATATAAACTTCAACGAAACTCGTAAATTAGCAGTTTACAATAACGCAATATATGCCGCGAATCGCGAAACAATTGAAATTTTATTAAATCCACTTACCTGTAATGGCAACAGCCCAGCACAGGAAATTAACCGTAACTGGTGTAGGACCATCGAGACTGCAAGAAAACAAGTCAAATGTGTCAACACAACTGAGCAAGCCACCAGCATGCTGCCTCTGATGATGGGAGGGGCCCCGGGCCCCTTCCCGAAAGTGCTAAGGCTCAACTCAAGAAGAATGTAAGGTTTTTAATTAATTTAGATTTAATATTGTTAGTTCTTGAAAATGCAGTAGAGTGTTTATTATATTTGAGGTCGGCGAGGTGTTCGGAGATACGGTCTTTTATTTTACATTTTGTCATTCCAATGTAGCTGGTGTTATTTTTATCATGAAATTGAAAATTGATTTTATAAATACCTGCGGTGTGTTTAAAATCTTTTTCATTTTGTATGGATTGATATATATTTTTGTCTGGTTTAATTGGAATATTAATGTCATGTTTTTTGGCTTCATTTTTAATTTTTACGGAGGCACCTCTACAATAAGTGCTCGCGGGAGTGAAAGATTGTTTTATTTTTTGAGCATTTGGAATATGATTAAGTGATTTTATACATTTTTTATAGAAATTATCCACTGTAGCAGGGTTATAATTAGCTTTTTTAGCAACACTTTTTATAAATTTTAATTCAGAATTCAAATATTTTTAATTGGAGCAAATGAGAAGAGCGCGGTTGACATATGAACGTATAGCGGTGTATTTGTATGGGGAGGGGTGCTACATTTATTGTTTATAATTTCGTTAATGCTAGTGGGTTTTCGGAAAACAGTAGTGTCAATAGAGTGATCCTTATTTTGGATAATGGTGACATCGAGAAAATTTAAACTATTGTTGGTTTTGGTTTCATATGTGAATTTAATTAGAGGATCAATTTTATTAAGGTCAGCAAGGAGGTTTTCAGGTTTAATATGTTGGGGGGGGGGGGGGTAACAGTAAAAACATCTACATAACAAAACCCAGAGTTTACAATTGTTGATAATATTATTGGCGGTGTTTTCAAAAATCCTCATTTTTAATTCAGCGACGATCCCCGAAATAGGAGATCCCATAGGGATGCCCTGAGTTTGTTTGTAGTAACTTCCATTAAAAAAGAAGTATGAATCATTAAGTATAATTTTGTTGTCTCCATATTAATTAATAATTTTAGATATCGTTAATTTCTGAAATGTTGATGGAGGGATACAAATATTTGAGGAAAAAACTGTTAAGGGTTTTGCATAAATGACTCAGTGGAATTAATAGAATAATTAGAGGGAGGAAGGAGAGATCAAGGCAATAGGTGGGACTTTCAGATTTATTAACAATGGGATGGAGAGACGGTGGGTTTTTATGATCTTTGTACTTTTCGAATAGGCATGGAATAATTGGGGCATCGTTATTATAAATGGGAGGGGCCAAGTTCCAGATTTTATGAGTGATTTAGTTTTATCGATAAGTTTATCATACTTGCCAACTTTTCCGGTTTTCCCGGAAGACTTCCGGTTTTTTAACGTATCTTCCGGTCTTCCGGACAGATGATGAAATCTTCCGTTTTTAAAAAAGTCGCGGATATCGTTCGTTTTAAAAAGAAAACCCAAATGGTCTACGAAAACTCCTGATTCCCAATCTTTTTCCATCCATAACATAAATGTCAATATTCATTTCAAACTTGCTTTATGAGATTCTAGAACATGTAAAGAAATAGAATTGTTAAATATTTCTTGCTGATGTAATTATTATTTGCCCCCCTCCCCCCCCCCCCCCCATTTCATTTATCTCCAACTAGTGATCAGCAATCAAATGTTCTGCAGAAGTATTTCGTTTCCTAATCTTTATTCATCTGCAACATAAATGATAATATTAATTTTAAACTTCCTTCATTAGATTCTAGAAGTAGAGTTGAAAGAGTTTAATATTTCTTACTCTGTAGTCTGTAATTATTTTTGTATCCCCCCCCCCCTTTCCCGGATTGTGATCAATGATCAATTTTAGAAACAATAAAGCAATGGAAGTGCTCAATATTTCTCACGTATGTAATTATTTTTAGATTTTTGTTGCAGAATTTAATAAATCTCTTTATTTTTCCTCAATTAAATTAAATATTTGTATGTCATATTTATACCAAATGTGTAAACGTGGGAAAAAATGAAGAATAATTTTTTCAGGTAGGAAAATTTTCTCCAAATCAATTTAAGAAAATTAATACTCAGTTGGTTTTATGCATATTTGAAACTGATAATTAACTACTGCTACTTTTTTTATATGTATGATTAATGTACATACACAAAAATCATATTCTATTTATTTAAAAAATTAGTTATACTTTAACCTAACTGTAAGTTTTTTTGTCTATTATTAAGTAAATTTCTTACAGATTCTGTTTTGTAGATATTTATATTTTGAAGAGGAATAACTTCATTTAAAACTTTTTTTTATTCAGTATAATCAATATATAGTGAAACGTTTTTATAGATTGCTTCTAAATATTAAGGTTGTAAAATTCTATTGTTTATTGTGTATTAAGAGAAATTAAAAAAAAATAAAAATCTTCCCTTTTTTTATGAAATCTTCTGGTTTTTCAACAAAAATCTTCCCTTTTTTTAATGAAATTGGTTGGCAAGTATGGTTTATTAAGAAAGTTTTACGGCATTAAGTTTTTTAATAGCGTCTTGCATCATTTGATTATATTGAGCGTAGTCCATAATAGTTAGAAGATTGGTTTTGTCTCACATTAAACAGATAAGGTTATTATTGTTTTTTAATTCTTGGATGCATTTAATATCAGTATAATCAGAGGTTTTGTCGATATTATTTAAAGATTTTATGGCAGTATGTCGGATGATAGAACGTTTTTGAGGGGGAATATACTCAAGAGCGGTTTCAACGGAATCTTTTTTATTTAAGGTATCGTTTAAAATGAATTTAGGCCCAAGTTTTAAAACGGCGTCTTGATGCGTATTAAGCTTAGTGCCAAAAATGTTCAAATACGGATACGTTGTGGGAGGTTGCAGGTTTATTAGAGACGGTTTTCTCTTTGAAATCCAATATTTTAATTTGTTCCTATGATGTTGAATTAATTGTGAGGAGTCGATGTTGACAAAAATATTAACTTTACTTAAAAGAACATTATATTTGGTTTGGGGATAAGTAGATTTGATTTTGGATAAGAGGTTATTATATTGTTGTTTGAGTTTATAAATACAAATTGATTTCTGTTTTATGTATTTTTTTAGAAGAGGCATTTCAAAATTTTTTGTTTCATATTTATAGTGTTGATTAATGAAATTAATTTTAAGGAAATTAGGGGCGAGTTTAAATTGGAGACAATCTTCAAGAAAACTTTTATGATGGGTTTCGCGATTTAATTTAATGGCTATTTTTTTAAATGTGCAAAAGTCATTAATTTCATCCATAGTTTTAAGTGAAGAAGACGTTCAAGAGTTTATAATGATGTTTATGACTTTTGCTGTGGTGGAAAATTTGCTGTTTTATGGAATGGTGTAACTTCAAATAAAGATGTCATATACTAATTATTGGTATACTAATTTTTAATTATTTAACCAAAACCAACAATAGTTTAAATTTTCTCCACGTCACCATTATCGAAAATAAAGATCACTCTATTGACACTACTGTTTTCCGAAAACCCACTAGCAATAACGAAATTATAAACAATAAATGTAGCACCCCCCCTCCCATACAAATACGCCACTATATGTTCATATGTCTACCGCTCTATTCTCATTTGCTCCAATAAAAAATATTTGAATTCTGAATTAAAATTTATAAAAACTGTTCCTAAAAAAGCTAATTATAACCCTGCTATAGTGGATAATTTCTATGAAAAACGTATAAAATCACTTAATCATATTCCAAACGCTCAAAAAATAAAACTATCTTTCACTCCCGCGAGCACTTATTGTAGAGGTGCCTCCGTAAAAATTAAAAATGAAGCCAAAAAACATAACATTAATATTACGATTAAACCAAACAAAAATATATATCAATGCATACGAAATGAAAAAGATCCAATTCATTTTAAACACACCGCAGGTATTTATAAAATCAATTTTCAGTTTCACGATAAAAATAACGCCAACTACATTGGAATGACAAATGTAAGATAAAAGACCGTATCTCTGAACACCTCGCCGACCTCAAATATAATAAACACTCTACTGCATTTTCAAGAACTAAGAATATTAAGTCTATTAACACTAATTCCATTAATTATCAAAAAATAGCCCCTTATAACTCTCATCATTATGCCCTAAAAAGAGAAACCCTTAAAATATTAACATCCAACAATTCTGTTAACGACATCGAACATAGTATAATTCCACCAAAATGGCAGCCCTTGTTTCAGCAAACGAAGCAAAGTGAAGAAAAGGATGAAGAGAAGAAAGGTAAACAAACCGCCCAGCTGTAGTTTTGTCATTTCGAGTTCTGATGATGTCTGGGACGCCGAATTATATTAGCTCAAACTTTTTAAGGATTTTAATATAAGGTATATTTAATTTAATAATTTATGAAATCAATCCTTTTAATTTTTGAAAGTGTATCATTTAGTTAAAATTTTCAAATTGCTTACCAAATTTTATATATTGCTTTTGTTTAGTGGAAGGGTATTAAATTTTATAGTATATTAGCTATTAGCTTAAAGGTTACAGATTTTTTTTGTTTTTAGCTTGATGGAATGGAAGGTTAATGAAAAATTTAAATTGGTCTTTATATCACTGTATAATAATGAGCTAAAGCTTAAAAAGTTTTGAATTTTTCATTTTTAACCTCCATTTAGTGGAAGGTTAAAGAATATTTAAAATTTGTCTCAGGGCCTGCTTAACAATTTTTTCAAAATGGATTTATTAATTTTTAATGTGTTAACTAAAATTGTCAAACTTTGTTAAATATCATTAGTCTTCTTGCGGGGCCATAGGTTGGCCGGGTCATTCCATGTCAAATCAACACAGAAAAGGGTCATTTTCAATCTGACCCCCTTAGATTTTTACGAAACTGGGGTCAATTATTTATTTTATAGAGAAATGAATATTTACCAATTATTAAGTCTCTATCTTTTTTAGTTTTTGATATACAGGGCTGCAAAAATGGTTAAAAAGTGCAAATTTTCAAAATTCTTGTTCCCTAATTGTTGTAGAGGCATAAGTGTAGTATCATTGGAAAGCATTTAATATAGGCTTTCAAATGATATATCACATGTACAAATTTTTAAATAAATTCATTTCTAGGTCAGACATTTTGACCTTTAACCTTGAATACCTCAAAAAGTGGTATTTTATTTTTCTTTAAAAAATTATACGTTTCTATGTTTATTGTCTGTAACTAATGTGAGTTTCATCTTGGGACTGCCATGGGATGCTGAGTTATAAATTAAAATGCAACCCCATGACAGTGTTTTCATATTAACATGAGTTTTATTGCTAAAGGATTGTGCGAAGTGTAATAAAATACACAATGTAAGTCAGCCTAGATTGCAATTTGGCATTATCATGATACAACAGCAGTACATTTATATCAGACAGAGTTGATTAAGTTTCTAAAGAATAAATTTAATACAATCCCTCAAAAAATATTTTTTTCTGGTGGTGCAGCTGCTCATTATAAAAAATCTCAAAAATTTTTTAAACCTCTGTTTTTATAACAAAAACAATAAAAGCTAAATAGCATTTTTTTTTTTTTTTTTTTTTTTTTTTTTTTTGCAACACTGAAGAATTGTAAAGTGGAACTGTTAAGAGATTAGCAGCTCGAGCCAGTCTTATACAGACCAAATAATGACTCCTCGCTTTTTGTTTGAATGGGCAACTGCTAATGTTTTTCTTCCCTTCAGTACAAAGAAGACAGAAGTGATTTTTATCTTGTGTTGTTTCGTGTACCTAGAAATTACATCCTGTATACCCAGTGCACTTTGTAAAGTCTGCTTAAATTCCACATCACGCAAGAAAGTAAAACTAAAAGAAGGAGAACTAGAGCTAGAAGAAATACATAATTTGTAACTTGCATTTATGAAGCTCATTTGTGAATGTTGATTATGACACACAAGAAATCAAGGTTACCTTCCTGCATCCCCATGATCCCCCTATCCTCAAAATCCAGATATACTGCAAATACTGTTGATTTCTATATTAACTAAAGTTGGTTTAAGAACTGCCACAGGGAGAACTCCCGAAGAAATGTCCCATGCAGGGTTAAAAATAAGCAGTCGTATTTTGCGACCAGTTTTTTCATTTTGACGCCTACAATTCCAATCATAGATGCCATATTTGACACCTGGATTTTTTCCTCATCCTGTCTAATAATTTTCCCAATCCCATCAGACTGTAAACAAGTCTATTTCAGTCAGCTGAGCCTAATAAAAACCGATTTAAAAAATCATCTCTATGAAAGTAGTTGAGGATTTGTTAATGATTAAGTTAAAAGGCCCTAAATTGGAAGATTTCTGCCCAGAAAATTCTATTAAACTGTAGTGGAATGATATATCTTCTGAATGAAGAATGAATTTGTGATTTTAAATATGTACGTTTAATATTGTCAATGTTTATGTCAATGTACATTCATTACATAAATACTTTTTATATAATCTTGCATATATTATTTACAAGTTGATGCTTTATTATTATTTTTTTTAATATACATATTTAATTATAGATGGCACCTAGATTTTTCATTTGGACGCCTAGTTTCAAAATTCTTATTTCTAACACTGGTCCCATGCATCTTTTAAATTTTAAAGATTGCTTGTGACTAAGCCATTGCGAAATGCTCGCAAATCTTTGTAAGTATATTTGCTAAAGGGCAAAACTGGGAAAATTCATTAGTGGCCAGTGGCCGGTACTGTCAGTTTCATTAGTAGCCACTTTTTTAAGTTAGTGGCCACTTTTCGCATGATAAGACTATTTCTTTCAGACTGCAAAAAGCATTGTCACCATTTTGCGGTATAATCACCACAAGAAAAATATGAAAATAAGAAATACATCTTAATATATATAAATCTCGTGTCACAATGTTTGTCCTCAATGGACTCCTAAACCACTTAACCGATTATAATAAAATTCGCACACCATGTGCAGTTCGATCCAACTTGAGAGATAGGATAGTTTAAATCTCAAATTATAGTCGCAATTTTAATTTATTGCTAATTATTTGTCTGTTATTATTTGACAGTCACAATTATCTGTTAACTCCAAATGATTCTAACAGATGTCGATACCTTTCGACTGGGTTGAAATGAAAGCTGAAATATATTTGGTGCTTCCATCTACACAAAGAATCTTCAACTTTTTAACCTATTAATAAATTTCGTATAATTCAATTATTTCCACTTTTTAAATTTTTGGTGTTAGCATAGCCGGCCACGTGTTACTTAGACTGAAGTGTAAATTGAATTCATATTATAATGAAGATAATACAGTGAAATTAATCCTGTTTTTTACTTATTTGTGCTTCATTGATCAAAACTTTATAATTTAATCTGTATATATATATAAATTACGTGTCACAATGTTTGTCCGGGGTAAACTCCTAAACTAAGGAACTGATTTTGATGAAATTTTGCACACTGTGTGCAGTTTGATCCAACTTGAGAGATAGGATAGTTTTTATCTCAATTTATTGTCACAATATTGTTTTATTGCAATTATTTGTTAATTATAGACCTTTATTAAAGTTGCTCCAAAATATCTGTGAGTTCCATTAATTTAATTGTTGCCAAAAAAAAAAAAAAAATAAATAAATAAAAATACGAGTTCATTTTCTTTCGACATAAAAATAAATACATTTAATCAAACGTGAACGTTAAAAAATTATAAAAAGTTAAATTATGCATCTCACGAAAATTGACGTCATAATCAATTTAAAGATTTTATACACATTGATAAAGTGCTAATGTAGTTCTATCATAGATATAGTAATATATATAGATCTCTCATCCCCATGTTATCGTAGAAAGATTTTTGATGCCGAAAAAAGATAAAAAATAAAAGCTTTGGAAACAGCCATTAAGTGGTATTGAAAAAAAAAAAAAAAAAGAAAAGAAAAAGAAAAGAAAGAAAGAAATATGAATTTGAAACTGTATCTGGAGTCTTCCATTCCCCTTTAGCAAATAAATTATTCATAAATTTTATTTGCTAAAATATTAGTATGTATTCCCGTGTGTATTCACTCGGGGAAAGACGGCCATATTTTGGTAAAAACGTCGTCTTTTCCCAAATGAAAAGGAATAACTTTTTTCTCCCTAATGATCACTCTATTCTATATATGCTATACTATATCTATGAGTTCTATACGCAAGCGAAGTGTGACTCACTGACCGTCTGTGCAGCCAAGAAAAAGATTTCCTATGTTAATTGCCCACTGGATTTTTTGTAAGAAATTATTAAAAATCGAGGAAATTTATTTCCCGATTTTAATCCTTATATTTGGGTATAGATATGTATTAGTTATCGCGGGTGTTAGATTGAATTATTTTGCTGTCAAATTGACAAAATTTTAATTTTAAATTTTTAAACTCTGTCGCCCTTGGCTTTTTTTATTATTATTATTATTTGGCGATCAAAAGCGTAACACGAAAATATACATGCCAGATGTATGCATTGTACGAAATGTAATATGTATTATTCATTGTACGTATGTATGACATGTAATATGTATTGTACGAAATATTGTTTCATATTATTCATTACTCTTTTAATATAAGTTGTTAAAATAACCATGATTTTTGAAAGGAATTAAATATTTTCGCCAGATAATTTGGCGATATTCTTTTTTTTTCGCCAAGGATGACAGAAATGAAATCTATTCCGCTGCAAAATATTAGTATCTTACATCAGATATTTTATTTAGACATTTGAAAACAAATTTGACTTCAAACTATGATAGAATATTTATCATTTTCCTTTTAATTTGTATATTATTAGTATATTAAAATTTAAAAGCATGGTATATAAAAAGTTTTTTTTTTTTTTTTTTTTTTTTTTTAAATCTTATAATTATTCTTATCTTAATCCTCAATGTTTCCCATCTTTATTGACTTGAATTTACTATTAAAATTTTAACATACTCAAAAACTTCTCATCACTTCGTTAAAATACACTAAACTTTTCCAAAATCTTTTTGTATTTAAAATGATACATGTATTTACTTTAAATGTCCAATATTTCATAAGATTTCCAATTTTAAAGTTTTAAAATATTTATCAAATTTACTTATTTTTCTGGTTTAGCCTTATTGGTTTCCCTTTTATAACTACAGCCCTTTTATAACTACAGCCCTCTTTAAAATATTTAAAATGATGAGGTCATTTAATAGTAAAATTATCCATTATAGCATATATTATATTTCACTCCTCCATAAAAATTGATTTTAAAATCGTCTGTTTCTTTTATACTTTTATTTTAATAGAATTTTAATAGAATTTAATTTATATATTAGTCATTTTAGCAATTTTATCCAAAGTAGCATTAGAAATAATATATATCACTTCTCCATTAAAATTTATAGGACCCTACAATAAAATTAATTTGTGCTTAATATCAACACTACGAAAATTTTTATCAATCGCTTCCAAATTTTGACCTAAGTTTCAAATCTCAACCCTGTGGGTTTTTACATCAGCTACAACGTTTTCGTCTTTGTTCGTAAATAATAATTTAACTGTACTAAATAGTTTACAGCCGTATAATTCAACGTATAACTTAGTCACAGCAACGCGTGGCCGGGTCTGCTAGTATAATAATAAAATTAACACAGGGACACTGAAATTGTAATTTGTAATTACGCTCTTTTTAAAAATCTTAAGTTGCACATCCTAAATTAAAATCTACTTAGGGCTGTAATAATAACAGCAAAAGTTTTTACCTTTCAGATAATTCAGTAGTACTTTTTTTTTTCAATTTATTTAAGTGAAATAAGCTGTTATCATTCACAGTTCACATTGATATTTTCTAGTAAATGAATCAGCTGATTCATCATCATCACATCCTTTTACATGGTCATGTGTAAATACAGTTAGCAGTTTTATTATTTTTTCATATTTCTAAAGACACATTTTTTTAAATGATTTTATTTCAATAGAGTTAAAATATTTCCTCTTGAAAAGTATAGATATGGAAACTTAGCTGCTTCATTAAAAATAATTTACTTAGCTGCCAAATTTGTAGCTTTAAAAATAGGAAGATTAATAATGGAGAAAGATTGTGCTTTGCAGGACATTTGATCATTAACTGCTAGTTGAAATGGAGCGCACATGTGTGTGGGCTGTGGGGGGGGGGGGAATACATCTATGTACTTTATAGGTTCTAGAATCTAATCAAGAAACTTTAAAATGAATATTTACATTCATGTTATGAATGGAGAAAGATTGTAAATCACAAAGCTTCAGTGGAGCATGTGATTGCCAATCGTTGGAGGGGGGGGGGATTACAAGAATTATGAGTATGAGATAACAATTCTACTTCTTTACAGATTCTAGAGTCTAATAAAGTAAGTTTAAAATAGATATTTATATTTTTGCGGCAAAGGGAGAATGATTAGAAATTATAAATCTTTCTATAAGCTGTGTGATCACAGATCGTTAGGGGGGAGGGAAAGGGGGGGGGGTCCAAAAAATTATATGAGTGAGATATATTAAACAATTCTACTTCTTTATAGGTTGTAGATTATAATAAAGCAAGTTTAAAATGAACATTGACATTTATGCCATGGATGGAAAAAGATTGGAAATCACAAGGCTTCGATTGCCTATCGTCGCTCGATTTTTAGAATCTTTTAATGATCACAAAAAGTGGCGACTTTAGTGGTGATCGATGCATAATTTTTAATCGCCATCTTTTTTTATTTAGTCGCCCTGTGGCCGGTGGCGACCATTAATTTTGCCCTTTAATATTTGCACAGAAGTTTTTTTTTTTTTTAATTATATATAAACCTTTTAATTGTACCTTTGAATCTCATATGCATTCTTAATATAACAAAATTTTTATATTCAGAAAATAATGCTGACAAAGCATAATAAAAAAATAAATGTGTTTTATTAATAATACACCAATTGTATTTTGATATAAAAGTACACTGTCAAAGTAAACAAAATGAGAAAAGGGATAATTCATTATCATTTTTAACCATTTAAAATTCGGCATTGAATAAAATTAAAAGCTATTTATTTTGTTAATATTAATTTATATTGTTTAAGCTTTAAGCCCGTCTTTTTTCCATCATGCATAGTCAAAATAAAAGGCGGGTGTGGCTAAAATTTGAAATATATGTTGCTTTTTTTGAGAAAATAAGATTAATACTATATACACTACACTTATTTATTAAATTCTCATATTTATGCTGTGCATAATATTAATTTTATGAATCATTAAACAGATATACTGAAAAATGGCTAACGCTGAAAGGGTTAAGTTATTGTACTTTGCACATTTCCAAGGGATGCTCAATTAGCAGATTAACATTCCAAAATGAAATTTCAGCTTTTGTCATTAATATACATATTTTTTAAATATCCTGTAATTACAAACATTCCTTAAACCAGAAGCTTAAAACAATTATTATTTAATTAAAATACCTTACTTTAGCTTCTGTTGTTTCCAGAGACCTTTCGAGGGAGCGCCCCCTCATCTTCGGTGGATTCAATGAGTGGAGTGTCTCTTGCAGTAAAGCTCCTCATTTCTCTTTGTTGATCTATCAGCTGTTGCCACAATTGGCATAAACCCAGTGTCGGCTCGTTGCCATTAGTTGAATCACAATTTGTGAGGATTTCAACGGTTTCTCGATTTAGCACGTACGTGTTATTGTAATTTGCAATTCTAGCGACATTCTTAAAATCAACTGAAACGTTCTGATCTAAACATACAACATGAAGAGCCACTACCACGTTAGCTAAAATATGTTTAGATCAGAACGTTTCAGTTGATTTTAAGAATGTCGCTAGAGTCGCAAATTACAATAACAACACGTATGTGCTGAATCGAGAAACCGCTGAAATCCTCACAAATTGTGATTCAATTAATGGCAACGAGCCGACACTGGGTTTATACCGATCGTGGCAAGAGCTGATAGATCAACAAAGAGAAAGGAAGAGGTTTGCTGCAAGCAGGGTTGGAAAAAACCCGTTTTTTTCCCCCCAGAAAAAACCCAGCCTAATGGGGGGGGGGGGTTTCAGGTTTTATCAGGGTTATTTGGGTTTTATTGGGTTTAATCAGGGTTTTTTCAGAGTATTTTTGGGTTTTATCAGAGTTTTCAAGAATATTTTCTTTGTTGCCGTTTTTAAACATTAATATAGCATTCATAATAGGACAATTTAAAAAAATAAATTTTAATTATTCATTAAAATCAAAATTTTAAAAATTTAATTTTAAAATTTCTAGTCTTTTTATGATTAAGTTAAAGAATTTTTTTTAATTAAACAATTGTACTTTAATTATCTAAAATTCTGTTTATCTGCCCTTTACAACAGAAACTGGATTTTAATAATTATTTAGTGTTGCTTTATTGTTTTTGTACTGAATAGATTTCCATAGAATAATTTTAATTATTGTTTCTTATACATTACTTAACAGTGTTGCACTGTTAAAGTTTTCAGAAATTTTTTAAAATTGATTTTTATTTATTTATATTTTGCATTCCTCAAGTCCCCTAATTTTCTTTATATTGACGAACAACTCTTTTTTTCTTGCTCTTATATTTTTTATGTATAATTTCTTATTGTATTTTAATAAGATAAAATTTTAATTTTTTTTTTTATGTGGAATTTTTCAGTTTATTTTCTTTTTCTTTTTTTTTTTTTAATCAAGCAGTTTGAGCACTTCCAATATTTCAGAAAATTCTCTGTTCATGTTCTAATAATGTATATAATATTTGTTTTATATTTATATGTTTATTGTAAGTTACATAAAAGTGTAATTTTAAATAAGGATTTTGAAAAAACCCACTTGGGTTTTATCTTGGGTTTTTTTCAAGTGCCCAGTTTTTTCGGGTTGGGCAAAATCAAGCCAACCCTGGCTGCAAGAGACACTCCACTTGTTTAATCCACCGAAGATGAGGGGGCGCTCCCTCGAAAGGCCTCTGGAAACAACAGAAGCTAAAGTAAGGTATTTTAATTAAATAGTTATATCCTATAATTATTAATTACAAAAAACATTGTAATTAATCAGGGTTCATACTCATCAGGGAAAACCTGGAAAACAGTTGTATTTTGTCCTGTCTAGAGAAGCGTTTCTTGTAATATGTCGCTAATATTTTCTTGAAAATTGTCTGGGAACTCAGGGAATTTTTTCTCTATATTTGAATATGAACCTTGTTAATTATTTTCCTTTTCAAAAGTTTTGATACATGCTAATCTGGCACACCCAAATGAAATTCCAAAATGTTTTGTAATTTCGATAGGAAAATACTGATATGGGGTTGCATTTTAATTTATAAATCAGCATCCCATGGCAGTCCCAAATTGAAACTCACAGTAATTATAAACAGTAAAAGTAGGAACAACATATAATTTTTTAAAGAAAAATAAAATACCACTTTTTGAGACTTGACCTTGAAATGAAAAATATGTGCATGTGACATATCCTATGGAAGCCTGTATTAAATGCTTTCCAATGATACCAAATTTATGCCTCTTAGAGAACAAGATATGGATAAATTTGTAAAACAAGAATCTTGAAAATTTGCAGTTTTCATCCGTTTTTGCGGCCCTGTATATCAAAAACTAAAAGAGATAGACTTAATAATTGGTAAATATTCATTTCTCTATCAAACAAATAAGTTTCATAAAGATCGGAGGGGGTTTGGTTGTGAGCTGTGTTGATTTGACACGGAATGACACTCTGAAGAGTAATAAATTAAAACACTGGCACGAGTTGTAGGCAACTGGCTACATGCTACACAATTTTTAAATATTGATATGAAATGGAACTAACAAAACAAATTGTTGTAATATGCTCTTTCTTACATGTTTATTTTTTATAGAAGAAGGTTGTTAAAGTGCCAAGAACTGTTGTAGAACAATGTAATGACTTCTGAGTGTTATCTCTATTATGTCTTTTTGAATACATCTATTTATTATTATTATTATTATATGTTGAATCTTCACTTTATTATTTTCATATTATAGGTTTATTCAAAGGGTTTATACTCTTACAAAGATCCTGGTACCATGTGCCATATGAAAAGTAGGACGCTTCGTGTTCATTCTGGGATGGATATGTCCAAAGTTATAATAAAAGCAATTAAAGAACTACATGAGAGCAATGGTTCAACATTACGTTCAATTGAAAAATTCCTAAGACAGTCATTTACTTTAAATATTGATGAAGGAATTGATTTGGGCCATCAACTACAGCAGTCTCTTAAGAAAGCCGTGTCAAATGGACTGATCATTCAAGAAGGGAGAGCCTATAAATTAAAAAAAATACATTTCCGTAGAGGGTCTTCTGATTCTTTATCAGCTTCCAGCTTAAATCAAAGTTCTCTTAGCTTTACTTCTCCCAAGGTAAATTTCTGTTTAAGTTATCAGTATCACCCAAAATAAATGCTGTGTTTAATAGTATACAAAAGCAGTTTAATTCTTTTGAATATTGGATGGCTTAATAAAATGGGTTTGTTTCTAATTTTTAGTGATGGCTTTTATTACTGTAATGACCCTGTTAAATTGTTCACTGCATATATTGTTCTTTTTTTTTTTTTAAATTTCTTTTTTGCCTTTCAGGGGCAGTGGTTAGAAAGCCTATCCACAATCTTTAATGAAATTAGATTTTTTTTCTCTATATTGAATCCATATAAGTACAACTGACTGCAGAAAAAAAAAGGCTGCCAGGGAAGGGAACTCAATAAAAAAAGTTGCAAAGTCTGGCAACTGGAGTAGTGTTGAATTTAAATAGCAAAATTAAAATATTATACATAGTTTAGATTGAATTATTTTTACCAAGAGTTTTCGGTGCGCTTAATAAAGACCACTTATTCATTCAGAAACAATGTTGAGTTGATTAATTTAACCTAGAATATAAAGAATTCCTAGAAACAAAATTACTGCAAAAAAGCTTTTAAAATTAAAACTTATATTAATGATGCATTACAAAGCAAGATAGACAAATAATGTAAATTTGAATACTTGATTCCATTTTATCTATATAAATAAAGAGAAGTGTCTCGTCTGTGTGTCTGCGCTCTTGTGCTTACGTTATTGATCACAGAGCTACAAAATTTGGCAGATGAGTGTCTGGGATCCTGCAGGCGTGCACCTCAGCAAGATTTTTTTTCGAATTTGAATTTTTTAAATTAATTTTTTTCTAATTTTAAGTTTAACCATAGCCTTTATTTTTCTAAGTTAATTTTTTCATTTCAGTCGTTGGCGTATCTTAACAATGGCTGCTATGCTATTTATTTTTCATTTATTTAATTAATTCATTTGAATTCAAAATCTTTTTCTTTCTTTATTTTTTTAATTTATTATATTTATTGAAAATTAAATGGTAATGCAGTAGAAAAATTTCTGTATATGAGGAGCAAACATTCAAACCGTGTTTTCTCCTTCGAATAAAATTTTTCAGAAAACACAAAAAACTGATAAATTAAAAAATAACCCTTCTTAGACCCTAATTATGGTTTGTTTAGTTGTATTACTGGTTACTAGGAAGATCTGTAGGCCTACTTTACCTAATAAACTTAGAGTTAATTAGAAAAATGAATTTGAAATTTGGAGAAAGCATGTTTTGACCGAAACACACAGGAGAAAACGTATTTGAATGTTTCCAATGTGGACAAAACATTTTTTGGATGAAAAAGTATGTAATTCGCATATTGATGAAATAAAACTAATTAATAGAACAGACTTTGTTATGTAATTGAAAAATAAAATTAAATATTTACACGTGAAAAATCATCTTGCAAATTGTAGGGAAGAACTAAAATTTTTAAGCCAATTTGAAATTTAAATTTTTAAACCAATATCTTCACATAAGCAATTGCATGCTTCCTCTGTTTCTTCATATTCTACATGAAAGTTATTAGTAATGATATCTTTATACCATTTAAAATCAGGCTGATTTTTCCACTCTTCACCATACATCAGTTTTAAAAGTTTGTCTACGTCATTTTTCTTTTCGAGTGATATTCCATGACTCAGAGGAAGACATTGTAAGACAACATTTCGTATAATAGCAGTATTAATCCCCTTCCTAAAAAGTTTTGCTCCAGATTGTTCTTTTATATCCTCCAATTTATAGTTTTTGAATCCTTTGACCATCACACTTTCTCTATTTTTTTCTAAAACCATTCTTTTCAGTTTTGATATGTATGGTAAATTTTTGAAATAAGCATTAAGTGATAACAGAAGACTTGGCGTTGGAATATTAAAACCCGAATGAACTACTACGTCAGAAACGCCAAAGAAAAATATTGGAAATGCATACAGCTGTTTCGGTAGCCTATAGCGTACCGTCTTCAGTGCGAAAAGGATTCTGAATCAGGAGAAGTGCTCGTATATATAGGAGAGGGGCCGGATTTAGTTCAACCAATAAGATTACGGGAAAGGTGGGGAGAAGTGGTCAATAAGAATTTAGGAAAGTTAGCTGTGTAAACAGTAGAAAAATTAAGAATTTTAAGAAAATTAAGAATTTTCTTAATTTTTCTACTGTTTACACAGCTAACTTTCCTAAATTCTTATTGGCCACTTCTCCCCACCTTTCCCGTAATACTATTGGTTGAACTAAATCCGGCCCCTCTCCTATATATACGAGCACTTCTCCTGATTCAGAATCCTTTTCGCACTGAAGACGGTACGCTATAGGCTACCGAAACAGCTGTATGCATTTCCAATATTTTTCTTTGGCATTTCTGACGTAGTAGTTTATTCGGGTTTTAAGCATTAAGTGATTTTGTATTACAGGGTGGTCCGAAAAACATGATAGAAAGTAAGCGATTGTTGTGGAAAAAATAAAATATGCAAGAACATGAAACCTATGTTATTGAATAAAGATATGAATGACATTTAATATACAAGGTGCTCGAAATTTCTACCGTCCCCGACTATAGTGTTATAAAGCCAGTTCCGAAACTCTGTCATAAAGCGCTGGAGTGTGTCAGAATCAAGTGCATCAATCTCGTTTCTGATGGTCGATTTCAGGTCCTCAAGTGAATCAGGGGGTTTCCTATAGATTCTGTCCTTGGTATAAACCCATAAGAAGAAGTCGCACGGATTTAGGTCCGGACTGTATGGGGATCCCTCTATCCCGTGCCCTGTGAATTTTTCTTCATCCAAAGCAATCAAACGCTCGCTAAACGTCGTTTTAAGCCACAGGAAGACATCAGCAGTTCTATGGGGACGAGCTCCATCTTGCATGAACCAGTACTGGCGATGTATCATGTTAAGACATCCCGCTTCAGGGCCAAAGTGGCGCTCTAGAAACTCTCGATACTTCACTTTCGTGACCATACCATCAATGTATGTCGGACCACTCATCCACTTCGACGATATGGCACATCACACCGTGACCCTTTGTGGATACAGTCGTGAGACGACACTGAGATGAGGATTTTCCGCACCTCAATGGCACCTCAAAAAATATTCTTACAATAAATAATTGTTTTTCCCAAGGTCAGTGATTCCATATTTGTTATTCATTATTTCCAGTAATCAAGCATTCACCTTAAATGTCAATATGTGTGCTATTACAATATGGAAGAATCATACTTATATCAATGAATTTGAATTCAGAAACTTAAAATACTTTCTATCATGTTTTTCGGACCACCCTGTATAAAGTTTCCAACCAATCCCCAACATTTTGGCATCACCAACTTTCTGATGCAGTTCATAGTATTGTTCCTTTGATGTTGTTGTTACATTTTTTCTGAGGATCTTCTCAACACGACCGAATATACAATCTGCTGAAAGGAAACTATGTCCTCTGACAGGAAAGTACAATAGTATATTTTCATTGCTTGAAGTTGTAGTGTACAAAAAGTGCAGTAGCATTTGAAAAATTATGTTATTCTTATTTTGGGCAATACACCCATCACTAAAGAGCCGCAAAGATTTTTTACCTTCAAGGTCCATTTTGTTTAGGTGACAATATAAAGCCGACGATATTTTAGTGCTGCCTTTGCCTGCTAACTCCTCAGACCAAGTATGAAATGTTGTATTTAGACCATCCAAACTCATTATGCATAAGCTGTAAAAGTTAAATTGCCTTAAGTAATAGGCATCTTGAATATTTGTTTTTAGTAGCTGTTGAATCTGTTGTAAGTCAAAACATAAACTAACGACTGATTCATCTGTATTTTCTTTCATAATGGAATAAAGTGCATTGGCTCTTAGTATATGAATTCTTTTGTCAGTCATATGATCAACTTTTTCTGTAGACCCTGCAGGACAGGACTTTATTTTTTGGTCAAGTAAAGAACACGTGCTGCAAACATCACTAGAAGGAGACTTAAAGCCTATATTAAATTTGTTTATAAATATTCTCCTGAACATAGCGAAATTAACTTTGTCCAGGTCGTTGTTGCAGTTCTTGTTGTAAACTTCATGGAACTTCCTTATACTTAATGTACAGTGCAAGTACAATCACTTCGATTTTTGCCTTCCATAATGACTTTCTGATACCTTTTAAGTTTGAGATAAATTCTCTTACCTTGTTTTCTTTATTAATGCTTAAGTGGCTTTTTCTATCACCTCCTCTCTTTTCCTCAATACGTTCACCAGCATGTACTTTGGTAACAATATTGGCTAGCCTTGTACAACCTATTTTAGTTATAGCCATGAAATTGTTTTTACACACAGGAATTCACCTACAGTCGGTAACAAAAGTCTCCGAACACTAGCAAAAATTCCTATATAAAAAATGTACACTTAATACAGTTTTGTAAAATAAATCCTTGTTGAATCCTGCTCTTAGTCTAGAAACAGGATTCAACAAGAATTTATTTAACAAAATTGTATTAAGTGTACTTCTTTTACATAGGAATTTTCGCTAGTGTTCGGAGGCTTTTGTTACCGACTGTACCACTGCTACTAGTAATAAAATAAGAAGGAGAAAATGCATGCTGTGAGCCAGATGATTGAGATTTATTTTGGGTTGGGTTATTAAGCCTAGGTTGAGTTACATTTTTTGTAACAACCAATGAGGCTATAATAGAACCTTGTCGCTGTTTGTCCGCAATTTTGTAAAGTCTATCCCGAAGCTTCTTATCGTCATTAGGTCTAACATCAGTGCATGAAATGTATTACTAGAACGTTTGCATGAAGCATAAACGTTATCTGAAGATGCTGAATATCGTTTCTTTTTCGCTTCTTTTCTTTTCCCACCAATTATCTGTCTTTTTCTAGTTCCATAATTAGAAGTACTCACTAATACACCATCTATTAATTCTTCCATTTGAAATTAAAAAAAAAAAAAAAAATAATAATAATAAAATCACTCTTCTCTAAAATGAAGAAAACAAGATAGAACTAACGAAATAAACAAACATAAAAAGCTGGTACATGTACGAGTCACCGGACCAGAAAGAACAGTTATGACTGGTCGGCTGGAGAAATCACAGTTTAACTGAAAACAGGCTCTGGAGGAAACACTGTTTGATTGAAACCCCAACTTTCTAAGAGCGTTTATAAAATAAAAAAAAAATTTTGGTTTAAAATAATAGTATAATTTTGTGCTATTTAATGTTGAGTTCACAGAAAAATCACTAACTCATTTTTTTTTTTTTTTTTTTTTTTGGAGAAAACACGGTTTGAATGTTTGCTCCTCATATTAAATTTTAAATTAAATATATATATATTGCTTATGTATAATTTTTTAATGGTATTTTTAATTTTTTTTTAAATCTAAAGAAATTTTATGTATAGTAGAAAGGATATTTAGATTTAATTAAAATTTGTTTCTTATTTAATTAATTTTAAAAGAAAATTACTTTTTCTGTTCTTTTATTATATTGGTCGGAATCATATGGTAATAATAGTGTAAAGAATGAGGGCTGTAAAATACATAGTTCAAAAACTAAAATGTTTAATACATGCTGAGATACCATCATCTTAAAAATCGTAGTTCTGAATAATAGCAAGATAATCGGGAAAATCATGGAACTTTTTTTCTGAATTTCTGTAGCCACCCTGAAAAATATAATATACAGTTTGTACAACACAAGACCAACTTGCAGTTCAAATTTCATTAATTTTGGTTAATAAACAAAAAAGTTATATTTTTATTTTGCAAATTAAATTTTATTCTAACTTCGAAAAAGATTTATTTGATACGATATATTAAGAATTTGGGTTTTAAAGTTTTTTTAAATAGATTATAACTCTATGAACCATATTTTTATTTTATCAGTTTCATTAACAGATTCTCTTGGGCGATTTTTTAAATTTTGGTGTTGAAGTACACCGAATGTTTTTCGACAAGAAGTTTAATATAGCAACAGCCATTTTAATCTAAGTTGCGCATCAAAAAAAAAAAAAATATATATATATATATAAAGTATTGCAAAAAGAAAAAAAAAAAAGAAAAATTATATATATATATAAAGTTTATAGAAAAAATGCAGTTTTAAAGATAGCAGCAAATTTATTTCAGCAAGCACTATTTTAAACCTAAAAACCATTAAAAATATAAACAGAATAGGAAGGATTTTAATACATAAACAAAAAGGTGTCTGATAAAATTATTAGCAAAAGAGTCTTTCCCCTTTCGTACAAAAGAAAAGAAAGAAAAAAGAAAAAAAAAAATCCATCGCTAATATGGCGATAAAAATTCAAAAGCTGCGAATGGAGCAACATAATAAAGTTGTGCAG
The DNA here is from genome assembly GCA_963930645.1 of Salticus scenicus. NCBI lineage: Eukaryota > Metazoa > Arthropoda > Arachnida > Araneae > Salticidae > Salticus > Salticus scenicus. Next base: position 310,553,186 of record OZ005655.1, read on the forward strand.
CACGATAATGTTTACCTATTTATTTTTTTTTTTATATACTAATCACTATGCTAATTTATCATACAAACAAATAATCCTCTGTGTGTGACTGCACTTGGACGCCGTCGAACAGAAATATTTGATTAATTCAATTTAATATTTAAATAAAAATAGGTTTAATGGGAAATATGTAATATATAACCATAAAAAGATTAGTTTTCTAAAATACGATACAAATAGCGCTCATAGCATATTATTACAAGGGATTAAGGCTAAAATGGTGACCAAAAATTCAAAAGTCGCCAAAGAGTCGCCACTATATTAAGGCTGTACTATGATCAGGTTTACAAACCATGAATTATATATAACCATAAAAATTGTCTGATGTGACAGACGTAGTCGGTCATAGCATATTGTAATACTTAGCATGAAATTGCTGTCATTTTATGGTTGATCAGTGGTGTTCATATGTCTCTGGGATTCAAATATAAAAAGGATATTTCAATTTTTTCGACACTGTTATCTAATAAGCGCCTAAGTGGAAGCCCACTGGTATGGGGGTAATAGGGACAGGTGCCCAAGTTTTAGCGGATGACGAAATTGCTGCAGAATGCAGCAGGGACCTGAAGCGAGTTTTTGAGCAATTTCAGTATTTTGTTTTATTTTATTTTAATAAAGCTATGTAGAAAAGAGTTTCCTTTAAATTTAGTGACCAGCGAATTGGGCAAAGCCTGCTAGTATCTAATAAAAACCTCTGGCTCTCCTGAATATTAAATTTAAGAGTCATGGTCACTTCAGGCTTTGTCAATTAAAACAAAATTTTTTTTTATAAAACTTAATGATTTTTTTTTTTTTTTTCCACGGAACGTTATACAGATATAAAGCAGGTAAGTTAATTTCTGTAATAAAAATTGGTTGATTGTAGCTTTACTCGTGCTTGTATATTTTTAAGGCTGGCGAAGGGTCATGCTAAGTGTTTTGACACAAAACACATGTTGCGATACTGTTTTGTTTTGTAAACTCTGTTTTTCATAACAAGCATATATTGTATAAAGTTTGTGAAATTCGGTCTTGGAGATCCCGAGATATAGCAATCAAGGAAAATGTGGCATAAAAGTGCATCAAGTCCAGCGATATATATCAAAAACTAATTAGAATCAGTTTATGTAAGAATTCAACTGGTTTCAAGGAATTCTGTACATGCAGATCATAAGTTAGCTACAGTATTTGTGTTCCATACAAACACATCTCGTTAAATATAGTCATAAGACATTTCAAAATCTGTAAATTTATTGAAAATTTAATCAAATTCAATATTTACTTTTTAGTTTAAAATAAAATGCACATTATAAACTTCATAAAATTTCCTTTGAAATTTTAATTTTGGGTAGGAGAGGGTGGGGGACGCCAAAATCTCTCCTTGACCCAGGTAGAAAAAATCCTAGTTTCAGCCCTCGTCTGGTGTATACATTTTACATTGGACATCGAAAAATGAATGCACATATAGCAAATCCCTTCAACTATGTTATATATATATAAAAATAAAAAATAAATAACTCTTTCACTCATGTTTATTAGCAGGATGGCAACAATCAGGGAAATCATGGAAAAATCAGGGTACATTATCATTCTGAAAAAATCAGGGAATTTTTTAAGAACACCCCAAAATCATGGAAATTTGCATTTTTGCCCTGCAAAGCCCAGTAGCAGAAATTTTTCTGTCAATCTGCGACAACTATTTGCACATTAGAAAACAATCTGCAGCATAATTTCACAATGAGTTGCGGGAAGAAAAAAAAATTACCGGATTCAGTAAGCATATTTTTATCACAAGTGTGCATTAGTGCGACCACGTTTCCTACGACCAGCAGTGATGCCGAGTCCAAAAGTTTAGAGGGATGCAAAATTGGCCGAGAGATAGTTATTTGGCAAACATCCAGTTAATTCGGTATTCCCTTATCACTTGTTTTCTCTCAGTCACCCTATTTTAACACTGGACTCGTTCAATCCGCACTTGATCAGTGGCTTCCATGGTCGCAAGAAATGTGGTTGAAGAATATCTAATGTTATTAATCTGTCAGATAAGCCAAAGCATTGTAGTTATAGAATTTCCATTACATATATAGCTATATAAAGAGTTAGCATTGGGAATTATCTTTCATATTGCATAAGAACTACTATTTTTTTTATGAATTTGTTCATACTGACTCTAGTAAAATACTTGCAGGAGACTCTAAACGTTGAAATTAATGCAACTTTCTAAAATTTTCTGGTTCCTGTGTAACCAGATGGAGGGACGTTAAGATGTATAAACTTCCTCTTATCAACACACTGTACAAAATAGGTACTTAAAAATAAGTATATATTGTCTCAAAATAGCCCCGGAACAATATATACTTAATTATATATACTTCATTTTTGAGTATACTGACATCAGGGGTCTGTCTAGGGGGGAAACTGGGTCCGTTTACGGACCTTTCACAAAATTCCAGGCTAAAAAAACGGACCCTTCACAAAATTCCATATTCATAAAACGGACCCTTCACAAAACTCCATACTCATAAAACGGACCCTTCACAAAATTCTATACTCATAAAATGGACCCTTCACAAAATTCAATTCGGAGATAAACAAACTTTTCCCTAATTTTTTTGGAAAAACAAAGCATTTATAAAATAATACCGAGCAAAAACATCTGCTCAGCAATATATAAACATTGCATCCCATCAATTTTCTGTTATGTTCTCGTACTAGTCACTATCGCTATTACATGACAATAAAACCACTCCTCCATTTCTCGCGGAGTCCACGCTGATTAGTAAAGGAATAACGTCAAACACGATAATGGGTGTGGTGTACCTTTTCTTGATGTGACGAAATTTTTCTGTGGAAAATTACATAAATATTTTGGCAACATCTTTTGCCGTGTTGTGTTTGTTTTTGTTGAGTTTGTAATTCTTTAGTATGTGGTTTGTAGAGTAGCATAGCTATAGATGTGTGATTTTGTATTTTCGTAATTTTGTCAGGAATTTGATCACTTCCATTTAGTAAAGATGAAGCGAGGCCGGCCCGGGAGTAAATTCCCGTTATTCGGACTATTACGTTAAAAAAATACGTTCAAATTACGATGCTCCTCTTTTATTGATTGACTGATAACAAGGTACAGAAAGATTAGGGCTTCTGTCTAAATAATTTGAGTATCATTTAAAATTCAGAGGTGTTTTTTTTTTTTTCTGAAACACTAGTTTTTTGGGGTTTTTTACCTATGAGTTATAATCATCCATTAAAAGTATAAGCATATATATTAGGATTGTCCCCCGGGATTGTAAAAAGGGCAATGTGCAACTAATGAAAAGGCGTTTTCTAGATTCATGTGGGCAGTTTTGGATTCTTAAGGGCTCATTTAATATTTAAAATCCAGACATTTATTTTAAAATTTCGATTTTAAGTACAAATAAAAGAAAAACTTTCAAACATTAACTTTCTTTACAACTTAATTTTGCTTGTTACTGATATATGAACGACTGTTGATTGTTATGCACAATACATTACATTTATTTATATTTATAACATATCTTAATTTGATGGTTATTTTCAATAAAAGGCAAAGGTGCAACTTTTTTAGATTAAGGGCAAGAAGGGTGTCATTTTTTCAGACAAAGGGCAGGCAGGGCACAGCGTCCTCCTGCCTGCTCTAGATGAAACATATATACATATGTGTGTGTGTGCAGATAAAATTTGTGAAATAAATTTTCACAAAAATAAAAATAATAACTATGTCAGAAAAAAAAATTCACAAAAATACGAAAAATTCACAAAAATAAGAAAATTTTTCACAAAAATAGGACCCTGGAAAAAAACCCTGGACAGACCCCTGGACATGCTCAAAAATGGGGTTGACCAATAAGAATCCCAATATGCCCATGTTTGGCATGTCAGTGTACTCAAAAATGAGTACATGGGTTTTCAAATTTAAATACACAAAAAATTGCATGAATGAGAGATATTGAATAATTTTACTTCTGTATAGGTTCTAGAATCTAATAAAGCATGTTTCAAATGAATATTGGCATTTATGCTGTGGATGAAGGAAGCTTAAAAATTACAACGCTTTGATTTTGTGGAATGTTCAATCACCGATCGTTAGCGACAGGGGAGGGGGAGTAAAACAAATATAAGTGAGATATTGAACAATTCTACTTCTTTATAAGTTCTTAAATCTAATTAAGTAAGTTTTAAAAAATAATATTGATGTTTATGTTACTGATGGGGAAAAAAATGGAAATCACAAGGATTTCGCGATCTGTTTGATAGCCGAACGTTAACAGGGGGTAAGGGGGAGGGATCACAAATTATATGAGTGAGAAATATTGAACAGTTCTACCTCTCTATAGGTTCTAGAATTTAATAAAGCGTGTTTAAAATGAATATTGACATTTATGTTGTGGAGGGAAAAAGATAGAAAATCGCCATCTTTCCTGCCAAAATCGGGAGACTTGGAATTTCTGCATAATACTGATTTGGAAATAATCTGCAGACTAAAAAAGAATCTGCGACGTACGTCGCGCATCTCGCATTTTCTGCTATGGGGCCTGCAAGCATGACTGAAAGATTGCCAAACAGGTGCTGTCTTAACCCCTTAACTGTCCCGGGTGTATATATGTTATGGCAAAAGTGATTAATCTGGGGATTATGCATAATCACTGGTAATTACGCATAATCCTCACTGAATTTTGGGGAATGTGATTAATTATTCAATATTTATCACATTTACCGCTTATTTTAGCAGTGCTGCAGCACAAAATATTGCATATTTTTCAGATACATGCACTTAGAGATATTGGTATCTAGTGATGTCTTTTTTTTTTTTCATGTGCACAAAATGTACAGACGTACATAATAGTGGCTGCTGCAGTGCAAAATTTTGCATATTTTTGAATTTCATTTTTATATATTAGTTTTCTCTCTGTAAAAGTAATTTTGTTAGTATGATGCAAAAAATCACGTTGACACCACTTTGTAGTTTAAATGAAAAAGAACACGTTACATAGGTAAAACACGAAACTGAATCAGTATCTATCCTGATGTAAAATCACGTGACAGTTCTATAAATAGGTCTTCGCCCCTCAAATGGGAGGCAATGAAAAATTGGGGAGGGCGGAACAGATTCATTCTTGTTTTTATTATAATGTTCATTTTTCACAGAACATATTTTGGAATAAAGGAGTCTTTTGAGTTTGTAGTTTTCTGTCGGTAATAACCACATAATACTGTAAAAGCACTTATTTTCGCGAAAGTGAAGATATCTGTGATTTCGCGAATTTTATATGAACATAACCGAAAATTAAAAAATCACGAAAGTGCCTAAATATAGAACCCTTTATCCATAAGGCGTTTTAAGAAATTTCCTTTTGTCCGAAAAGTTCGCCCTCCCCCCTTCCCCATCACTCTAAAAACAACTTATGCTTACAACGGAGCTTATACATCAACTTTGACCTTGGAATAATTTTGAATGGCTTCAAAGAAGCTGGTATAAATATTGTAAGTGAATGAGATGCATTAGTTTTATATTCAAGAAATAGTTGTAAGAAAGAAAGTTGTCATAAAAGAGTTCGTAACTGTGCAATAAATAATTAAATTTTGGTAAGTGAAAAATTTCTGATTTTTTATTATTATTTGAGGCAAAAAAAAAAGTATTTCGCGAGGTCTAAATTTTCGCGATTGCAATGGGCTCGCGAAAATTGCGAAAATTAAAGCCTCGCAAAAATAAGTGCTTTTACAGTACATGAGAAAGGATATCTAAAATAGATTTATGCATTTATGTAACAATTTTCAAGAAAATTGTTAGAGCTGTTTTTGAGATACCAACTTTTATCAAAACTTGGCATACTCAATTATTGACCGGAAAACAATAATTACATGCAAAAGGATATTTAAAAGGGAGTTAATAGGGCGAGTTAGAAAAAAATCTGTGCAACCGTTTTTAAAGGAACACACTTGTGAGACCTGACATTGAACTATTTTTACAGGTCAGAAGATAAAGCAACAAATATGTCACCTTCTTTTATTGTTTCTTTAAATGACTTGTAAGATGCAAATTTGTAACTGAATCGTCAGAAGAACTAATTAAACTGTTTTTCTATTTTGATCTAATATGTTTCTATGTTCCTTCTTTGTAAGCCTTTACGTTTCTTGTCCACGTTATTAATGTGAGTGTTTCTAGTAGTTCGTTAGTCATTCAAAAATTTTATTTCTGTACGGTAATTTTTTTCTACTTTTTACTTTTACAGTCAATGTTTACAGAACAGTTACAGGAACTCTGGCTTTCCCCACTTAAGCAAGAAAATGTGATTTTGCATTTATATGCTTTGACTTCAAACAACTTTGAAGCTTTCAATTTTTTTCTGAAAAGTGCTTTCAGATGTGTCTGTGTTATAAGATTTTCACAAATCGTAACTTGTATCATGATAGGCTTTTATTGATTGTACTATTCTAATGTGGAACACAGTTAGTATTGAAGTTTCACGGTATAAATGTTGCATTTCCAAAGTAACACAATCGGCAATAGAAGAAAATTGCAGTCGTTTTCTTTGAATATTATGACAAACTGTACCTTTCGTTGAAGCAACATTAAAGTACATCCTCATATGTTGGCAAAGCATTTGGACCCAGTTCTTTTGGTAAACCAAAAAAAAAAAAAAAAAAAAGGATACACATATAATTGTCCGGTAGCTGCTATTACTGATGACGATAAGGGTAAAATTACACAAATACAACATCAAACAGTTTTTAAAGCAATACTTTAAATTCATTATTTAATATTATAATTTAATATAATCCTACTTGACTATAATAGATATAAAATGTAATGATCTCATCACAGTACTTGCTGACAGCAGATTGGTATATTAGAAGGAGAATGGAGAATAAAATTGAATTGATAAGAGAAGTCGTATTGCTTAGTGGATAGTGCCAGTTACGGTATCACAGAGTCTGATGATTTGCTATCCAAATTTACATACTATCTGTTAATATTACGTGCATTTATTGACAATAAAAGAAGAATGGTCAAAATATGTGATGAAATATTCAATTTATTAGGTTTTCGAGCAAACTGGGTGTTTTTTTTTGTTTTTTTTTTTAAACAGTAAAAATGTCGAATTTTGGCTAATTTTACAAAACTTTATGGCTCATGTGCGACCTAAAAACTGTAAATTAATGTAAATATTTTTTAAGCTATATGGAAAGAGTGTTAAAAAGAAGCATTTAAATCAGAGGCGGAACACCACGTACTTTCTTGCAGCCCGTGAGGAGACTAACGATATTTAAAGTTTGACAGCTTTGGTAATCTGACTTTTCGAAGTAAAATACTTTTCAGCGATTATGGTAGCTAAAGAACTGTTGTAATGAAACATTATTAGATCCATTATTCATTCTTTTTATTATAGTTTTAACATAGTCATAGATTTTTCCCGATGACATTGTTAATTTATGAATGAAAATAATTTAAATTAATGTATTCTGCTCTGAATTTTCACCCTACCCATTTGCGAAAAAAGTATATACATACATGAATTATATACTCACAAACATATATGCATATGTACAGTTATGAAAAAAAAAATAATAATTTCCTTCCCCGACTAATTTTGCTGTAATTTATCGTAAAAACCAGCAGCTGATGCCTGATGATTGGTAATAACATCTAGTTTTTAATTCAATTGCTAAATTTTGTTTAGGGTGTCATCTGCATGTAAAACTTGCATAAACTTCTCCCCCCCCCCGAATAGTAACTGTGGGTTTTTCCTGTTTGTTAATTAAAAAAAAACCAAATGCAGAGTAGCAGCAATAAGTTCCTTCCCATGTAGTAAATTTTCTGACACTGGACACGTGAGTACAAGAAAATTCATATATCTCATTAAAATGACTTTTTGGTTGAAAATATACTTAAAAATAAATGAATGAGATTGAAAAGTATGTACTCACGTGCTAGCAGTCAGTAGGTGATGCTCTTGTACTGGTGCAAAAATTTCATAATGAAGAAAAAGTCTTGAAAAAAAAAAATACTACTACTTTTTTTAAGATTCAGCTTGAATCATGCATCTTAACTAATAAATTTTGCTTAACTGTAAAACATAACTTTCAAAAATAACAAAATTAGTTAACAGTTGATTTTAGTTTAATAGAGAGTCATCATTCACCCATTACTACTGTAAACCGAAAAAGAAATTTCCAAAAATGAACCGTGCATCTGCCTAACGCAAATGGCAGAATCAAAAAACATCGACGAAAAAACAAAGCAGCTTGTGTGCAGTACACACCCCTTTTAAATGAACCTCAATGCTGTCTAGAAGATTCGCTGGCAGTTAAAGAAACAGAACCCATTACTACTGTAAGGGGTTCCTTAAGTAGTTACTGTAAGGGGTTCTTTAAGTACTGTACTTTAAGTTTGTTACTGTAAGGGGTTCTTTAAGTAGTTACTACTACTTAAAAAACCCATTACTACTGTAAACCGAAAAAGAAATTTCCAAAAATGAACCGTGCATCTGCCTAACGCAAACGGCAGAATCAAAAAACATCGACGAAAAAACAAAGCAGCTTGTGTGCAGTACACACCCCTTTTAAATGAACCTCAATGCTGTCTAGAAGATTCGCTGGCAGTTAAAGAAACAGTTAGCTGTACTGCCATTAATTTCATATGCAAATTTATGCAATAAGGAAAAATAGGTGAATAATTTTATATTTGTACTCAAGTGCTATTTAATTGATTAATAGTTAAAAATTTTGAATAAAAAAACTAAATTAGATAATTGCAATTGCAAGAAACTGAGTTGAATTAAAAATAGTGCGAGAGCAGTGCCGCTTGCTTGCTGATAGTGATTAGCATTTGAGTTAACTAGAAGAATGTAAACAAAGTGTAATTTTTACCTATTTTGGTTATTTTTCATAAAAAGGAAGTAAATTAATTACATTAAATTAAAGAACTTTCAAACTTGCCTCATTGTTGGCCGTAAATTTTTCGTCCGGACGTCCAGGCCTCCTCAGCGGCTTCATCTGTCGTGAAGTTCGGATGGTATTGATGTCTGTTGGCGGTTCTCTTTATGAGATGTCTCCACACTTCATTTGGGGCCATTGCGTCGCTGTCATTGCACACATTATAGTTGGTTGTAATTTCTAAGGATTCACGGAACATCGCGTAATGGTAATTATTATAGTCGGCTAATTTTTTAGTTTTGTTAAAGTTAATTTCTATATTTTCACTGTTATATGTTTTTGCTAGTGCGGTATTTATTTTGCCAGTTTTAATATCGTGTTTGTGCTCGTTAATTCGGGTTTTAATTTTTCTTTTAGTGACTCCGATGTATGAACCTGTATTTTTATTTTCATTGATAAAAGATATTTTATATATTCCGGCAGTTTCCAGTGGTGAAATTAGATCTTTATCGTTGCATATTAATTGATATATGTTTCTATTTGGTTTTATCGGGATATTGATACCGTATTTATTAGCTGAACTTTTAATTTTATTAGCGGCTCCCCAGTCATATGGGATTGAAGAGGTAAATTTAGAGGGGGAGGGGTTGAAAATTTGGAATGTGATTTAGGTTTTTTAGTCTGTTTTTAACTAGTTTGTTGATTATTTTATGAGGGTATCCCGCTGTTTTAGTGAAATCTTTGATAGTATTTATTTCATGATTTAAGTCTTCAGTTTCTTCACAGATTAGGATGACACGATTAATGTATGATCGAATAGCGTTAATTTTATATCGGAAGGGTGTTTTGCTTTTATAGTGTATAATTTCTTTACTGTTTGTAGGTTTTCGGTATACAGTGGTTTTAATTTTGTTTTCTGTGCGGATAATTCGGACATCGAGGAAATTAATTTGGTGGTCTTTTTCTTCTTCGTATGTGAATTGTATATTTGAATCAATGCTATTAATGGAGTCTAGTAACTGTTGGATATTACAATTTTTGTCGATAACGGCAAAAATGTCATCGACGTACCTATACCAATAAAAAATATTATCTTTAAGACGTTTTATTATTTATTTTTCAATAATCCTTAGCTTGCCATGCCATCCTAATCTGTGAAGAAACTGAAGACTTAAATCATGAAATAAATACTATTAAAGATTTCACTAAAAAAGCGGTATACCCTCATAAAATAATCAACAAACTAGTTAAAAACATACTAAAAAACCTAAATAACATTCCAAATTTTCAAAAAAAACCCCTCTAAATTTACCTCTTCAATCCCATATGACCGGGGAGCCGCTAATAAGTTCAGCTAATAAATACGGTATCAATATCCCGATAAAACCAAATAGAAACATATGTCAATTAATACACAACGATAAAGATCCAGTTTCACCACTGGAAACTGCCGGAATATACAAAATACTGATATCTATCAAATGTCCTCACACATAAAAAATTGTTAATTTTTATAAATATAAATGCTTATTTTTCATTATATAACTTTTAGCTTACCTTTTTCTTTAAGTTTATTAAAAGTTTACTTGTTTTCTTTACTTAAAATTCGGTCAGCCATCTTTGCCTGCATCACGCCTTAACGATCGATGTTTGTTTACATCCTTGCCGTTGCCAATCTTGATCTGCATAATTTTCCTTATTCTGACTGTTGCCACTTCTATTGAAATAGTTATAGTAAATTATATTTATGGTTATGATCGTTGAGTGGCAATAGCGATGTGTTGTTTATATGCAGATTTTGACTTTTCAGTCAGTATAAATAGATCGCGGCGTGTGTGTTAGATGGCAGTTGTCAGCAGTGGCCAGCGAGTCTTCAATTAAAGATGAAGTAGTAATAGCTTTGGATAATTGAGCAGCTTTAAGCTGTTGGTGGGCTAAGCACTGGCAGGTGTGCTTTTAGCGTTGTTACAGCTAAGCTAGTTATGTCCTTTTTGGCTGTTGCATTTTTCTCTTGATGGCTGCCATTGTTATAAGTTTACAAATGTTAATTGTTAAGTTTTTGTTTAAATTTCATTAAGTTTGTTTCCTTTAAAAAGGATAAGTTTATAGTTTTTCGTCATTCGCGGATGATAGAAATTCTAGAAATCAAAATGATAACCGATGTTTGAGATGAGGTCGTTACATTTGTTTTTCACTAATGTTGAATCTTGTTTAGTGGTTTTTTAAACTGCAATTGTTACGTTTGAAACTTAAATTAAAAGTCTTCTGAATTAAATCATAGAATTAATAGTGTGCAAGCGTAATCTTCATCGTTGTTACTCTGTGATAATACATCTCGTTTTCTTTCGCTGGTCAACATGGCGATTGCAGAAGTATAGTTCATCATCCTATTTCCCGCTGGTCAACATGGCGATCGTGGATGCTTTGTCGTCAAAGAACGAAATATGTGATTGTATTTCAAGTGCATTGTTTACAGATGTTATATTATGCCTATTGCTTTGTCTTGTTCATCACCTGAAAAGGTAATCTTAATTTTGTCATATTTTTGAAAGTTTTAATATATATTTATGCTTTGTTGAAAAAAACTGGGTTTTTTTTGTTAAAACTTTTGTATTTAATGTGTCATAACAATTGAACACTGGTCAGGTTACTTTTATTGAAACCCTTAAAACTTAAAATTAATTTGTTTCCACTGTATGCTATCTGCATAATAAGATAAATTAAAAGATTGACCTTTTGGTCTATGTCAGATACCTTTTATCAATCAAAATAAAAATACAGGTTCATACATCGGAGTCACTAAAAGAAAATTTAAAACCTGAATTAACGAGCACAAACACGATATTAAAACTGGCAAAATAAATACCGCACTATCAAAAACATATAACAGTGAAAATATAGAAATTAACTTTAACAAAACTAAAAAATTAGCCGACTATAATAATTACCATTACGCGATGTTCCGTGAATCCTTAGAAATTACAACCAACCATAATGTGTGCAATGACAGCGACACAATGGCCCCAAATGAAGTGTGGAGACATCTCATAAAGAGAACCGCCCACAGACATCAATACCATCCGAACTTCACGACAAATGAAGCCGCTGAGGAGGCCTGGACGTCCGGGCGAAAAATTTACGGCCAACAATGAGGCAAGTTTTGAAGGTTCTTTAATTTAATGTAATTATAGTAATGTCTCGTTTTAAGTTATATATTTTCTAATGATCGGAAGTAAATTAATTTAGCACTTGAATACAGTTTGCTAAAAATAAAGTTACTTAAACATAAAACCCCTGGAGGTAAGAAAAAAATAAGTGTTTGTAATGCTGACGGGAAAAACGAGAGAACGGCGAATTTAGCCAACAGTAACATTCATTTTTTACTACATATTCGAATTTCTGAGGTCAAGGTGGTTCGGGAAAAGGTAGTTTATATTCCTTATATCAAGTCTTCATAGAGTTACAAGCAAGAATTGATCAGGAGTAAATCTCTATATTTAAAAAAAATTAAATTGAGATATCACAGAGAAAAGTATTATAACTATTCAGATAATAATCTGAAAAGAAGTATAACAATTTTAAATCTAAACTAAAGTAATGCTAATTAAGAATTGATGTATACGTCTAAACTTACTTGAATAACTATTTTAAATCATGCCCAAGCAAAGTAATATATGACACAAATGACAGCCCCCTAAGATCAATAAAAATTGAAATATCACTATATAATTCGAAAAATAATTATAGAAATGAACTGTAAATTTAGAAACCGATATTTTTGATGATGCCCATTCTGTTCGTGTAAAAATTAATGTATGACTCATAATTTTTTTAAATATGAAATTATTAATAATTTTCATAATTCAAAAAATGTTTTTTTAATGAAAAATGTGCATGGAATATATTTGGGTTACTTCATTCTGACGTAAAAAAAAAAAAAAAAGTAAATAAATAAAATAAATTTCAATATATTAATTTTTTGGGAAGACATTAATTAACGTTTTTATACATTCATTTAACATTAGCACCTCCATATTTTAATAAATTATAACTCTGTGTAAAAAGGTGAGAGAAACATATAAACTATACCATTTTCTGGACTGATTTGATTCAAATAATCCAAAAAGCTTGTCGAAATTGGGGTTGCCTTTGAAAAAAATGAAGTTGATGCCAGTTTTAATATGAAGACACCCCTTAAGCACAATCTAACTGAACCGTTCTAAACTAGGCCCTATTATTAATCTATTAGCACCAGCCGTATGCCTCTACACTAATTTATGCCGACATTTGTCGGGAAAGGAGGGGGGGGGGGGGGGCTTTTTTATGAATGTACGTACAGTGCAGCTCGAATGAATAAAATAGAATAAGGATTTTGAAGGGGGGGGGAGGCTTTTCAAGGGCTTTTTATTGAAAAAAGGCATATGTTTTAATCTAGCCAGTCCTTAAGCCCTAACTATTCAGTTTTGATTGTAATGCAGTTGACTCGTGATTTTTGTGACCTTTGATTTAGCGACCCTTCACAATTTAACGATCCTTTGATGAAGTCCTGACAGTTTTCCAATAACCCTAATGCTTTTTCTCTCTCGTTTTAACGACCTGCAAATAACGCACATCTTGATTTAGCCCCAGAAGCAGGGTTGGTATTTTGACGTGACATGTGTCAAAAACTGGTTTAAACCGTCAAAAACTGTCGAAAACCATCGGTGAAAAATCTAAACTATAATGTTAAATGATTTTATGCATATTTTTAAGTTGCAATATACTAAGTACATAAATTAACATTCATTATTTATTTATATAATATTTTTCTAGGAAAAAAAAAAATACATATATATATATATCAATGCATCATCTTAAGAAAAGAGTGAACATTATAAATCTTTTTCGTAAATTGTCTTAAAGCTATAAAAATTTGCATATATAGGTGGTAAATTATAATAATACAATGAAGTATATTAAAAATTCTTTAAAACTAATTGAATAAAAAAAAATCAATTAAAAATTATTAAAAAATTTGTTCTTCCAGGAATTCTGTAAAGCTATTGCTAGAAGGTTACATACCAGGAAGAAAAGTATTTAAAGGCTTCTAACATTTAAAATATTAGATCACTTGGTACTAATATGTTTTTAAAAGGACCGCTGGGTGCTAAAAGTGGTGGGAAAAGGGCCACTGGGTGCTAAAATGTGTTTGAAAGAGCCACCAGGTGCAGCACCCAGAAAAATGAGCCTAGAGTTAGCACTAAAAAATCTGGAGTAACTTCACTCGAAATTTTAATGTATTTAATATTATATTTCAATGCACATAAATGCAGATTTTCATACCTTTAAGGTAGTAATTTACGAAAGAGATCTGTCCATCATTCCTTTCATTAAAAATAATTAATTTAAAATTGCATTATGTAATTCACATTAAAATTTAGTTCAACTAGTCATGCAATACAATACCTCAAATTTTTAATCATGCAACATTATAACTTAAAATGAAAGAACATGATGCAATATTTAATAGCGCAATAATTTCATTCATTAGAGTAAAATACTTATGTCACCTTTCAATTATCAATCATCATATATTCAGTAGAGCTTATTTTTTAAAAAACAAGACTGTAAAATTTTTATAACTTAAAATGCAATAAGTAGTTTACCTTAGAATATACAAATTCCTATGTTCAGATTTTTGTTTTTTGTAAAGATATAAATATAAATTTTTTGTACTTAAATAGAAATCATTAGCATTCATAGGAAAAAGATAGTACACTTCTAAGAATTATTTTTAACCTTGAGAGACATATAAATTAAACACTCTTTTGTAAAATTACAATTTTTTTATTTCTCTAAATATGACTACTTCCTTGTTAAAATATACCAAGAAGTGTAAAATGTGAGGTTTTTGACATGACAGTTTAAACTGTGGTTTAAACCGTCAAAAACTGTCATGCTTCAAAAACCTGCCAACCCTGCCCAGAAGCACAATTTTTTCTGCCAATCTGTGACAGCTATTTAGGCATTAGAAAGTAATCTACAGCAACAGCATAATTTCACAATAAATTCTGGGGAAAAAAGTTACTGGATTTAGTAAGCATATTTTTATCGTAAGTTTGTATTTACCTAATGTTATTAATCTATTAGATATGTCAAAGCATTGTAGTTATAAAATTTTAATTACATATAGCTAGGCATTAACCATTATCCTTCCTATCACATAAGAAGAAATCTCTTTGCCCATGATTTTGTTTGTACTGACTCTAGTAAAATATTTGTAGTTAGAGACTAAACATTGAAAATTAATGCAGCTTTCTAAAATTTTCTTGTTCCTGTGTGTAACCAGATGGAGGGAGATTAAGAAGTATGAATCAACAATTACAGCTTGTTTGTCATTGTACATCTTAATTCCGTATTTTTTCCTCTTCTCAGTGTCTGAGTCACAGATTTATAACATCAGATAAATACAAACTTGTGATAAAAATAGGCTTATTGAACCCAGTAATAGTCCAGGCAACGAAGGCTAAAATTTGACGAATAGAGGAAGAAAATCGTGTAGTTTTGAAATTTTACATACTCATAGCCGAGAGGGTCCTGAACAACATACTAAAAATCCCCGCCCGTGGGGGGTGAGCGGGGGGCAGGGGGGGGCATTTAAGGGAGGCAATTTTCAGTTTTTATTAAATATCTTAAAAACTATCGCATTTAGAGAAAAAACGTCAAATACAAAATTAATCTATGTAAAATTTTCTACAAAAATGTATATTACATTTTGTTTGTACGATCATTAGTTTAGAAGATATAGGGAGATGAAATAACACATTTTCTTGAAAAATTCTTTTTTGCAATAGTAAAATCAACTAAATTGTGCAATTAAAAGGGTTCTTGTCAAATATTTTCTAATGTAAAAAACAAATATATACATAGGGAATATGAAAGGATAATACAGCATGTTTTGTAAGTTTTAAATAATTTTAAGGCTAGCAGGTGCAAGTGGCGGTTTGAGTAAAAATCTAGATAACAAAGACCAAAACCGATCAACATTAAAAAAAAAAAAAAAATCGTGTAGCTTAGAAATTGAGCACAGTTATAAAGTTAAGTGCCCTGAATAACATACGAAAAGTCCCTAACCATGGGGGGGGCATTTAAAGGGGGCACATTTCAGTTTTTATTAAGTATCTTGAAAACTATCGCATTTAGAGAAAAAAAATCTCAAAGCTATAAGATTTTTTTTAATGTTGATCGGTTTTGGGTCTTCATTGTCTGGATTTTTACCTAAACACCACTTGCGCCTACTAACCTTAAAATTATTTAAAACGTACAAAACATGCTGTATTATCCTTACATATTCCCTATGCACATATTTGTTTTGTACATTAGAAAATATTTTATCAGAACCCTTTTAATTCCACAATTTAGTTGATTTTGCAATTGGAAAAAAAAAAAAAAAAAATTCAAGAAAATGTGTTATTTTGTTCCCCTGTATCTTCTAAACTATTGATCATACAAACAAAATAGAATATACAATTTTTTTAGGAAATTTCATGTTAGAGATTAATTTTGCAATTGAGATTTTTTTTTTCTCTAAATGCGATAGTTTTCAAGATACTTAATAAAAACTGAAATGTGCCCCCTTTAAATCCCCCCCCCTATGGTTAGGGACTTTTAGTATGTTATTCAGGGCACTTAACTTTATAACCGTGCTCAATTTCTAAGCTGCAAGATTTTTTTTTTTTTTTTTTTAAATGTTGATCGGTTTTGGGTCTTCGTTATCTAGATTTTTACTCAAACCGCCACTTGCGCCTGCTAACCATAAAATTATTTAAAACTTACAAAACATGCTGTATTATCCTTGCATATTCCCAATGTATATATTTGTTTTTTACATTATGAAATATTTAACAAGAACCCTTTTAATTGCACACTTTAGTTGATTTTACTATTGCAAAAAAGAATTTTTCAAGAAAATGTGTTATTTCATCTCCCTATATCTTCTAAACTAATGATCGTACAAACAAAATGTAATATGCATTTTTGTAGGAAATTTTACGTAGATTAATTTTGTAATTGACATTTTTCTCTAAATGTGATAGTTTTTAAGATATTTAATAAAAACTGAAAATTGCCCCCCTTAAATGCCCCTCTGCCCCCCGCTCACCCCCCACGGGCGGGGACTTTTAGTATGTTGTTCAGGACCCCTTCGGCTATGAGTATGCAAAATTTCAAAACTACACTATTTTTTTCTTCTATTTTTCTTATTTTGACTGGACTATAACTTTTTTCCCCCGTAACTTATTGTGAAATTAGGCTGCAGATTTACTCTAAGATTTTATAAAATATTAATTCAGCTTTTATCCTTTCGTCTATGTGTAATACTTCTTCTTTTGTTTTAGAAAAGCAAATTAGACAGAATCTGTAGTTACTGTAGAGAAAGTTCTGTAACAAAAAATGGAAGATTAGATGATGTCTTGTCATGTTGCTTTTGTGGAACATCTGGTAATTTTTTGTAAAATGCATTTTAATAACTAAAAATCTTTTAATTTTTTTTTAATATTGTAAGCTTTTCCTTACTCTTTAGCATAAGCTGAAATTTAATTAAAATATTTATTTATTTATTTATTTTTTAATAGTTTAAATCTTAGTTCAGAAGAAAATGATTTATTGTATGTAATTGTGATATTGACAAATGGATGACTTCATAAGGAAAAGTTTTAAATGTAATTTAGTGAAAAGTTAAGCATTATTTATTATTTATTTGTTATTTTATTACTCAATATTTTTTCTCTATGCTTTTGTCTTAAAGTCAATGTGCAAAAAGTGTGACTGCATTATGCAACATAGTTTGCTTGCTTATGCAATTTCCTATGATCCTCCCCCCCTGAAAGCTATCTCTCTTTATTTTCTACTGTTATTGATATCTTTATTATTATTATTTAACTGTGCTAGATTTGATTTGATTTTTATTTTAGAGCTTACAAATTAGTGCTGACTCTAGAATAAAAGGGGAGTTCTATAAAAAGACCAACCTATTCTCAAAAAGGGCATTTTTTGCATAATTTACGGCCTTCTGTGTTGTGATGTTTGTACGTGACAAAATCAAATTACTAATTTCATACTTGCCAACTTTTCCGGTTTTCCCGGAAGACTTCTGGTTTTTTAACGTATCTTCTGTACAGATGATGAAATCTTCCGTTTTTAAAAAAGTCGCAGATATCATTCATTTTAAAAATAAAACCCAAATGTTCTACGAAAACCCCTGATTCCCAATCTTTCTCCATCCACAACATAAATGTCAATATTCATTTCAAACTTGCTTTATGAGATTCTAGAACATGTAAAGAAATAGAATTGTTAAATATTTCTTCCTGATGTAATTATTTTTTGCCCCCCCCCCCTTTTCATTTATCTCCAACTTATCAGCAATCAAATGTTCTGCAGAAGTCTTTTGTTTCCTAATCTTTATCCATCTGCAACATAAATGATAAGTGCTCAATATTTCTCACGTATGTAATTATTTTTAGATCTTTATTTTTGAATTTAATGAATCTGTTTATTTTTCCTCAATTAAATTAAATATTTGTATGTCATATTTATACCAATTGTGTGAACATGGGGGGAAAAATGAAGAATAATTTTTTCAGGTAGGAAAATTTTTTCCAAATCAATTCAAGAAAATTAATACTCAGTTGGTTTTATGCATGTTTGAAACTGATAATTAGCTACTGCTACTTTTTTTTATATGTATGATTAATGTACATACATAAAAATCATATTCTATTTTTTAAAAAATTAGTTATAATTTAACTTAACTAACTTTTTTGTCTATTGTTAAATAAATTTCTTACACATTCTCTTTTGTAGATATTTATATGTTGAAGAGGAATAACTTCTTTTATATATTTAGTATAATCAATCTATAATAAAATGTTTTTATAGATTGCTTCAAAATATTTAAATTGTAAAACTGTACTGTTTATTATGTCAAAGAGGAAAAAAAAAAAAAAAAAAAAAAACTTCCCTTTTTTTATGAAATCTTCTGGTTTTTCAACAAAAATCTTCGCTTTTTTTTTTTTTTTTTTAATTAAAATTGGTTAGCAAGTCTAATTTTAACTGTATATGTGGGCTATATTCATTTGTTGTTCCTGGAATGTTGAAAAACTATTGCTAGAAAACTATTGGTTGAAAAACTATTGCTAGAAAAACTATTGCTTACATGTCAGGAAGTAAAGTATCTAAAGGCCTGCCAGGGCTTGTGCTGACCTTTTGAAAAGAACCCTTCACTATGAAAAATATGGATCAAGTTTTCAAAAAATGGGGATACATGTACAGTAATTTCCGGTCTATAATCCGCGGCAGTGCATTATCCACATCTGCATTATTTAACCATTAGGGGAAAAAATGAAAAAATACGCTGAAAATCCACGGTGCCACATAATCCGCAGCACCACATGATCGGCAGATATTGGAAATGCACTGAATACTTTTAAATTTACTTAATACCATGGACATTTAAAAAAAAATAATAAAAAAATATTAATATAATAAATATAATAATAATATAATATGAAAAATATTAGAATAGAATAGAAAAAGCTACCTTTATTTGCAAATGTGATAAATTTACTTAATACCATGGACATTTAAAAAAAATAATAAAAAAATATTAATATGTAATAAATATAATAATACAATAGAATAGAAAAAGATACAGTATAGGACCCATTATCCGGAACCCACGGGACCAGAAGAATTCCGGATTTCGGAATTTTCTGGATTTTGGGTCCTTTTCCCATTATTGCTTTCCCTTAATTATAAAACATAACTCAGTAATTGACAGGAACTAATTTACTTCTAGGAGCAACTACTTCACATGCAGACATTTTAAAAAAATATTTGAATTATATTCTAGAGCTCTCAAAACATGCAAATAAATCAAAAACTGGAAGTCAAGATTTTTTGCAAATCTGATACTTTTTACTTCCTTATACAAAGTATAAGGAAGTATAGTAATCCCGATTTGCGAAATGGATTTTGTATTTCACATTGCTCGAAAACGAATGATCGCTGAATGTTGCTAATTTATACGTGTGACTTTCATGATGTCTAGTTGCACACCTGCAAGTGTCATCTTAACACGAGCTCTCGTTTTAGAGATATAAGGGATTTTACACGATTTTTCGTGACGTCTGTGTGTGTGTGTGTGTGTCTGTGTGTGGGTATGTCGC
Source organism: Salticus scenicus (assembly GCA_963930645.1). NCBI lineage: Eukaryota > Metazoa > Arthropoda > Arachnida > Araneae > Salticidae > Salticus > Salticus scenicus. The sequence continues at coordinate 310,573,306 of OZ005655.1, forward strand.
ATAACTCAAAAACGGTTGGACGTAGAAAGTTGCGAATTGGTACATAGGTTTGTTATAACATCTAGTTGTGCACCTCCCTTTTTGGACTTTCTATGATTTTCCGTTTTGGAGATATTTAGGAAAATTAGGTTCATAATGACAAAAATTTGGCCATAATGTATCAAAAAACGGTAATAACTCAAAAACGGTTAAGACAAATCTTGCAATTTAACTGACTTTCCGATTAGCTAGATATTTGAAACTTTCAGAAAAGCTCAGAACACGTTGACAATGCATTTTTTTAATATTTTTAGCCAACTGTTTCTGATACCTGCTGCCTTCAGCAGCGTTTATGCGATTCAACAGAAAATTTATTTAACTAACTTCCCGACTAGCTAGACATTTGAAACTTTCAGATTAGATCAGAACACGGTGAAAATGCATTTTTAAAATACTTTTAGCCAACTGTATAGGGTCCCTGCTGCCTTCGGCAGCGTTACCAGTTCAAATCTTGGAATCTATTTGTAACTAACTTCCCGACTAGCTAGACATTTAAAACTTCCGGAAAAGCTCAAAATACGGTGACAATGCATTTTTAAAATATTTTTGGCCAGGGTACGCCGATTTAAATCAGCTTGATTAAAATCATGATTAAAATCGTGATTAAAATCACTTTGATTTAAAAAAAAAAAATCATTGATTTAAATCAAAAATAGAATTTTATAATTCTGGGTCAATATGTAGTTTTATATAGTCTTAGAACATAAGAAAACTTGAACTTACTTGTTATTTACATCAAATACCCCCCCCCCCCCCCAAAAAAAAAAAAAATAAATAAATAAAAATAAAAAAATAAATAAAATATCTGTCTTTATTAATTTTAAAAATGATTCTTTTAATTTTCTACAACTCTATTTTTATCTTCTATTTTTATTTTGAAGCTAACTACGTTCATTTGCAGCCAAATTTTTTTTATACAAAGCCTTAAATTCTCCGAGTGTTTTTTTTTTTTTTTTTTTTTTTTTTTTTGAGGATAATAAATATTATATCATCTGAACTGAAGCATTTGATTTGTCTGTCACTCTGTCCTTCATGTTTAACTTTTCTTATTTCTAATTCTGATTACTATGTTTTTTAACTGGCCAAGGCATTCTTAAGCAATTTTTCCTTTTTTACTTAGGCTTTTATAAAATTAGAAATGAAATGGTAATTTCCTGGCTAGTTGTTTCAGTTTTCTTAATTTTTTAAAACTTTAATCTTTTGAAAAAAATCTTAGAATTTATATGTATTTTATTGGTAATAAATTGCACAAACTAATGTGTGTATTATATATATTATATACACATTGAATTTCCTTTAATTGAATAATTATTCTTCAAAAAGTTTCTCTTAAAAAATTTGTTAATGTGATATTCAAGATGTTATTTATTTATTTTTCTTTTTGAAAGGGGGCGGGGTAGAATGTACCTATGTTGGCTAATATTACATTTTTTTTTTTTTTTTAATTTACTTTTATTTTTATTTTTCAATATCCTCATATATATTTTTTTTTATTTAGTTTATTTATATTTATTACTTCTTATATGTATTCACATTTAAATTTAAAAAATGTTTTCATGCTTAATTTCTTAACATTCATTTTTAGTCGAATAATGTAAGTAAAACAAAAAAAATCTGATTTAAATAAAAAAAATCCGATTTTAATCAAAAAAATCTGATTTTTTTGATTTAAAAAAAAAAAATCATAATTTTTTCACACCCTGTTTTTGGCCAATTGTTTCGGGTCACTGCTGCCTTCGGCAGCGTTTAAAACAGAAAATTTCAGCGGTTCAACAGAAAATTTATTTAACTAACTTCCCGACTAGCTAGACATTTGAAACATTCAGAATAGTTCAGAACACGGTGAATATGCATCTTTTTAATACTTTTAGCCAACTGTTTCAGGTCCCTGCTGCCTTCGGCAGCGTTTATATGGTCCAACAAAAAAATTATTTAACTAACTTCCCGACTAGGTAGACATTTGAAACTTTCAGAATAGTTCAGAACATGGTAAAATTCCTTTTTTTAATACTTTTAGCCAATTTTTTCGGGTCCCTGCTGCCTTCGTCAGCGTTACCAGTACAAATCTTGCAATCGGTTTTTAGCTAACTTTCAGAAAACTCAGAACACGGTGATAATTCATTTTTTAAAAATATTTTTAGCCAACTGTTTCGGGTCCAATGTCAATGTTTTTTAACATTATGTATATTTCTAAAAGTGTATAAGGAAGTCATGTGGTGCCCACATCAGATTTTTTCTATTAAATTTAGCAGGAAGAAAAACATAACTATAATCCCTATATATATATATATACAAACATGTACATTACTGCCATTTGCCCTGAGTGGCATGGTTGCTTCTTTATCAATGCTGCTAAACACGAATACTGTCTCAATCATAAGAGCAGAATGCTAAGAAAAAAAAAAAAAAAAAGATTTTTCTTTAAAAATTTCCATTTCTTTTCTTTTTTTTTTTTTTTTTAAATTTTTAATGAGAGGTTAAAAATCACCGGAAATCTATTATAAATAAATTAGAATTTTTTTTATGTGACTTGCTGTGAATTCCAGGGTACTCTGGGACCGCAAACATCCCTCACCATATGAAAGAAAGAAATTCTGTTTTAATTTCTAAATTTTCATAATACTACCTAATAAAGCACACAATAATTCATTTTAGGGCGATTTTCTTTCTTTCTTATTTTTCTGATTTTAGATATAAAATGTATTTTAATCATTAAAAAAAAAAAAAAAAAAATCTGAAATGATTCTGGATTTTGGGTCTTCCAGATTTTAGAATTCCGGATAATGGGTCCTATACTGTACCTTTATTTGCAAATGTGATAAATTCCAAAAAAGACATTATTAAGGGAAAAAAAAAAAAAATTATTTAACTTGAAAAACCATCAAAATCCGAACATTCGGAATCAGAATTAAACAAATTAATAATTTCTGGATCCAAAGATCCAGGAACATCGTCTTCTTCTGAACTGTTTTGTGAGTCATTTTCAGAATTTTCGAAAATTCCACACTTACGAAAGCATTTTACAATTGTTTCTTTGGAAACATCATTCTATGCGTCACACACCCATTTTGCTACATCGATGTACGACGCACGGCGCATTGTACCATTTTTTGTAAAAGTGTGGAGACCTTCCGACGTCCAATTTTCCCAAAATGACCAAACTTTACTTTAAAAAGAACGGTTGATGCCGAGATCAAACGTCTGAAGTTTCTTTGTCAATCCACCTGGAATGACGGACAGCTTTGCGCCTAGAACTCCACATTCTTTCTTAACACTATCTTTTAAGTGTGCTGTCATCGAATTCATTATTAACCTTTTGAAAGGGGCTGTGACAGCATCTGTCACGCTTCACCATAGGATTTCGTAAGAGCCCCTTTCAAAAGGTTAACAGCGCTCTGGGTTTAAAAAAAAAAAGCCTGGTCTTTTTCGCCAGACTGTTTTTATCCAGGACAACATTACTTCTTCATTCATTCACCCCTTCTCGTTTGCACGTATTTCCAGTCCTGTCGGGAAATTATCTTTGGGGACTGTTTTTCTCTTAAATATAAGCATTGGGGGGAGTTTATTCCCGCTTGCAGAGCAAGCTAAAACAACAGTGAATGACGTTTTTTCGTTGCCAGTATTTGAAATAGCTACTGATTTGGAGCCTGTAATCTCTATGGTACGAGAAGGGGGGGCAATCAAAGCACAATGGAACTTCATCCATGTTTATTATTTCATTTTCGGAGAACTTATAAGTAGAAATAATTCTTTTACAATGTTCCACAAAATGTTTACTTTTTTCTTCCCAGTCTGTAGGCAGACATTGACCTATCGTGGTGCGATTTCTGATTACTAAATTATACCGCTTCATAAAACGATAGCACCACGTAGGTCCACCAGTAAAATTTCGCAAATCTAATTCGCAAGCCATTTGTTGGGCTTTTAACCGGATCTTGATGGTTGATATAGGCAAATCTTTTTCCCATTGCTCCATAATCCATCGATAGAGATCCTCCTCCAATGTTGGCCAAGACGGAGTTCCACGGCGAAACAATCTCTTTTTTTTATTGCTTTGAAGCAATTTATCTTTATTCCTCCTCCAAAGCCGAATATTTGATTCATCAATATTAAAATCACGACCGGCAGCTCTGTTATCGACTTCTTCGGCTTTGAGAATCACTTTTAATTTAAACTCTGCTGTATAACTAACATGTTTCGTAGCCATTTTGAATTGTTGTTAAGAAACTTATATAAGAACAGGTATAACACTAAAGAGTATATAAGTGACAATGTGGTTTTCTTGTTTAACTGCTAATTTTAACGGATCAGAGCTGGAGAGAACCGGAATGAACGGGAGAAAAACCATGGTACGTGTGCATATGAGAAGTTTTATGTCTATGTGCGCGTGCGCTTTCGGCCGTCGTCTATCGGCTAGCAGAGCCCAGCGAACCGGCGAGAATGAATCACGATGGCCTTGGCTGCAAGGGAGAAACATCTATCGCCCATATTTGGTGATTTTTTGCCTTATTTTGTAACGGGAAATTTTTAATTTTTACGTGCGTTTCGCCAGCAGATTTTTTTTTTTTTTTTTTTGCCGATAGTACGCGGCAGCGTATTATCCGCACCTTTAAAAAATTTACCCTTTTAACGGATAATCCGCGGATTATAGACCGGAAATTACTGTAACTGCTAATATTTTTCACAAACACAAAGTTTTTCAGAATTCCTTTTTATATTTTGAAACATTGCATTAAAATAAATAAGTAGATAATTTTCTAACTTAATTATTTTTTGTCAGCACTTACCTCTTTAACCACTTCATCAGCTATCCCGAGATAACTCGGGGGAAATTTAGCCTTCCACACACAACTGTGGCCAGTGAAGTAGTTAAACTTGCATTTGATTATGTAGTTAAAACAGTGCATTACTAAATAAAATTAGTAAAAAGCGCAAAGAAAATTATTTGATGAAATTGAAAGAGGTTTTAAAAAAGTAAAAATTATGATGATTTTGACAATAGTAATAGACTTTGAACAAGATAAAAAAAAAAAAAAAAAATAAAAAAAAACTTTTATTAAAGAAACTTACATTTACCAGGTAATTTCCTTCTTAAAAACACTTAAAAAAAAAAAAAAAAAAAAAAGGGTATAGGACCTATTATCCAGAACCCGCAGGATCGGAAATATTAAAGATTTTGGAAGTTTCTGGATTTTGGGATTTTATTACTATTATTAATTTTCCTGAATTATAATACACAACTCACTAACAATAGTGCATATATAAAGAAAAACTTACCTTTTGCACATATTGTTTAGTTGAAAAATCTAATTTTTTTTAATAAAGTAAAAGTTAATATTTTAGATGCATTATTTAATATCTATTTTAACTCTATCATTAAATAAGAATGATTTGTATTAAATTAATTTTGTTCAAGATATTTCATACATTCATTTCTCTATTTAATGCAATTAATTTATTTTTATAAAGCGCAATTTCCACCCCTCCCTCATCTTCGGAAGTTTGGAGCAAATTTCCTTTTCTCTTGCATCATCCTCAGTTTCTACACGTGCTTTTGCGCAGATTTCGTTTTAGAAATTAGAAACTGTCCTCGGCCGGCATGGCTTGGCTGCTTGCCGCCATCCCGTGATTTGCCGCATTATCGGTGCCGCTAAATGTAATGGTGACTGAATCATAAGAGCAAAATGCTAAGAAATTTTTTTTTCTTTTCTTTTAGAAAACAAAACTGTTTTAACAAGAAATTAAAAAATTCCTGAAATAGATCACCAAATAAAATCGTAGAACTTTTTATGTCGTTGGTTGCCAAACCACGGTGTTCAAGAGATTTTCCAGACTATAAACGGCCTTGACCGTTTTCAAAGAAAAATAAATTTTACTTTATTTTCTGATTTTTGAAATACATAGTAAAAGGCTTGATTCATTTGGATTTCTCTCCCCCCCCCCCCTCTCTTTATAGTGAAGTAAGTTCTGGTTTTGGCAATTTGTTTGTTTTTGAAGGAGAAAAGATTAGCCCAGTAAAATAAATTCCTTTGAAATGATGGCACAAAAAAAAAAAAAAAAAAAAAAAAAAAAAAAGAAATTTTTTTGTTTTAGAATAAAGGATATATATATATATATATATATATATATTTTTTTTTTTTTTTGGGGGGGGGGGGGAATACGGGTCCCCGGGACCCGCAATTTCAAAAATCCTGTGTCCTTTTCATTAAATTTCAGGAGAATAGTGCACTGGAAAGCACCACTGTGAGCCCTGGGCCTCTGAATATTTAAAATGTTTGAAAAGGCCACTTGGTACTAAAATGTTTTTTAAAGGGCTGCCAGGTGCTAAAATGTGTTGAAAAAGAGCCGTCAGGTGCCAAAATATATTTAAAAGGGTCGCCAGGTGGAGTACCCTGCCAAATTAGCCTAGAGTCAGCACTACAAATGGCAAGTACTAGGCATAAGTTATTTGCTTTAATTTTAACACAGGCCAGTGTTTATCAAAATATGATGTAAATCTAGTATGTAAAAAAAAAAAATCATGTATAAGGGGATTTTTGAAAACGATATGACTTATTATCATATTGTCTATCTGAAATGTGAGTATAATGCTAAAACTTCAATCAGTAGAGAAATACCTTTGCAAAAACAAATCGCTCTATGGATTCTGCTAAGGATTTTTATAATAATTCTCAGTGAAACTGCTTTATCCAGGTTCTGATTATTTCATTAAGTAGTGAGCAACAATTATTTATTATAAATCAAAATTTATTGAACTGGGTTATTATTATCTAACTATGATAATATATTAGCTTACAAAATTAATGTGTTGAGTGCCATGTCAGCCATCGCAGGCTGACACTGAACTTTCCATTTAGGCCACGTCAACCACCAGTGGTTGACAGTGTCAGCTAATGATATAAAGCCGTGTCAACCACCGGTGGCTGACAGTGTAAAATATCATATAAAACTAAAAAAAAAAATTATATTGTTTCAAGTAATTACTGAAATTTTATTTATTACAGGATTATATCATTATAAGGACGTTTCTTGCATTAATGAAAGTTAACCGCAATAACCACAACTAAAGTTCAAATATCAGTCGTTAATAATAAGCATTCTCCATCTCCAATAAAATATTTTATTTGAAGAATTGATCATTCATAGGCACTATGGGAATAAATGCAGACAGACAGTTACATTGCTTTTCATATGACACTGATAGAGTTACAGAGGACATGGGCAAAGTGTGAGAGAGAGTGGTTTTAAAAATACGTATTTACTATACCAGTCATTAGGAAGTGAAGTTCACTTAATGACAGCCTCAAGCAGACTGTGCGAAATAAGGCAAGAGTTGGAAAAATATTGTCAATTTATAGCCAAACACAATCCTTTGTCTCCCGAATAAATTTATGTAAAAATTTTGAAAATAATTTGTTGTCTCAAAAGTCAAACTAATTTGGCATGAAAATTAAATGCCAGCTGTCAATCAAACTAACGGACGCAGACGATAAAAGGATGGGCTTATAATCTGCACCAGTCAGTCGTCCTTAAATCATTAAAAATCTATTTTTAGAACTATAGTCGTTTGCTTGAAAATAATAATAGCTTTTTTATGTAAACAGAAGTATTACTAACAGAAATATACTGCTCAATTTAGCTATAATAAAGTGAACTTGCACAATCTAAAAGAATGAATTGTAATTTATGGAAATGGTTAATCGATGAAAATAATTATTCTTTATATTTTATTTTATTAAATGATTTAGCATTGGGAGATTAGAATTCCGAGAGATAGTTATTTAATAAGAAGGCATTTAGATTAGTTGGAATAAATAATTAATTTTAAAGAATATATTTTTGTTCTCAACATATTTATTTATAGAAAGACAGATGTGTTTAAATATAAAAGTTAATTTAGGATTTCGTTATATATTTTAATAGAAATTTTATTTATTGAAAATATAGTATTTATTTATTAATTTTATTTGAAAATGTAAGTAAAACTAATATGTGTGAAGTAACTCTTTCACATATTTCTCCCCAGAGGTGAAGGAAAAAATATTGAACTGTCAAAATAGACAAACAAAACACTCTCTCTCACCTATACAATTCCAAAATTTTGCATAACATTGTAGAAAGGGTAAAATAATCCCTTGTTAAAAAAAAAAAAAAAAAAAAAAAAAAATTGTAAAACATAACAATAAATTTAGAAAAATAATAACACTGAATGGTTATAGAACAACATAGAAGACATATACAATCATTGTTAGAATAAAGTGAACCACCTGAAATAAGTTATATAATTAATAAAGTATATAAATGGGACATAATCATATAAAATGTGTACAATATCAAAAATACTTATTCATAAAATTGTATGTTTGGTTGAGAGTAAGGAAAAGGAAATCAGTTGCAAGAAATATGCAAATCAATTGATTTTGTCTTATTTGTTAATTTTCAAAAAATTATTTGCTACAGCATTAATATGAAAAATACTCCAAATAATTTTAGAGTATATATATATATATATATATATATATATATATATATATATAACATTATCCTACACCTGAAAATACAAATTTTAAAAAAGTGAGCCAGTGAGTGTATATCAGTACATAAGCCATGATAGACATTACGATTTTGTAAGGCCAAAATGAACATTGCATACTGGACAAAGTGTGAAGCAGAAGAGGCTTCATGTAGCGGAAAAGTGATCACAACTAGCATTCTGCAAAGCGACATAATGAAATGTGTTGTCTTGTGTATTTGAAAAAATGTGTAGAGAGAGAGAGAGAGAGAGAGAAAAAAAAAAAAACTAGTATTGTGTTAGAATAAGAGCACACCTGTAAGAGTTCTAGTAGCATTTTAAAGAAACAAATTAATTATTTTTATTTTATGCATTATAATTTATTTTCTCTGCAGAAATTATGAACCAACTTTTTCTCAAAAAAAAAAATAATAAAAAAAATAAATAAAGATCTACCCACATGAAAAATTTCCTTTTTCTGAACAAAATGTTAACAAGTAATTATCATTTGAAAAATTATACTCTCTGTATATTTTTTAAAATAAAATTGACGGTGACAAAATTAAAATCATTTCAATGCATAAACTCTGTGTGAATCTGAAATAGATGTAACAATAATACAAACCAGAAAAGTTGTGAAAAACAGCAAAATTTCAAATACATATTGTTTTAGAATCAAATTCTTATTTTATCAAGCATAAGTAATATTTACCATAATTTATAGGGCTGTGCCGATTAATCGGTTCGGTTAATCGATCAATGCTTAGTCCTGATCAATTTTTTTAATCGAGTTAATCGGATCGATTAATTCAATTAAAAATTTTCAAACAACGAATTAAAGTAAAAATGTTGTTCTGCCTACAAAATATTTTTTCACTTGTTTTGCTAACAAGCATTCTAAGAAACATCCATCAAATAATGAAAAAGCAAAATAAAAATAAATAAATAAAAACTCTCAAAATAAGTTGTTGCACTTTTGTTCATAGAGAAAAAGGGGAGGACAGTTATTAAACAAAATGCCGTTTTATGTGCATGCTGGAGCAACACCACCTGTCGTTAGCCATCTACAGAAAGTGTTGGCTAGGGTAATAGTATTCTCAGAAAGAAGAAGCTTTCAGAAAATGGAAATGATAAAGGTAAAAAAAAAAAAGGGGGGGGGTTGGTGGGTGGGTTGAGATTTCCACTATCCCTCTGATGGGGGAAATGTCAACAGTTTCACAGTATCTTCAAGCGTTTGTCTATTCACTATTGCTGATAGTAACTAAGAAGAAACAGAAAATAACATTCTGTGTTCTAGTCCGAAGTGACAAAGAAGAACTAAAATATAAGAATTTGAGATTTTTATGATAATGATATGGAATTTTGAGAATTCACTTAGAAATAGTGACAAGTGAGATGGACAAGGCCTGCAAATATAAAACTGAAATATGTGTAAATTCATTTAATGTTTCTTTAAAAATGAATCGAAAAATTAATTTATATATATATAAAAAAAAAAAAAAATGAATAAGTGAAAATATTTATGTAAAATTAACACTTAAAGTCACCAATTATTATTCTGAAAATTGATTTAAATTTCAGTTATGAAACGGATATAATTGGTTAGACAAAAATTTAAAAAAAAGAAAAAAAAAAAAAAAATTCAGTCAAACTTATGAATAATATATATATATATATGTATATACATACACAACATGAGTTTTATTCATCATTGGAATAAAATTATATAAAGAAAAATGAAAACCGATTAATTGATTAATGAACTACGATTAACCCAGTTAAAACTGTTAATCGATTCCCACCCCCCTAATAATTTATTACGAAAAATACTGTTATGTTACAAGAATAATTTTTATAATACTGCTCAGCAAGAAATAGTCTTTAAAAACAGGAAGAGTGAACCAGCCACATACTTCTGCAAAGACTACTTCTTGCAACACACAGATGATTTCAAGATGTATCCAGGGCCCGGTTTACCATTAGGCGAACCTAGGCGGTCGCTTAGGGCGGCCAAAAATAATTAGAACACTACACAAAAGCTTGAGGGGGGGGGGGGGAAGAAAGATAGATAGGAAAGGCGAAAATCATAAACCAGTTTTCGATTTTCTCTCTTTTAAAGCATATGTGAGTGTAAAGTTGTAAATTAAGAGTAATCTTCTTTAAAGATTTTAACTTTGTGTAAAAACACTGTAAGGTATTGACTTTTAATAAACATACACTTCGAATTGTATAGTGATAATGAATGAAGACTAGATCTTTTTTTTTAAATTATATGAAAAAGAAGAGGAGGGGGGGGGGGGGGGGAGTTGAAGTGTATTGCAATTGCAACTCGAACAATTTGGTTTTAGATCTAAACATTCCACCATAACAGATCTTTAGAGTAGCAGAATTCATTCACAATAGTTTTATTAAATGTGAAAAAGTCGGAGCTTTTTGCCTTGGCATATTACTAAGCCTTTAATACAGTTTCACATGACGGCCTTATTTTTAAACTCATCCAATTTCAAATTCCAACTCTTTATATCAATCAAATTTATACATAGTTAACTAAATAACAGAACTAAAAATGAGAAGATAGAAAACACTATTCAATTTATCCGTATCTAAATAAAAATACCTGAAAGTTTTATACATCTGCTTAAAAATAGCTTCATAAGTCAGAAAATAGTTCAAATTCAGAAAGTCTTAAGAATGCGTTTAAAATACGCAAAATATATAAGTTATATAAAGACCTCCCCCCCCTTTCCTCGACTATTGTATCAAGAAAATCTGTTTAAAGCGTTGACTTTGTCAGGCTTTGTACTTTCATACGGAAAAAGTAAATGTTACTTTGATTCATATCATCCTATCTAAATAAGAGTATCTAATTACCTCGTGTATTTATGAATGAAAAGGCTTTGTAATTATGTTTGGAATTAATAATAGCCTACACAAAACTTCATCTGATAAATCTATCCGTCATGAAATGAATTTGAGAAAATTTTATTTCACATTTACAATAAGGAAATAGTTTAAGCAAATATGAAGGAGAAGCATGTTTAACACGTCCAACAAAGTTTCAAAAAAGTTTATGATTCTGACTTGCCTGCAAAGTCGTAGCCAGTGTTCTCTGTTTAAAATGGGGCCCACCAGCAGCCGAGCAGTTCTGTGCTTAAATCTGGTAGACGTGAGGTGTCGGGTTCGATCCCAGCTCGCGCTCATCAGCCTAGCCGTTCAGAGTTTTCTGTGGTTTTCTCTGAAACTTGTGTAAATAAGGGCTAGGACCCATTAGAAAGACCTTCACAGAAGGCACTCCCCCTTAGGCCTAGGATCCTAGCATAGTAAATTGGCCTTATTCCCAAACACCAACTCCAACTATTTAAAATGGTAGAAATAGCACAGCTGGCTTGAGTACAGAGACACTTACAAAATAATGGCAATGCATTGCTTTCTATGAGATACATTTTTTATAAAATCACATTTCAAATCTTTGTACTGTGCAAATCATATTACAATTTACATTTACTTTTCACATACAAAAAAGAAAAGAAAATGTTTACTATAGAATATGATATGTTTAGCGTTATTTGATTCCTGAAATATGTCATACTTTTGCGACTAATTTCCAAATGTGTAATTTTCTCGTGCTATCTTCCTAAATAATTGTTTAAAAACTGCCGATTTTTGTTAAGGGCTTGTTTTCAAATCCGAAATTTTTTCAGAATTACCCCTGCACCTCCCATGGATAACAACTTCATCCGTTTAAGTATGATTTTCCCCATGCTTTTCCACAAAACTCACGTGTATACGGACGATACCTTAGAAAACCTCCCACAGAGGAACTCCTCCCAGTCCTAGAAAAGCAAGCACATTTCAGTCCTAGCTTTCGTAGTCAATGGCGTTACACCACACCAAGTTCAATAGCATTGAATACATTATTTATTTCGATAAATAAAAAAAGAATTCTTTTAAGTTTTATTCTTTGAAGATTCTTGAATATAAAGATAACTGAACCCTATCAAATCACTGCTTTCCTTTTTTTTCTGCACCCCTTTCAGCTTTCTTTCTGCACCCTTCATAGAAGGGAAGTCATAAAAATACTTGGAAAACCTTGCATAATGACTTTCCGACTATAGCTTTTTTTTTTTCATTAAAATAAATATTTCACATTTTTAAAAAAAGTCACAGGAATAATTTTTATCACAATATTTCAAGAAAAAAATTTCAAATTATCCAAAATAAAATTTGAATTATCTGTATTAAAAGAATGTTAAAAAATTTTAAATAAATTTATAATTTTTTAACATTAATTTAATACAGAATTTGAAATGAAAGAAACCTGATTTATGAAAGTTTCGTTGTACATACATGAATTTTATCCTAATTTAAACCATTTTTATTGCAAATGTTTCATTGTTTATCATTTAAGGTCATTCTACTTGTCTTGGTTTAACAAGTGAAGCTTTAAAGTTAATAGACGAAACAAAATGGGAATGTAGAAGATGCAAAATGTGTGTTGTGTGTGGTGTAAAGACTGATACTAATGTAAGTTCTGATATTCATATTATTGATGTTATAAGTTTTATAAGTATATATATGTTTTTGGTCTCAAAAATTTCTTTACCACAAATAAGACATTAAAAAAAAAAAAAATAATAATAATAAAAGCTTTCTTTTTAATAAAATGAAAATATACTTTTAATAGTATTTCCAGCAGTTCATGACAGTTGCATGCAGCATAATTGCTGTTTTCTGTGCAAAATACAGACTACAGAATATTATGCAATTCTAAACTATATTAATTAAAAACGAAGTGTTGAATTACTAAACTAAATACATGAAAAAAACCTTTACTGACTTCGTTGCTTGCCGTTAAACTTTTCCACCGGGTTCCCGGTTCTCGTCAGACGGCCTCCTCTCTGCCTGACTTGGACTGTTGTGATGGACTTTACCTTTCTAAACGTGGCGCCACATTCTGTCCGGAGCTACTGCGCTGCTGTCATTGCATGTGTTCCTATTGGTTGCTATCTCTATGGATTTGCGGTACATTGCGTAGTTATAATCCTCATAATTGGCTATTTTAGCTGTTTGTTCAAAATTTATATTAATATCTTCTTTTTAAAATGTTTTGCCCAAGGCTGTATTCCGACATCCTGTATACAGCTCCGGACAGAATGTGACGCCACGTTTGGAAAGGTAAAGACCATCACAACAATCCAAGTCAGGCAGAGAGGAGGCCGTCTGACGAGAACCGGGAACCCGGTGGAAAAGTTTAACGGCAAGCAATGAAGTCAGTAAAGGTTTTTTCATGTATTTAGTTTATTATGCAATTTGTTTGCACGCCTCTATAGATTCCAGTTTAATTTTCCTGATTGTGCAAAAAGTGACCTTAGAGCTATGTTCTTTTATAGTTGGTATAACCTTTCTTAGATTGTCTACAAAAACGAATTTTAAAGCAGCAAACCATGCCAGTGGCTGACAGATTCTTTACTCAAAGATGGTTGATTGGCTGTATTGAAATTAAGATTACACTTGTCCACCTAGCTATTCTAATATTTCTGTGCTTTTCTCCGAAATTCACACTAATCTGGGGCCAAAATCCTTTAAAAGGGCTTCCCATACACTCTAGGCTCCAACTCCAACCCACACACACTCAGAACAGCAAACTTTGAAGATAAAATTCAAATTGCTAAACATAGCTTTAAATGTAAATCCTCCGTCATAAAGAGCAGTAAAAGTCTTATAAATTATTGCAGGGGCTTAAGCCCCATCTTTAAGGTATATCTTATCTTAAGCTGTAAACCAAAAATGTATGAATACTTTAGACTGTATATATTTTTAAATTGTTTGATTTCAGCTATTAGGCCGTGGGCCATAGCTGGATATCATTCAAGTCCGTTTCAATCATCAAGCAGCAATTTCAATTTAATGTTAAAATTAAAAGAATATTCAGTTATCTACAAATTCGTAATGTTCTGGTCTGAAGATGTACACAGTATTTTAAAATTGATTAAATAAATTCTACAAATTTGACATTTCTGCGGTCCTGCCATTTTACCTACTTTTAGAGACAGCCAGATTCTCTTCTCGTTTCTTTGCTTATTCTCCAATCAAAACCGGTAATTTTTTTCTTATGAGTTCCATTAATGTTCAGTATTTAATTCAGTTAATGAGTCCCATTAACGTTCCATTAATCCCGATAACATCTTTAACTGAATTAAATACTCTTGATAACAAAATTAAATTCACTGTGGAAAATGAAACTAATCATACTTTAAATTTTCTGGACATTAAAATTATAAAAAAAAACAAATAACTCTTTTGATACCACCAGGGATTAATACAGGTCGAGTTTACTACCTTTTATGGGTACCTTCACAAAAATCAACCTGGCAAAAAAGGTACCTTCACAAAAATCAATCTGGCAAAAAAGGTACCTTCACAAAAATAATTCAGCTAAAATCGGTACCTTCACAAAAATCTTAGTCATCCCAGCAAAATCTGGCATCTTAAATGATCCCATTTTCAAAGAAGAGTAACTTATTTGTGCATTTCTGTTGATGCGATTCACAAAGCAAGAATCATACACAATGTTTGTTTTAATCTACACACAAGTGTTTTCTACGGGCGAGAAATGGTGTAGCATAAGTAAACAAAACGATCCTTGCATGTATCTGTACAGACACGCTTTGGAGTTGTGGCCATAGTGTACTGTTTGCTGATTCGTCAGGTGGTTTGACGCTTTGATGACTGTATGGTGATGTGTCTATCCTCCCTTGTACAATTCATGTGTAGTGCAGTGATAATAGCACAAATAAAAACAACTCCTACTTACATTCTCTCTACTGAACTGTTTACTTCAGAGAGAAGTGAGTTTTGATTCCTGTTCTGCTATAAGCCTCACACCAACTGTTAAGCGTTATTTTTATTATTTTACTTAGTTTGAACTCTCCCCCCCCCCCCCCCCCCCCACACACACACAGAAAAAGAGTGTGCTGCAATTTTTCACAAAAATAAAATATAGTTAAGATTTTTCACAAAAATAGGTATTAATTTTGAAATCCTGGATTGGCCCCTGACCACTATCTACTGGAAATCAACTGCTGATTCAGAAATCATAAACACCCCCCTCTCCTATAAATACTCTGCTCTCTGCTCTTACATTAACCGCACAATCCTCGTATGTTCCAATAAAAAATTACTCATAGCTGAGCTCAACTACTTTTAAAAAATCACACTTAACGCTAATTACTCTAAAAATCTCGTTGACAACCTTTATAAAAAACGCATTAAAACCTTAAATAGAATTAACAATGCCCAAAAATCCAAATCCAATTTTACTACCTCTATCCCCTTTTGTAACGGTGCTAGCATTAAAATAAAAAACGAAGCTAAAAATCTAAACGTAAATATTCCAATCAAGCCAAAAAAAAATAATTTTCAACATATCCGTAAAGAAAAAGATACTATCAACTACAAATCCACCGCAGGAATTTATAAAATAAATTTTAAAAAATATTCAATACCTTAAATTAATCCTCAATGAGCAACGAATATATTTCAGCTGTTATCACAGCCCTCTTCAGCGTTGCAAATGACGAAACTTGAATTGCCGCTGCTTCAAAACAAACAAAACTCCTCTGCTGACGTTTCCCCTTCATTTCATTTCTTGGTTTTCAGGATCTGTTGCCATTCTTCGGGTATTAAACTGTGTTCGCGGTCGTTAATGGAGGAAGGAGTGGTTAGAATCTCAATGGCTTCGCGTTTCAAGGCATATTTATGATTGTTGTAATGGGCTATTTTTTGAGTTTTAATGGTGTTAAGGTTAATCGGGTTATTGTTATGGGTGGTAGATAGAGCGGTTGAAAATTTATTAAGTTTAAGGTCGGATAGATGTTCTTTTTCGCGTTCTTTAATGGTTCTCTTGGTCATACCTATATAGCTTGCTTGAGTTTGATCTTCAAAATTAAAATCTATTTTATAAATGCCGGAGGTGTCTTTAGGAGGAATAGTATCTTTTTCATTTCGGAGATGTTGGAATATTAATATTGTGTTTAGTTGCTTCGTATTTGATTTTATTAGCGGCCCCATTACAGAACGGAATAGCGGTGGTAAATTTCATTTTGGTTTTTTGAGCATTAGGAATTATGTTAATATATTTTAGGCTTTTTTTTATAAATTTTCTGTACGAGATTTTTGCTGTAGTTTGCCTTACTAGCGATATCTTTTATGTGATTAATTTCGTTTTTTAGGAGAGTTTGATTTGAGCAAATTAGGATGGCGCGGTCAATGTAAGAACGGATGGCGGCTAGTTTGTATGCGATGAGAGTATTGCATTTATTATTGATAATTTCATTACTGGATGTGGGTTTTCTGTAGACAGTAGTTTCAAAGGTGTTGTCCGGTTTTTTAGTTATGAAAACGTCTAGAAAAGGTAAGGAGTTATTATTTTTGGTTTCATTAGTGAATTTTAAGTTGGAATCGAGTTTATTAAGATCTTCAAGGAGTGAGGTAGGGTTTATGTGAGCGGGGATAATTGTGAATATGTCGTCGACGTAACGTAACCATAGTTTACATTGATTAATAATGTTTGATGCTTGATTTTCAAGTAAACGCATTTTTAATTCGGCTATGAGCCCTGATATGGGGGACCCCATGGGGACACCTTGGGTTTGTTTATATATGGTTTGATTAAAAGTAAAGTAGGATTCGTTGAGAAGGAGGTTATTTGCACGGATGAGAGTTACGCTAATTTTGTTGTCGCCATAAGTAGTAATTAGTTTGGAATTAATGATTTGGGTTATTTCAGGGATATTAATTGAAGGGTAAAGGTCTTTAACATCGTAGCTGTTGAGATTGTCTTTAAAATTGTAATTGGTATTGCGCAAAGATTGAATAAACATCGCAGTGGAATTTATGGAATAAGTTGAAGGAGGGAGAATTGATCGGTAGATATCTTTCATATATACTTCTAAGCTATAGGTTGGGCCTTCGGATTTATTAACAATGGGTCTGAGGGATGGGGGATTTTTATGGTCTTTGTATTTACCAAACATACGAGGGATTATAGGAGCATGGTTAAGATAAAAGACACATTAAGACACTGATCACGCTGTGTTTACTTTTAAAGATTTTACTTTTACTTACGGCACAAACATAAAATACATAACGAACACATAAATTAACATCAAATAAAGTATTTTAAAAACCAACATATAGAATGGAACGTTAGTCCATCTTGATTCACATACGCACACACTGTTGCCACACTTTCGAACATAACTTTTCAGTTCTTGTTTGGGAATACTCTCGACATCAGAGGTGCGGCATTCACACCTACCTCACTCCTTGAAGATCTTAATAAACTCGATTCCAACTTAAAATTCACTAATGAAACCGAAAATAATA
Organism: Salticus scenicus; assembly: GCA_963930645.1. Classification (NCBI taxonomy): domain Eukaryota; kingdom Metazoa; phylum Arthropoda; class Arachnida; order Araneae; family Salticidae; genus Salticus; species Salticus scenicus. The sequence goes on from OZ005655.1 coordinate 310,591,244, forward strand.
ACTCCTTACCTTTTCTAGACGTTTTCATAACTAAAAAACCGGACAACACCTTTGAAACTACTGTCTACAGAAAACCCACATCCAGTAATGAAATTATCAATAATAAATGCAATACTCCCATCGCATACAAACTAGCCGCCATCCGTTCTTACATTGACCACGCCATCCTAATTTGCTCAAATCAAACTCTCCTAAAAAATGAAATTAATCACATAAAAGATATCGCTAGTAAGGCAAACTACAGCAAAAATCTCGTACAGAAAATTTATAAAAAAACGCCTAAAAAATATTAACATAATTCCTAATGCTCAAAAAACCAAAATGAAATTTACCACCGCTATTCCGTTCTGTAATGGGGCCGCTAATAAAATCAAATACGAAGCAACTAAACACAATATTAATATTCCAACATGTCCGAAATAAAAAAGATACTATTCCTCCTAAAGACACCTCCGGCATTTATAAAATAGATTTTAATTTTGAAGATCAAACTCAAGCAAGCTATATAGGTATGACCAAGAGAACCATTAAAGAACGCGAAAAAGAACATCTATCCGACCTTAAACTTAATAAATTTTCAACCGCTCTATCTACCACCCATAACAATAACCCGATTAACCTTAACACCATTAAAACTCAAAAAATAGCCCATTACAACAATCATAAATATGCCTTGAAACGCGAAGCCATTGAGATTCTAACCACTCCTTCCTCCATTAACGACCGCAAACACAGTTTAATACCCGAAGAATGGCAACAGATCCTGAAAACCAAGAAATGAAATGAAGGGGAAACGTCAGCAGAGGAGTTTTGTTTGTTTTGAAGCACCGACAATGCAAGTTTCGTCATTTGCAACGCTGAAGAGGGCTGTGATAATAGCTGAAATATATTCGTTGCTCATTGAGGATTAATTTAAGGTATTGAATATTTTTTAAAATGTAATTGTAATCCTTTATCTTATTATTAAAAAAAAAAAAAAAAAAAAAAAAACTATAAAATAAATTTTGAACACACCAACTGTAAAAAAGCATGTTATATAGGTATGACTAAACGTAGGATAAATGATCACGAAAAAGAACACCACGCTGACTTAAAGCTTTTTCCTCCACCCACAATACTAACCCTATTAACGTAAACTTCATCAATATTAATAAAATAGCCCCATACAATAATCACCACTACGCACTTAAACGGGAGGCCGTAGAAATAATTACTAACAATCAAGCTGTTAATGACTGGGAGCACTGCATTATTCCGGCAGTATGGCAGCAATTTTTACAAGAAAACGAAAAAAGAAATGAAGTAAAGTGAGACAACAAACACCAAAACATCACGAAGTAACCACCTCAGAGACCACCTTACAGACGTTTTCACTTGGCACTGAAGATGGATACGGAGATAACCGAAATATATTTGCTAAGTTTTTTAGAAAGATGTTACTAATTTAAAATATTTAAAAATCATTACGTCTCATAGTTAAATTAAATTTTAATCACATTAAAAGCTGAGACAGATAATATACACTAAAAATATACATTTTTAAAATATTCAAAACACAAATTTATATGTTTCGAGCCTTTTACAGGCTCCTCATCAGTAAAAAACATCAAATGTAAATGTTGAGATGAACAACAGACTTTCATTAAGTGAGTTCAACGTATTCATCTGGAAACTGCGCATGCCTCATTAAGTGGCGAAAAATATTGATTTGTGTACCAGACCTCCAGGAAAATTCTTGAGTGATAATTTAAACAATTAGACAGGATTATTTTAGTACTGTTAAAATCAGGTAAATGGTCAGTTTCTATGGCATGCTGTACTATTTTTGAACGTATATCACGGTTTTTGAAATTTGTTTTATGTTCCTTAATTCGAGTATGAAGAGAACGGCCTGTTTGACCAATATAAACCGAACTACAAGATTTACAAGGGATATTATAAATAACACCTGTACGGGAAAAGGGGGCGATAACAGTTTTAAAATTAGAAAGGAAATTATGAATTAGAAATTGTGGTTTATAGGAAACAGATAAATTAAGATTTTAACAGTACTAAAATAATGTCTAATTGTTTAAATTATCACTTAAGAATTTTTCTGGAGGGCTGGTACACAAATCAACATTTTTCGCCACTTAATGAGGCATGCACAGTTCCAGATGAATATGTTGTACTCACTTAATGAAAGTCTGTTGTTCATCTCAACATTTACATTTGATGTTTTTTACTGATGAGGAGCCTGTAAAAGGCTCGAAACGTATAAATTTGTGTTTTGTGTTTTTAATATTTTAAAAATGTATATTTTTACTGTATATTATCTGTCTCAGCTTTTAATGTGATTAAAATTTAATAGTTACTAATATTTTACTTTTTTTCAGGAATATGATTTTAGCACTTGTTTGCTAGTTAATTTAAAATTTATTCAACAAATCACTATATTAACAGAAATATGTTGCGTACAGCTATAAACCAGCATCGTATATGTAAACTCAGTTCCTACAAATTGGAATAAATTTTCCAAATTTATGTGTCAAGTTTACTTCCAAAACATTTGATATTTTCATTACCTATATTAAAAAGAATGTATTAGCAACATTTTCAGATTGCTCCTAGAAAGTTGAAACGAACATGTTTTTAAATGACATTTTTATCATATGACCCATGGTTATATAAAAAAAAAAGTATGTATATAAATTTTGCTAATATTTATGTGTAAAGTAAATAGGTCAATTAAGTCCCCTTTTATTTATTATTATTTTATTTTGGCCTCGCAAGTTCCTTATTTTTGGGGGGAGAGGTGCTAAATGTCCTGCATAATATAGGAGTGTGGTATTTGATATTTTTTATTTTGTAGATATTCGCACCGTATGTTCTCTGTAGTGTCATAACAAAAAGGGAATCTGTTTTTAAGCCAAAGTCTAACCAAATTTCACATTTGGTTAAATTAATTCCTTTTGTGCATGATGTATAGTTTTCACACAGTTTTGTTAAAGATAGGTATTTTCTAAAAATGGTTGAATTGTGCTCAGGAAGTCACAAACATGTAAATTCATAAAAAATTAAAAATAATTATTTTTTCCAAATTTTAAACTATTCATTTAAAAAAAATCAATATTGAGTTTTTACCTGATTTAAGGTTTCCCGAGTCAAAAAAGTGATTTTTGGCAATTAGTTTTTGTGTGTTTGTATATCAGAGAGAGAGATATCTTCTGACTATCATATCTCTGAAACTAATGAAGGTAGAACGATGACAAAGCTTCAGAATTTGGACAAATTAAGTGCAGAAATGAATTTTTCAACATTTGTTGAGCAATTGAAAATGGAAGCGTAGGTCTATATCTCAAAGCTCTAATGATTTTCTTAAAAGTTGCTATATAAACATACTATTGGATAGTCTTTTCTATGTATCAGTTGGTTAGTTCAGGAAAATTGATCAGACGCCTGTATAAATAGGTCAGTTTTAGCATACCTGCCAACTCTCCCGTTTTTTAATCCTACTTCCCGTTTTTATGTTTTAATGTATATTTCCCCCGTTTTTCTAATATTTTCATAAATCGGACTAAAAATGCTAATTTTTGATAATTCATAGGTGCCATCTTTTCGGATTTACAAAACGTTCCAATTCACAATCTTTCTCCAACCACAACATAAATGTAGATATTCATTTAAAACTTACTTTATGAGATTTTAGAATCTCTAAAGAAACAGAATCCTTCAGTATTTCTCGCTTATATAATTATTTTTAACTCCTCCTCCCTCTTGTATTTTCTTACCTCCAACTAGTGATCAGTGATCAAATGCTCTATGGAACTCTTTTGTTTCTCATTCATTCTCCAACTACAGGCCACAACAAAAATTTCAATATTCATTTTTGCTTTATTAGATTCTAGAGCCTATAAAGAACTAGAAATGTTTAACAGTTCACACTCATGTAATTATTGTTTGACCTCTTCCCCCCAACCCCCCATTTTCCCACTCTCTAGTCAGTGGTCAAACGTACTGTGACGCTCAAGCTTTCTCATTCTACAACAAAAGAATCAAACATTTTACCCCAGGTTTTAAAAAATGTAGGATACTGCTAGTAAAAAAAAAAAAAAATGCACTTTTTAGATTCATTCTTGAGGGCAGATTTGACTTTTTAAGGGCACATTTCACATTTAAATCTTAACACTTAATTTAAAAATTTAGTTATAAATATGCACACAAAAAAGAAAAGTCTTATGTTTTAACTTTTTTTACTTGTTGTTAATATGCTGATTGACACACGGTAGTTTTATTTATATTTACAGCATTTATCTTCCGTTTGTAGGTTGTTTTCTACAAAGGCAGCAATGGAAAAAAAAAAAAAAATAATAATAATAATAATAATAATAATTGAGGCAAGAAGGGTGTTTTTTTTCCCCCCAAAACAAAGAGCAGGCAAGGTGCAGCACCCTCCTGAGGAAAACTCTGGATCAATGTTCATAAAAACTTGTTTTATTAGATTTTAGAACCAACTGAAGTGATAGAAGTGCTCAATATTCTTTACATATGTACCATATTTTATGGAAGAAGCGTCGCACCTGGCGTAAATGCCGCATTCTCAAAAGTGAGCTTAACAGACCGGAAAATCATCATAAACGGGGCGCACCTGGCGTAAACGCCGATAATGAGCTTAATCAACAAAAACAAACATTGTAAATGGCGCGATTTTAATTAAATAAGTAATCATTCATTAAAATAATAATAAATAAACCTTAATTAAATTTTAAAGTGTTTAAAAAAACTTACTTCTATTTTTTTATTTAATTGAGAAGACATCGGTTGGATTTACTTATTCATCCAGAGCGCGGGACCTCGTGGCGCTCCACGGTTTTTTAAGTGGTCCGTGCCACTGAGCACATTTTTTTTTTGTGGGTCGCATACACATTAAAAATCAGGTTTACTCAAAACCATCGAAATCGCTGGTCTCTCTGTCCGATTGGAAAAGCCGAAGCACTTCTTCGTCTAAACCAGCATCTTCATCTTCCTCCTCCTCAACTGAAACGTGTGTGGTTTGTTCAGGGATGATTCCTGCCTGAGAGAAGCCCGATTTCACAGTACTTGTGGATACCTCCTTCCACGCTTGAGAACACCCACTTAGCGACGTCTTCGTACGACGCTCTTTTCATCTTCCCACTTTTTGTGTAAGAGTGACTTTCTTTAGCCATCCAATTTTCCCATTCTTTCCTCATGTAGCCTTTAAAACTTTTATTGATGGTTAAATCGAGTGGCTGTAGAATTTTCGTCATTCCTCCTGGAATAATTGAAAGGGTGGCTGAAGCTTTTTTCGCCGCCACTTTAATGGAATCCAGTAGATGGGCTCGCATGGAATCCATAATGAGAATTCCTTTCGGCTGGAAAAAGGCTCCTTTTCTTTTACACCAGACTTCCTTTATCCAGTCCAGCATTATCTCTTCGTTCATCCACCCTTTCTCATTACATCTAATCACAACATCAGACGGGAAATTTTGCTTGGGCAAGGTTTTTCTTTTAAAAATGAGCAATGGCTTCAATTTCTCTCCATTAGCCACACAAGCGAGGACACACGTAAAGTTTGTTTTCTTGTGCCCGGACGTGACGATAGAAACAGTGATAGAAAGCTTAAAAACTTTACTTATTGTTTCTATCACTTGTCCTCACAAATTGCTCAAAACATTTTTTTTATATAGAACATAATAGAAATAGAATATAATAAATGACTGTTTAAATTACTTAAAAACCTTTTTTGAGTGCTTTTAAAACACTCGTTAAACTTTATTTAATATGTTCGTTTTGCTTTACTTACTTTCTTTTCCTGACTCTGTTTTGTTTACATTCTTTAGACATCGCGGTACAATCTTGTTGCCAGATCCATTACTATCAAAAGTTTGTTCGGAGATTGCATGTTTTCACCACTGAATGGCGTTGACGGCGGTTGAATATTTATGCCGTGTTGAGCCGTGATTGGCTGTTTGCTCTTTGATCATGCTGCATGTTTTAGACACTGTTATATAAATAGAGGTGTTTTATTTTGAGCTGGGGGGGAATTCAACTGGTAAAAGATGCTAATGTAAGATTTTATGTTCTGTCTGAGGCTGGTCCTCGTAAATTTATTTATTCAATTAGCAGTTTATCATTTCAAGGATGCAGTCGTTTAAAATGTTAAATAGTTGTCCAAATATGTAAAGTTCATTTTTTTTGCAAGTTAGCGGCGATAATTGTTTTGAAGTTATCAGTTGTTAAATTATGTTTAAATGACGGCTAAGAATTTAAAAAAAAGCAAGTTCATTTTGGCTGTGAGTTTTTTGAAGATTACGGTGTTTGTTTGAACTGTACTCTTTTGAATGTCATCCTAGACTGTTCCAATTTTCCATGCTATGTGTCAACCAGGCGACCATAGCTTCTTCACGAACAGCGTGCTGTGTGTCAACCAGGTGACCGCAGCTTCCTTTGAACATTGCTTGTGAATATTTTTAACCTGCCAAGTTTTTTTCCATGCTATGTGTCAACCTGGCGACCATAGCTTCTACAAGTTGCAGTTTTTATTGGTTATTATCAAGTGGTTTCTTGCAATCGTTTTCACGTTATACGTGATGTCTCGGTTAGAAAATCTGGGAGTCAGGAAATTTTTTTAAAGGTAAAGCCTTCTTATAAATTAAAAATGCTAGATTTAATTTATTGGTCAGTTCAGTTGTTTTTTGAAGTTAATTTTTTGATAACCTTTTTGAATATAAACATTGTTTTTTTCATCTACATTTGTTAAGTTTATAGCTAAAATTAATTGTTAAATATTTTTTTCTATTTGTTATTGTTGGCTTTTTGAATCTTTAAAAGTTTTTAATAAAAATGTTTAAAATGAATTTGACTTTGTTTTACTTGTCAAATTTTTTTCCTTTAAGTTACACTAGTCATTAAATTTATTAAACTTTCACTGTATGTCTGCTTAAATATAATGGAAATAAAAGTTTGACTTTTCATAAGTCTCATCTATCAGGGTTATGGGCCCAGTTTAGCTTTTAGCTAGCCCAATTTTTTTATAACCTTTATGCAAGTTAGCTTAAATTGCTTTTTTGCCTTTGACTAGTGTTTTTTGACATTTAAAAGTAAATAATGGCTGTTAACCTGGCTCCTCAGATTAAGAGACTCAATATGACTAATTATTCAACTTGGAAAGATGATGTAAAGTTCCTGCTGTTGGAGAAAAATGCTTTTGAAATTGTAAAGGGTAGTGAGAAGCAGCCTAAATTGGATGAAGAAAGGGGTATAACTGCTGAAGTGATTGCTGACTTTAAAAGACGTCAAAATATAGCGTTGTCCATAATTTATCTTAATATTGAACCTGAATTTAGATCTTTAATTGTTCAATGTGACGATCCAGCTGATGCCTGGAAAACCTTAAGGGCAAATTTTCAACCTGATAGTCGGAGTCATCATATGGCAATTTTTTTCCGAAATTATGAATTGTTTTCTACAGTCTGGTGAAACTATAGGTCAATATGCTGCTAGAATTTCTAAATTTGCAGAGCGTTTAAAAGCAATTAATAAACCTATCAGCGACGAGTACTTGAGCTTCCAGATTTTGCGGTATTTACCAGACAAGTATGATCAAATAATCCAGCAGATTCTCCGATGGCCTGATACTGATTTTTCTTTTAAGAAAATTGTTATAGAACTCTGTGCAGAAGAAGTGCGACTTCAACTGAGAGTGTTAGATAAAGAAAAGACTGACTGTAGTATAGAAGTTCAAACGGTAAAATATAAGAAAAAATCAACTGTTAAATGTTGGAGATGCGGGAAAATGGGCCATTATCGTAAGAATTGTCGGGTAAAATTTGAATTAAAATCTGATAATAGTGATAAATTTTCTAAGGGTAATTTTGTAAAAAAAGTTGACTCCAAACAACAGCCAAAGCGTGACAAAACTCCCCCTCGAAAAAAAACTTCTTTTAAAAGTCAAAACTTTATTGCTGAAGCAAATCTCGGTAGTTATGAAAGGGATGGTTGTTGGGTCTTTGACACAGCAGCCTCCCACCATTTCTGTAAGGATAAAGAATCGTTTTGTAATTTTACTGAGGTAATGGGTGACGAAATGCATGTGGCTGTTGATGGGGTCACTTTTCCGATCACCGGTAAAGGTGAAGTTGTTCTAAGTTTTAATGGTAATCAAATTAAATTATGGAATGTTTTGTACTCTCCCAAGTTAAGGAAAAACCTACTTAGTGGATCCAGATTTGATAGAAAAGGTGCTAAATTCAAGTGTGAAGATGGTGAGTTGAACGTGATCGACAGGTTTGATAATTTTATTTTTTCTGCTAAACTGCATGATGGTTTATATTACATTTTTCCTAAGGTTATTAAAAGTAAAAAAGGCAAGCAAAGTGTTAACTTGAATGGGGGGCTAAAAGAAATAGAAGTTGAAAGAAATTTTGATATGTCAGCTTCACCTGTTTATGAGCCAGTTAACGTAAATAACATGGACACTTGGCATTTGCGTTTTGACCATATTAGCCCCGAATTAATTGTTAACACTTGTAGAAAATCTGCTGTAAGAGGCTTGCCAAATCTAAAATCTGTAAATTTTTCTTGTGAATCATGTAGTTTAGGCAAACAAAATAGAGTATCTTTTAAATCCCTGGATCGTTCATTTTCTAAACATCCTTTAGATAGATTATTTTTAGATGTTTGGGGGCCTATAAAAATTTTGGGAAAAAATAGAGAAAGGTTTTTTTTGTCCATAATTGATGATTTTTCCGGTAAATCAGCTGTATATCCTCTGCAAGATAAATCCATGGTTTTTGATGTCTTTAAACGACATGTTAATAGGGCAGAGAGATTTTTGGGCACCAAATTAAAATCTATACGTACCGATAATGGTACGGAGTTTGAAAATGGGCGATTCAGGAATTTTTGTAATGAAACTGGGGTAAAACATGAATTCACCAATGCTTTTACACCTGAAGAAAACGGTGTATGTGAACGTTTTAATCGGACAATTTTAAACTGTGTGAGGGCTATGCTCAATTCAAGTGGTTTGTCTGGTGATTTTTGGCCAGAGGCTTGCATGCACTTCAATTACACGTGGAATCGTATCTGCCATGGTACTAACGACAAAACGCCTCTTCAATTGTACTCGGGAAACAAGCCATCGGTGCGTCATTTACGCCCTTTTGGTACAATAGCATATGTAGGAGTTCCCAAGGTCAAAAGAAAACATAAACTAGATTTTAAAGCTAAGAAAGGTTTTGTTGTGGGTTATGCCTTACGTACCCGAGGGTATAGAATTTGGCTAAACGATGAAAACAAAGTTATAGAGACTATAAATGTTTCCTTTAGGGAAAGTAGTGATATGGTTGGCAGTGGAGCTTTGGGAGGCGACTCCTCTTTTGAACTGGAATGCGTGCCAGATGTTTTACCAAAGCCTGTTGATTGGTGTCCTCTTCCCGATCCGGAACCTGGTGCATCTGGTTGCGTGCCCAGTGAAACTGAGGATGCCGCCTCAGTTGGTTCCCCCACAAGTCCTACGTTACCTAAGACATCGCCATGCTGGTCAAATAACCCCATTTGGTATAGAAAGGCAGTTCAAAGACCTATAGGGAATAAAGTGGATATTTATTACTATCCTGATGGTGAAGGCAAGAAACTTCCACAAAGATCTCCACGTGATGTTGAAAAATTTTGTGCAGCTAACGGTATAAATTATGATCCCCAGTTTTTTGATTTTTCTAAATTTAATACTTATACCGGTCTTGTTAATCCTGTTCTTACACCTTCTGCGTCCAGCACTTCTAGTTGACTAGAAGTGGTGGTACCCAGGACGTATAAGCAGGCCTTAAAATCAGTTTCTTTTGATAAATGGCAGGAAGCCATGCTAGAAGAGTTGGAGACAATGGCTACGAGAAAGGTGTGGCATCTTGTGAGGTTACCTGAAAATAAAACTGTTTTAGGAAACCGTTGGGTTTATACCATAAAACAAGACGAATCTGGTGCTATTGTCAGATATAAAGCTCGACTTGTAGCACAGGGTTATAAACAAATTCAGGGAGACTCGTATGATGAAACTTTTTCTCCAGTAATAGATTTTTCCGTAGTCAGGTTTTTCTTCACTCTTTTGGTTTCATACTGTGGCTGGATCAACCTACAATGTGATGTGAAGTGTGCATATTTATATGCACCGTTACAAGATGAGATCTACATGAAGCAACCAGTTGGTTTTGTAGAAAAAGGCAAAGAAAATATGGTTTGCAAGTTAGATCGCGCATTGTATGGATTACACCAGTCAGGTAGATTATGGTTTTACGAGTTAAACAGGGTTTTGTTGGAATTGGGTTTTTTAAAATTTGAGGTTTGTAATTGTGCATATTCATATAATGGTTTTGCAGTTTTATTAGTCTATGTGGATGACATGGTTATTTTTACAAAAAACAAGTCACAGTCAGAAATAGTTTTAAAAATTCTACAATCTAAGTTTGATTTAAAAGTTCTTGGTACCACACGAAAGTTGTTGGGTGTCGAATTCGAGTATAATGGTAGGAGTGTGTTAATCCATCAAAGCCAATATATTGGCGAAGTTTGTAAAAGATTTAAAAACCACCGAATACCAGTCTCTTCTTTACCCATAGTGAAAGGTACACGTTTTTCTAAGAGTGACTGTCCTGTCATCCAAGCTGATATAGATGAAGCCTCAAATCTCCCTTTTAGAAATTTGTTGGGATGTATATTTTTTTTGGTAAATCGTACAAGACCAGATATAGCATACGCAACAAACATTTTTTCTCAGTTTCAGCAGAATCCAGGTTTAAAACACTGGCATGGGCTACTTAGACTTTTAGGGTACATTAAATATACTAGTCATTTAAAACTTAATTTAGAATGTAAAAACATTGAGTTAAATTCATACTCTGATGCAGATTTTGCTTCCAATAGAGATGATTATGTCTCCATGGGGGGGCAGATTGTTTTTTTAGAAAATGCAGCCATTTCTTGGCGCAGTAAGAAGCAAAAAGGTGTCACTATATCAACCATGGAATCAGAATTTATCTCAATGTGCGATTGTGTTAGAGAACAAGATTGGTTCTTTAATATTTTAAAAGAGTGTCATAATTTTAAACTTATTAATGAAAATATTAATGTACCCACAATTTTTGCAGATAATGAGTCTGCTATTCGTTTTACTAAATCTAGAATTGAAAACTTTCAAACGCGGCATGTAAACATTAAATTATTTTTTATAAGAGATTGGTATGATGAGGGTAAATTTGATCTTAAGTATATTCCTTCAAAATCAAACCTGGCTGATCCGTTCACAAAGCCGCTCACAAAAAGTGAATTATCGAAATTTATAAATAGTATTTTTGTCTCAAAATAATTGCTTTTTTTCACTTTGCAGATATGTGTATATATATATGTTGTATGAATGAGTGTTTGAAAGTCGTGGGGCCTCACGCAAATGTTTAATATGTTTATGTTTTGTATTGTATTGTGAAATGTTCTTTGTCTGCATTGTGGGAGAAACTAGTATTTAATTATATATATATGGGGGGAAATAGTTAATTTGATAAAATGATCAATTTAAATTATATATACTTATAAAATATCTTTTCCTTTAACATTTGTTAAAGTTTCAGGTTTGTACTGCCTATAGGTACAGTTTTTTTTAGGTTTCAGATATGTCCTGAAGTTGAGAATTTGACTGTGGTTTTTTGCCTTTAGGTATATTTTTTGGTCATGTTTTTTTCAGATATGGTTGGAGAATGGACTGTGGATATTGAACTAGCTGAGTTCACCAAAAAAATTGTTAAATTGTTTTTACTAATATTTGTTGATATTAACATTGTTACTTAAAGTTTTTTGAACTGACTAATAAAAAAAAAAGTTTTTCGTGTTTTGTTGCGGTGGGGGGCTTTGATAGAAAGCTTAAAAACTTTACTTATTGTTTCTATCACTTGTCCTCACAAATTGCTCAAAACATTTTTTTATATAGAACATAATAGAAATAGAATATAATAAATGACTGTTTAAATTACTTAAAAACCTTTTTTGAGTGCTTTTAAAACACTCGTTAAACTTTATTTAATATGTTCGTTTTGCTTTACTTACTTTCTTTTCCTGACTCTGTTTTGTTTACATTCTTTAGACATCGCGGTACAATCTTGTTGCCAGATCCATTACTATCAAAAGTTTGTTCGGAGATTGCATGTTTTCACCACTGAATGGCGTTGACGGCGGTTGAATATTTATGCCGTGTTGAGCCGTGATTGGCTGTTTGCTCTTTGATCATGCTGCATGTTTTAGACACTGTTATATAAATAGAGGTGTTTTATTTTGAGCTGGGGGTGAATTCAACTGGTAAAAGATGCTAATGTAAGATTTTATGTTCTGTCTGAGGCTGGTCCTCGTAAATTTATTTATTCAATTAGCAGTTTATCATTTCAAGGATGCAGTCGTTTAAAATGTTAAATAGTTGTCCAAATATGTAAAGTTCATTTTTTTTGCAAGTTAGCGGCGATAATTGTTTTGAAGTTATCAGTTGTTAAATTATGTTTAAATGACGGCTAAGAATTTAAAAAAAAGCAAGTTCATTTTGGCTGTGAGTTTTTTGAAGATTACGGTGTTTGTTTGAACTGTACTCTTTTGAATGTCATCCTAGACTGTTCCAATTTTCCATGCTATGTGTCAACCAGGCGACCATAGCTTCTTCACGAACAGCGTGCTGTGTGTCAACCAGGCGACCGCAGCTTCCTTTGAACATTGCTTGTGAATATTTTTAACCTGCCAAGTTTTTTTCCATGCTATGTGTCAACCTGGCGACCATAGCTTCTACAAGTTGCAGTTTTTATTGGTTATTATCAAGTGGTTTCTTGCAATCGTTTTCACGTTATACGTGATGTCTCGGTTAGAAAATCTGGGAGTCAGGAAATTTTTTTAAAGGTAAAGCCTTCTTATAAATTAAAAATGCTAGATTTAATTTATTGGTCAGTTCAGTTGTTTTTTGAAGTTAATTTTTTGATAACCTTTTTGAATATAAACATTGTTTTTTTCATCTACATTTGTTAAGTTTATAGCTAAAATTAATTGTTAAATATTTTTTTCTATTTGTTATTGTTGGCTTTTTGAATCTTTAAAAGTTTTTAATAAAAATGTTTAAAATGAATTTGACTTTGTTTTACTTGTCAAATTTTTTTCCTTTAAGTTACACTAGTCATTAAATTTATTAAACTTTCACTGTATGTCTGCTTAAATATAATGGAAATAAAAGTTTGACTTTTCATAAGTCTCATCTATCAAACAGTCTTGTCTCCAGTTGTGTTGACTGTTCGGCTGGGAGGGCAATCAAATGAGAGAAGAACTTCATCCATATTTATAAGGTGAGATTCCGTAAATTTCCCTTCCGCTATGATTTTCTTCAAATAGTGGAGAAAGGCACTTTTCTTCTCTTCCCAATCTTCCGGGAGACTCTGCCCTACAGTTGTTTTCGCCCGGACGGACAATTTCTTCCTGGCCATAAATCTGAAGCACCAGTTCGGATTTCCATTGAAATTGGAAATCCCCATGTTGGCTGCAATATTCTTCGCTTGAAGACGAATCTTCACGGTGGACACGGGAAGTCCCTTTTCTCGTTGCTCGAGAGTCCATTTGTGGAGATCATCTTCCAGCTGGGGCCAATGTGCTGTGCCGCTCCTTCTAGCACGCTTTGTTTTAGGCATGCATGCCAGCACATCTTTCTCAGAGCGCCAACGACAAACACATCTTTCATCCACACCAAACTCACGTGCTGCTGCACGATTCCCGATACTTTCGGCTTTTTCTACAACTTGCAGCTTAAAAGCAGCCGTATAACTCATATGTCGCTTGAGAGCCATCTTAGAAATATTACTTACAGTGCTGCCAACTCTCCCATTTTTCACGGGAGACTCCCGTTTTTTAACCCTATCTCCCGTTTTTACGTTTTAATGTGTATTTCTCCCGTTTTTCTAATATTTTCGAAAAATCGAACTAAAAACGCTAATTTTTGACAATTCGTAGGTGCCATCTTCCCAGATTTACGAAGGCCTTCCAATTCACAATCTTTCTGCATCCACAACATAAATGTCGATATTCATTTAAAACTTACTTTATGAGATATTAGAATCTCTAAAGAAACGGAATCCTTCAATATTTCTCGCTTACGTAATTATTTTTAACCCCCCTCCCCCCCATATTTTCCTATCTCCAACTTGTGATCGGTGATCAAATGCTCTTTTGAACTCTTTTGTTTCTCATTCTTTCTCCATCTACAAGCCACAGCAAAAATGTCAATATTCATTTTAAACTTGCTTTATTAGATTCTGGAGCCTATAAAGTAGTAGAAAGTGTAACAGTTCCACACCCCCCCCCCCCCCAAAAAAAAAAAAAAAAAAAAAAAAAACCTTTCTCCTATTAGCTTTCTCATTCTACAACAAAAGAATCGAACATTTTCCCCCTGGTTTTAAAAAATGTAGGGTACTGCTAGTTAAAAAAAAAAAAAAAAAAAAAAAAAAAAAAAAATTCTTGAGGGCGATTTGAATTTTTAAGGACACATTTGGCATTTAAAATCCAAACACTTAATTTAAAAATTTAGTTATAAATATGCATACAAAAAGAAAAGAGTCTGTTTTTAAACTTTTCTGTACTTTTATTTGTTGTTAATGTGCTGATTGTCACACACAATAGTTTTTACAGCATTTAGGTTATTTTCTACAAATGCAGTAATGGGTGGGGGGGGGGCAGGAAATAGATTGGGGCAAAGTGTTTCTTTTTTTTTTTTTTTTCTTCCAAACAAAGATCAGGCAAGGTGCAGCACCCTCCTTAAATTATCGGGGAAAAACTCTGAATCAATGTTCATAAAAACATTGATCCAGTTGTTTTATTAGATTTTAGAACCAACTGAAGCGATATAGGGGTTCAAAATTCTTTACATATGTAGTTATTTTTAGACTTTGTTAATGAACTTGTTAACTATTTGTTTTTCCCCAATAAGTTTAAAATATAAATCATCAAACAAAAGTTATATTAGGTCTTTTTAGTTAAAAAAGTATCATGTATTGAATAAAATAATTTTGTTTTGTTTTTCTCCACGAAACCGTAAATCTCCTTTTTTCTCCCTTGAAATTATGTAAAATCTCCTGTTTTTTTCCCACCAAGGTTGGCAGCTCTGTACTTATCAAAGAAAAAAAAAAAATTACTAAAGCAAAATTAGTAAGCAAAAATGTAGAAATGAAATTCACACAAGGCAAATGGCAAAGTTGCTAAGCAGAAATACGAATATAAATGATCCGCTTGCTCAGTGACGTCAGATTGAAAGATGTTGCCATTCCAAAGACTAAAAAAATATAGTTAACGCTGGTGTAAAGGTGATTCGTTCAGGAGTCCGAATCGTTCATATCATGCTATCAGCCAATCAGAGCTTTAGTTTTGTCTTATTGTAAATGCGCACGTATGCATAGACCATTTAGCACCTCCATGGCATAGACTGAGTGTTGTCATAAATTAAAAAAGAAAAAAAAAACGGAAAGAGCTAAAAATCGTGATATGTAGCGCAATTTTTATTTTTAACAATGCAAATATTAAAATATAGCGCAATCTTTAAAATTTTTAGTTTGGTGTGCTCAAAAAAAAAAAAAAAAAAAAAAAAAAAAGCGTGATTCGCTGCTTGTAGCGCAGTTTGGCAACACTGTACTGATTTTGCCAAAACGGGACCGAACCATTTTTCTGAGGAGGTGGGATGGCTTTCTCTCTTAGTCTGAGAACGAGAAATGTTCAAAAGCACGTTACAAAAAGTAAACATTGGTGTAATTTCACGGAATTAAAAACAAATGCATTTTTCTTGAATGTTTACAGCGTATTTCTTAACGACTTCGTCTATTTAAGATTAAAAAAATATCGTAAACACCGCACTTATTTTTTTTATACTGTTTTACTCGTAAACGCCGCGGCGTTTCCTCCATAAAATACGGTAGTTAGACTTCATTAATGAACTTGTTAACTAATTGTTTTTCCCCAATAAGTTTAAAATATAAATCACCAAACAAAAGTTATATCAGGTCTTTTTAGTTAAAAGAGTTTTGAATATGTTTTGAATAAGATATTTGAATAAAATAGATTTTTTTGTTTTTCTCCACGAAACCGTAAATTTCCCCTTTTCTCCCTTAAAATTACGTAAAATCTCCTGTTTTTTTTTTTTTTTTTTTTTTTCCCCCCCCCCCCCCCCCCCCCCCCCCCCACCAAGGTTGGCAGATCTGATTTTAGGTCTCGAAAGTGCATTATTATTATTATTATTTTTATTGTTCCACAGATTTTCTTCAAACTCACCATTTTAACTTTCTTTTATCCTTTCTTTATGTAATTGTCAGTTTCCAGTAAACAGATAAATTTTCCAAGTTTTTATAAAACAAGTTTTGTTTTCAGATGTCTTTTATGTGTGTTACTTGGTTACTACTGGCAGGAGTCTATCTAGGGGTAAAACTGGGTACATTAACCCTTCACAAAATTTTTTAACTTAAAAAGGACCTTTCACAAAAATTTCTGTCTGAAAAACAGACATTTGATAAATCTCTTTTATTTCAAAAACTAATTTTTTTTTTTGAGTGAATAATTAGATGCACTGTGGTGTATTTTCTGGAAAAGCTGATTCTATTCAATTTCTGTGTGAGTTTAGCTCAATAAAAGGGAGCCTTCATTGTCCAAAAACTTGTAGTTTTGCGCAAAATTACATTTTTCACAATCTCGCTAAAAGAGGACTGGGATTTTTTCAGGAAGTTCAGAACAATTTTGTATTTCTGAAGAAATTTTTGCTGAAAAACTTAATTTTCACATTAAATTTAGATTTACAAAATTGTGTGTAGATTTTGCAAAAACAGGGCCTAGTCTGAAAAGTCTGGACAGATCCCTGACAGGTAAATTGACAGGCAGCCTGATTACGTAGGTCAGTTGTAGTTCTATGAATTGAGTATTTCAAAAAGTTAAAAAAAAAAAAAAAAAAATCTTAAGCAATTTTTTTTTTAAATTAACTGTGTAAACTCTTCTATACATCCTTCCAATGTATGCAGTCACAGAAAAATTGTTTGATTTGCTAAGTCTGATCACATTATTTCCAGAAGGAATATTTGTAGTAGTAGATAATGGAAGTCAAGTAATTGTTCACTTTAATTGAGATGCTTTGTTTTACCTAAAAAGGGTGTCATTTAATTAGAGCAGAAAAGAAATTGGATTAGAAATACAGTAACTGCCGCTTATTAAATTCACCGGTTAATAAAATCAGATCAAATTGTGAAGATTGGAATGAAATCGATGCAAACTTATCTTAAAACCGCCACTTTATAAGATCGGTTAATAAACTCAAAAGTATCTCTTCAGCAGCGAAAATGTCATTTATGCACGGTAAGCAAATTTTTATTTACACTGTGATTTTTTATTTTTAAAATAGAATAGAAAATAAAAGACAGCAATTCGTACGTTATCTCTTCATCAAAAATTTTTTTACATTTACAGCAATTAAACACGGCCCATTACTTGTCTGTATTAGTAATAATTTCAAGGAATATATACTTCAAAGTGTGCAGTAATAAGTTACAAATTTGATTTAATTTAGTGGTTTTTTTTAAATCTTTAATTAAAAGACAATTTTTAGTTCTTATTCTGAAATACCTAAGAAGCAAGAACCTTGAACGGAAATATTTTTAATTTAAAAGAAAAGCGGGAACTTTTAGCAAAGTATTGATGATTTTCCTCAAAGGAGAGCGCATCGGAACTTGGGATGTGTTTAATTTATTTTGAAGGAACAATCAAATAATTATCTATTAAAAATTAATTAATATTGTTTATTAGTTCCATTAATTGGTACCGTGTGAAATTTCTTTCCAAATTCAGGTAAATAATACCTTTTTCTTTAGAGTTCGCCGTATATAAAAATCAGCCACTTAATATAATCACTTTTGCTCAGAACAAATGTGATTTTAATAAGCGGCGGGTATTGTGTTCAGTACTGTATTCAGGTTAATTAAGAGTGTATTAATCAGGTTATAATTAAGAATGTACTCTTATATATATATTTTTTATGTTTAAAAAGACTTATTTTCATACATTTGTTATAAAAGCATCCAGAATTTTTACATTTCTCTCTTCAAGCTATTATTTATTTTTTAGAAAAGAGTATTGGTCTGTAATCTTTGTGATAAAGCCTACCATGCAACTTGTGTTAGACCTGTATTCCCCAGGCCTGCTAAAGGTATAATAAAAATATTATTTTTGTATTTAAGTAAGTAAAAAAAAACAAAATACATTAAATGAACTTATGTTAATTCATACATTTATCCTATGCATTATTTTTTAAATTTGTATTTTATTTTTGTTAAAACATTTAAAATGCAACGCTCTTCCTACACAAAGAAAAGCATATATAGTTATTGGATATTTTACCTGTGTTTGTGTATAAAGAAATTTTGATTTTAGAAAAGTTAATAAATTATAATTTAAATATTTCAAAAATATTAGTGTCCGGGGCTTAATTTTAAGTGAAATTCATTATTAAAACAATTCTGCACCCGTGCTTAAATTTAATTAAATATAAATGGAGATAACTCATGCTGGTAATATTGAAAAAAAAAAAAAGCATTAAATGAGCACAAGTAAAAGAAAAATTATTAATTAGTTATTAGCATATGGCTGTTCTGAAATCCTTCCACGATACTAGTGTCAAATAACATGACCCCCCCCCCCCCAAAAAAAAAAAAATAAAAATAAATAATTAAATAAAATAAAATAAAATAAATAAATAAAATAAAATAAAATAAATAAATAAAAATAAAAAATAAAATAAATAAGAGATGGGCATTTTATTTAAACCCTGCTTCCATGTCTCTCTTTGGGATTTTAATTTTTGTTTCAATTCTTTAATTTTTTTTAAATCATGTTTTAACTTTCGTTTTCCACTAGTACTAAAGAAGCAACTTTAAAAGTTCCAAAATATCCATATACTAGCTGACAGGGTTGGTTAATTTTTGCCAAAGTGGAAAAAACTGTCCCAGCAAAAATAGTTTTTACCATAATTTTTGCCCAGTATTTTAAAACAGGGTTTTAAGGATTTGAATTACTTGATTTCAGTGTTTAAGTAAAAAAAAAAAATTAAAATCAGTGATTTAATTACACTCCTGATCAACTGATTCTTTTGTAAATCATTGAAACAGTGCTTTCTAAAATTTCTTTAAATGAAATTTTTAACATCAACAATAATTGTAATTTTTTTCACTCTTAAAACAGGGTTCCCACGGGTCAAGGAAAACCTGAAAAACCTGAACAGTCAGGGAATTTGAAATTAATGAAAAAAAGTCAGGGAAAATTGCAAACATTTTCCCAAAACCTGGAAAAATGAGGATATAAACCTGACAATTGCTTTTTAAGCATTCAATTTATGTCACGAGTCGCGTTACTATGTTGTCTTTTTATGTCTTGAGCTATGTTATATTTTATGCCGTGAGCTATTTTTTATGTCGTGAACCAAATTTTGTGACTGGAATTTTCTAAAAATAGACCCGGAAAAGTCAGGGAATTTTATTTTTGAAATTGAGTGGGAACCCTGTTAAAAATGTTTAGATTATCTTCTAAAAAATATTCTTCAATATTAACTTAAAAGGTTTGTATAAATTTTAACAAATTCATTTAGTGTAAAAGCATTTATATATGTTAAAAGTACATTTTAAAGGACTTAGTCATTGGCATTTAGTCGCACATTTATTGCACCCAAAATGCAAAGGAGAATTCTCCTACAACATTGAATTCTTGAACAAAAGCAGTAAGCTCAAAAGTGGTTTCAGGAAATAAATCATGACTATCTCTTGCTATAAAATTTGACATGAATGAATCTCCTTTTCCACAAATATATTTTACTGCTAATGATGATGTTACAGTTCAGGGATGATTGTGTTCAGGCATTCTACCTGATTTTTAATTTTTTTAGTAGTTAAATTTATAAAATAAGACTAAAATATGAAATTCATATGACTGCTAAACCTAATTAAAGTGAATACTTTTCATAATGAGAGGTTTGTAATAAATTCTCTACTCATACGAAAAATTTCAGGTATGTTTTTTATGGATTGACAAATATCTTAGGAGCCAGAGATAGCAAATTATTTCTATCGCAATACTCACAGTGATGCATTGAGAGTTTAGGGTAATGGGGAATATTTCATAATTTTATAATGAATGCAGGCCATTTATGTATTATTTTACATTGAATAAATGAAATTCAGTTAAAAATGTAAACTAAGAAAAATTTCAATCAAGTCCATTGAATTTGTTGAACACGCTTTAAGTTCAAACGCAGTTTGCTTTAGATAGTATTCAGGATGCACACAAAAATGTTGACATGGGAAATGCCAGTGTAAGAAGATTGGTCAAGTATGGGAATTTCTTTCGTGGAAAAATATCTTTCGAAAACAGAGGTAATTACTAAATTTTTCCTAAGCAATGTCATCTTTTATCATCGTCATCAATATGTCATCAGGAGGTGGGAGGAAAAGCAAAAATATAGTAAAAAATATAAGTACATGAAATTTTTTGTCAGTCTGCCATAACTTGTCACCAATGAGATATTTATAGTCGCCCTGGCACCCAGGATTTCTCAGACCTTGGTTATATATTTATTACTAGCAAAGCCTTAAAATATTTAAAAAACATTACGTCTCGTAATTAAATTAAATTTTAATCACACTAAAAACTGAGACAGGTAATATACACTAAAAATATACATTTTAAAATATTAAAAACACAAAAACATAAATTTAAACGTTTCGAGCCTTTTACAGGCTCCTCATCAGTAAAAAACATCAAGTGCAAATGATGAGATGAACAACAGACTTCATTATGTGAGTACTACGTATTCAACAGGAACTGCGCATGCCTCATTAAGTGGCGAAAAATGTTGATTTGTGTACCGGCCCTCTAGGAAAATTCTTGAGTGATAATTTAAACAATTAGATATTATTATTTTAGTACTGTTAAAATCAGGTAAATGGTCAGTTTCTATGGCATGCTGAACTATTTTTGAACGTATATCACAGTTTTTGAAATTTGTTTTATGTTCCTTAATTCGAGTATGAAGAGAATGGCCAGTTTGACCAATATAAACTGAACTACAAGATTTACAAGGGATATTATAAATAACACCTGTACGGGAAAAAGGGGGGGATAACAGTTTTAAAATTAGAAAGGAAATTACGAATTAGAAATTGAGGTTTATAGGAAACAGATAAATTAACAGTGCATAAAACTCTGGCAATAGATTCAGAAATATTTTTATAGTAAGGAATAGTAACAAACGATTTAGGTGAATTAGATGAATTAGTTTTACGATTATCCTTATTAAAATCATACTCCTTTAATTTTCTTTTAAGCCAGCGAGAGGGATAATTATTACGCTTTAAGTCCGAAAAAATCTTTTTCAATTCCAACTGGAAAAGTTCATCGGTACTGCAATATAATTTTGCGCAGTGAAGTAACATATGGAAAACAGCAGATTTATGTGAAGAAGGGTTAGCTGAATTAAAATTTAAATATTGGCCTGAAAATGTAGGTTTCCTATAAACAGAAGTAACAAATTTAGAATAAGTATCAGAGGGTGAACGCTCAATTAAAATATCTAAGAAAGGGAGTTTATTATCTTTTTCTTGTTCTAAGGTAAACTGAATTGAAGGATTAACGGAATTAGCATAATTAAGAATATCAATATATTCTTAAGAATATCAATTATATTGATATTTTTATTTATTACCAACTGGTAATATGAAGATCGAAACTTTTTCTGCCATTCAGACAGTTAAGTACAAACTGTCTAGCCAAAATAAGACAGCAATTTATTTTTTTAAGAAGGATGATTTTTTGCATGACCCAATCAATAGAAAGTTATGCTATAATATGAGAAATTCTTATCAGCAGTATAAGAAAGAATTGGATAACGAAGAAAAGCAAAAAAAAACAGGAACAACTTAAAGTCAGTAAGGATTTGGGCAACAAAATTAAAAGTGATAATTTAATTAAAAAACGAGAAAATGCTTTGAGGCTTTTGCATAAAAGAAAGTTGGAAAACTTAGTTAAAAAAAATGAACTGAAAAAAAGAAAATTAAATTAGCTCTTCATATTTTCATTTAATTCTTTCAAAAACCTAAAAATTTGTACAGGAATGATATAATTCTTTGTTACATTTTTCTTCATTGCTTCATTTTTAAAAATGCATATATATCTACATTAATACCATCTATGATTTTCTATCAGTATTATAAAGTTTTGTACAGTTTTGCCAAAAAATAAAACACGCTTGAGTTTCTTTTTGTTGTTAAAAATTGATGAAAGAAATATTTAGAAAATATAATAAGTAAGTTTCTTTTTTTTTTTATATAAATCTTTAACCTTAATTGCTTGTATTTTCTCTATGTATTTTAATTAATTACATGTTATGCTTTTCACACATTTATTTAGCGATTTTTTCGTATTATCGTTGAGTCAGTGCCATTTTTATTAACGCACAGTGATGGCGTCGATAAAGTTCAGCTTTTTTGATCAGCCTTCATGCCTGATGCATGTTTTATTGTGTTGATGTGCATTATTCTTTTAGTTTAAGTTGTCTCTTTTAAAATATTTTGTATAGTTTTTCCCTGTTTGCATTATTTTTCATTTGAAATAAATTTTATGAACATATTTGTATAGTTTTCCCTGCGTGTGTTATTTTTCATTTGAAATTAATTTTATGAACACGCTTGTTTCCTCTTTTTTTTTTTTTTTTTTTCTGCACTGTCATGCCTGTTTATGGGCTCAAATTATTTCGAGTGCAATAGCGTAAAATCAAACAATGGTGAAAAATACTGAAACACCCTGTTATAAATTTCACTTTTATTTATTTAATGAATTTGTCTTACTTTAATTTATTTATACAACTGTTAATTACTTAATGTTCGGAAAATCGAGTAAAGTCACTCCAGATTTTTTTTTTACCAGTTTAAAATTTTTTTTACCGTAAAATCCCGATTATAACCCCCCCCCCCTCAAAAATAAGACCCCCTCCCCACTTTTAGGCAATGTTGGATTTTTTGCATAATCCTAAAAATAAACCCCCTCTCCATTTTTTAGGTAGATTCCTTATAGGAGATCTACCTATTGCAATGGTTCTCATGACACGACTTCTGGAAAATTTGTTCATATCTTCACCGATCATGACCCCTAGAACCCAAAACCAGCCTCGGTTCAAAAGTTTATATATATATATGTATAACGCTTTTTCCCATGTTAAGTTGTGAACACTATAACTGGAGTAATTTTTATTTAAATTTAACCAGCTCAGGATATGTTGTCAGGACAGTAAAAATCTCCGTCAAGTTCGTAGATGGGGTGTCTAGCTCAAAGGGGGGTGACAAATGGTGGGAGGTGGAAATTTTCATATGCCCATAATTTCTTTAATATTGAAAATAGGAAAACAATTCAAATCAGTCGAATTACCGCCTTACCCTAAAGAAAAATGTTTGTATTTAAACTTTTTCGATAGTTTCAATTGCTTAGAAGTTATAAGCTAAAAAGTTATTTTTCGTGAATTGTGTTGAAGCCGACATTTTCTATAGCTTTCATTGCAAAAATTTATAATCTGATGCTTATGTCACGTGCAAACGATAATAAAAAAGATCACTGAAAATATAATAAAATTTTAATCACGTTTTTAAACAATATAATAATCTGATTTAAAAAAAAAAAAAAAAAAAAAGTTTAATTTAACAGAAAATATGCCGTCACTATTACAACAATGTACTGAGAAAAATGAAATAAAATTTTATCCGTGATTTTAAAGAAATAAAATAAAAGTTAATAAATAAATAAATAAATAAATAAATAAATATGTAAATAAAATCAACATATCTTAGGGCTAAGCAGATTTAGACTTAGCTTTATGACATAGATGCTATAATGTAAAAGATAAATGTCATCGTTAAAAAAAAAAAAATCGTGTAAATCGATGCTAAACGAATTAAACTGGCATGATAGAAAAAGTAATAAATTTGGGGACAATTTAGATATTATCCCTTTGACAAATGAACTAGGAACGATTTTAATGAATTTTCCGTTGAAGTTTATTTTCATAAAAACTTAAATTTAAATTAAAGTATTTCATTACTCGAATTCCCTTATTTTGATAAATAAAATTATACCATTTAAAAAAAAAAAAAAAGAAAGAACACTCTTTTATTGAAAAGTGAACTAATAAAGGTTTTAGAAAACTATTACATACTTTTAAATCTTTATTAAAAAAAATTAATTGTTGCCACTCGACATTATACAAATACATCCAAATCCTGTGTCACATACGATAGTTTTGTATAAGTACATATTATTTGTTTGCCCCTGGAACCTGCCCCTGATAGGAAAAGTGCCTGGAAACACTTGTATCTAGTATTGTCATTGATTATGAAGTCGTGTGCAAAATTTCAGGCCCTTCGGACGACAAGAAGCTGCCGAAAATTGCAAAATTCTGTAACATACATTAATAGTTGCATCATATCAAGTTAATAAAAGTGTGTTAATTAAAAACCATCTTAAATGCAATTTTTATTAAAATCACACAATCAACTGTGGAATAAAATCATATTTATTGAAATTTTATTTTTCCGACTGAGTGAAAATAATGCCTGGACCGGGAGTCGAACCCCGGATCTTTGACTTACAAGGTCAAGGCTCTACCAATTGAGCTATCCAGGCCGACACCCCGGTCAGCATTACTCACTCAGACAATCTTTAGGCAGAAACATCTCTGGAAAACACCATTAGATAATGGGAGAAAGAAATACAATTTTTATTAAAATCACACAATCAACTTGGAAAACACCATTAGATAATGGGAGAAAGAAATACAATTTTTATTAAAATCACACAATCAACTCCCGGTCGAGGCATTATTTTCACTCAGTCGGAAAAATAAAATTTCAATAATTATGATTTTCTTCCACAGTTGATTGTGTGATTTTAATAAAAATCGTATTTCTTTCTCCCATTACCTAATGGTGTTTTCCATTTCCTGCGGCTTATTTCTGTTGAGCTATCTACATAATAGACCACAGATGTTTCTGCCTAAAGGTTGTCTGAGTGAGTAATGCTGACCGGGGTGTCGGCCTGGATAGCTCAATTGGTAGAGCATTGACCTTGTAAGTCAAAGATCCGGGGTTCGACTCCCGGTCCAGGCATTATTTTCACTCAGTCGAAAAAATAAAATTTCAATAAATACATCTTAAACGCTTTAATTAATCATTTAAAATATATAATTACAAAAATACATCAATCTTAATACAAATATAGTTTGTGGTGAATAGTTTAGAATGTCAGTTTAGGCAAGAATTTAAAATTTACGATAGAGAGTAATACGTTACTGCTTCCTTTGACTTTTTATCTTGTCTAAATAAGATATTGGTCTGTGAAGAGATATGAGGTTTTCGCGTGGAAAGAAAATATAACGACGCCAAAGCTGCCTTTCTCCACCGCCAAGCTCGCCAAATTTTGTCGTCAGACAACAAATTATGTCGCCAATTCAAAACTTTCGTAGTCAACTATCAAATTTTCCCGCCAAATCACAAATTTCATTGTTAAGTCGCAAGTTTTGTCACCAAAATTTCGCCAAATCATACAATTTACTAAATTCATAACAATTAACATTGAAATTCAGCGGTGCCAAATGGTCCAATGTTGACTAATGTTAATGTTCCAGCTTATATCAACCAAAACAGTTTCACTTTACAATTTTTATTCATCTGACAATAAGAATCACAAAAACACAATACAAAACTCTCAATAATTCAATAAAAATTACAATGAAATAACTATCCAAAAACCGCCACCACTTAACTGTATTTGACTTGACCATAGCAACGCCAGGCTTACCAGTGCTTGACCATAGTAAGGTCACAAGTGCATTTTCGCGTTTCTATTTTTTCTTTAAAAGAAAGATATTGAACAACAGTTATATGGATTTTAAATAAAAATTATAATTTTGATTAAGCTTGGGTAGGGAGGGGGGATGTAGACCAATAGCCCCCTCCGGGATTCACCATTGCTGGGATTGTAGTATATCTTTAAGACTTCTATTTGTTGAATGATTATGAGCTTGAGTTCTAAAAAATTGAAACATTTACAGACCAATAAATCTAGCCTAAAATTTTAAGTAGAATGAATAAAACCCTTTTGTAGTTGAAAATTAAATTTCTTGAAAACAGAATAGCGGCTTAAATAATACAATGTGTGATAACAAAGCCATTGGTTAAGTATTAATCCATATGTAAAATTTCTTTACATTTGTAATATTAATGTAAAAGACCTTTGCCTTTAAACTTGCCGAAAAGGGATTTTTCATTTTGAGTAAAAAATTATTTTCTGAAATCTTATGTATATTTAATCATTTTAAATAAATGTATTCTTTTAAAATATTTTTTTACAGCAAAATTCATTAACTCCCTTCTTCTCCTTCTGTTTTAACAAAATAACAATGAGGTGGGAATGATAACTATGAAATAAGTATAGATCTATATTGAAATTGTAAACCTATTTTTCGATAGATGGCAGCACCAGTCTTAATGCCAGAAAATGTTCTTACAGGTTTCCTCAATATTCATAAAAAAAAAAAAAAAAATGAATCTATAAGTAAACTTTTCTTTATTTACCTTTCATCTACTAAAGAATAAATATATAGTTCTTTTATTTACTTATTTAATAAAGGTTAAATTTTTAAAAAAATATTAGCTTTCATTTTAATTCAACTATTTCAATTAAAAAGATTGATGTCATATTTTTGTAAAATGTTATGTTTAACAATAATATATAAAATGAGTGTTATGCATTTAATATTCACCTAAATATATACTTTTATTAATTTTCTTCTTCAGTGCAAAAAGGATCCTTTTTGCACTGAAGACGGTAAGCTGTAGTCTACCAAAACAGCTGTATGCATTTCCAATATTTTCCTTTGGCGTTTCTGACATAGTAGTTTATTCGGGTTTTAAATTAATTACTGTTTGATAACCTTTCAAGATTTATCTTGCCTTTACTTTACCAAAATCAGTCTTTTTTTTTTTTTTTTTTTTTTTTTTTTGTTAGTCTTTCATATTCATATGAAAAAATTATATTATCAGTTTAAATTAATAATAAAATAATTTTAAATTAATAATTTAAGATTTATTTCTGTAAGTTACATTCAATTCTGGATTACATAATAAATATTAGTTTTATTCTCTGGTGGTAGATGGCGCCACCACAACTTTTTAAAAAAGAAATTTCTAATAATCCCGATTATAAGCCCCTCCCTAGTTTTTACTGGTTTTGCATTTGAAAAACGGGGGCTTATAATCGGGATTTTACGGTACATATTAAAATATATTAGTTAACTTTCCATCTAAGTTTGCCCTTTTGTTCTATATTTTATTCATAAATAAAATTTTGAAAGTTCAAAAAAAAAACTCTGAAAATCTGAAAAAACTCTGATATCCAAAAATAGAATGTTTTCTTTATTTTCTAACTAAACTAACACTTCTTTCCGATGGACAATAGATTCCGTACATCTCACTTTTGTGGGTAGACTAGTAATTTTGTCCTGAAATTTCACTTTGTCTTAGTACTATCCCTGAATTTAAATTCGTTTATAGAACTTTCGATGTAGCTCTGTACTAGAAACCAGTGAATCATTTGAAAATTCCAAAATTTGGCTCCTATTGAAGTTAGAGATTCCAAAGTTTGGAAAGCCAAACCTGCCACTTTTTGCCTAATTTAATGCCAAGTAGTGAAGTTTGATGCCAACACTCACATCTTCGTAGACGTTAAGACACTATCACCTGTTTCCACTTTTATTGTAATACCATGTAAAAGGTAATACGTAAAGAAAAAAGCAAATTTCTAGTCTACAATCATCAATAACGATACTTCTCATTTTAAAGTCCTGTTAGTAATTTAAAGGATTTTCAAGGAAGTTAGTTCTGTGCTTGAAACCAAGGGATCATTACAGAAAATTCCAGAATTCTATTTTTGTTGAAGTTAGAGCTTCTAAACTTTGGCAGCTCTAAACTAAATGTTTTTGCCAAATTTAATCGTCAAGTCACCAAATTCGACGCCAAGTCCATTCTGTATTCACAATAAATTTGGAGAGATTAGTAATGAAATTTGGCAGAAAATAGTAGTTAAGGGTTGCCGAAATCAGTAAGCTCTTTCTATATTTTAATTGAGCTATTTATTTATTTATTTAAATTTATTTGTTTATCTTTATTTTATTTAATTAATTTCTTTTTTTTTTTTGTATAATGTTATGTTTTTTGCCATTAATTTTCTCCCAAGAAAAGTGGGCCATCTACTTTCACATGAAATTTATTGAAGTAATAAGTTACAGAATATTTTTCCTGAAAAAAGTGATATTCGTTTTCTGCGATGCATAGCTACCAGCCGGCTGATTTTTGGATACCGATATTTTTAATACAAATTTTTTGTAAACTTTTGTCACAGATTTGTAGAATTTCTTATATAATGAATTAAGAGAAAAAATTTCCCAAATATTTATCGTTATGCAAAAATCAGAAGCTTTGTAATCCTATTATTGCCTTTACCTTATAATAATAGATTTCTCGACTTATTTTTGGAAATGTTCATGGACTAGAATCTGCCTGTTTATTTATGAACCCGTTATCGTGAGATAAATGTAGCGCCAGTTTTTGAAACACAAGAGAAATTGTCCATCTCATGCTGATGGATACCAGAAAATTAAAATTAAAAAAATAAATAAATAAAATTGTCAATGAACTCTTAAAAAATTTTGCTAAACTTTTAGAGAAAGATGGCTTTTTGTCAGATTATTCGGAAAATGACTATTGCAGAAATGCTATTGAAGCTGCCAAACATTTTTGAAAATGTAAGGAGAAACAGGCTCTACTTCACAAACTTGACAGTGAATGGTTATAACAAGTAAAAGAAAATATTGGCCACTTATACTCTAATTAAATCTATATTTCTAGATAAACGAAGCATTTCATTCTGAGGACACAGAAAAGGTGCTGATATTTGTGAAGAGACTGTAATAAATAAGAAAAATTTCCAAGAATTACTATGCTTTAGAATAAGTTATGGCGATAAAGTTTTGGAAACACATTTAGAGGCAGCATCATTCCAATCAACTTATATAAGCAAAACTATGCAGAATGAAATAATCTGATGTTGCATAAGAAATATTACTAGCAACGTTATTCGTAAAATTCAAGAAGCTAAATCTATTAGTATACCGTATGTTTTTCCCTTCAGAAATTTGCCCAAAATTGCAAACCAGTGTCTAAGCCGAATTGAAAAAATACTTTTTTTTAAAGTTCGAGTATATCGCCAAAACGGTGAAAATATTACCAATGTATAAAATTTTCAGGATAATCTTCAAATGAAATTGCGCAAAATGCGTGCTTATCCAATAGAATTCCTTACTTTGCTTAGCTATGACGTAAAACGATTGCCGTGTGTTCGCCAATGGCAATAGCTTTAACTCTGGCAACCCTGTCAGATGGGAGACCAACACAGGCAACGAACAGACCCGCAGTGAAGGACACATTTAATTTATTAAAAAAATTTAATAAATTAAAAAATATTGATATATAAAAAAAATTATATTAAGAAAAATATTGATACTTGGGGATATATTGATAAATAATACAGCCCTAATGTGGATTATAGACTTTTGCGAATTATGGGTATGTGGATTCTAGATCCTCAAGTGGGATTCGACGAATCATGTGAAAATGGTGCAAATGTGCTATTCTGATGATTTGGATTAACAATAAAATAAAGTAGAAAATCAGAGAGAACTTGAATATTGTGGAATTGCTGAATTCTCAAAGAAAATGTAAATATGTAGATATTCAATTAAAGTAAAAAATCTATACTTATTTTTGCTCCGTGAGAATAAAACAAAGTAATTTTATAATGCCTCTGTAATACATTTTTTCTTCTAGCTTATTTGTTATTCTAAAAAATTAATTGTAGATTAATTTTAAGACTTTTAGATTCAATTAAAAATATTAATAATAGAATATTTTGTTGGATACAATAGCAGGAATTTAGAAATAAAAATTTCCATTCACCGTGTGGTGACCAAATAAAATAAATTGACACAAAAAGCAGAAAATTTGTCAATTTGCAGAGAAAAGTAACATTTCTGGAAATATTTTTAGACAATTGTATCAGTAGTTGTCTATTTTCAGTAGCTATAGATAATAAAATCTCGTTTTTCAACAATAAACTAAAATTACATGCATTTTTTACTTTTTCTTATCCATACATCTTAAGTATTGCTTTTGGGTTGAATCTTTGAAATTGTGTTTTTGATATATTTACACGCTTTGAGCAGACATGCTTAATATACATTAATGTGCAAATGTCATAGCGAAAAAATTTTTTTCTTTGCAGAAATTTTTTTAGCATTAATCATAAAAAAAAAAGTTTAAATATTTTTTTCTACTGACAGTATACTATCGGTTAAGAATATATGACATAAAAATGAAATCATATATGCCTTTTTTTTAATTACTTATAAAAATTACCTATGATTATGCTCTGTTAAAAATTATAGACCTTTGAGGGTGAAATCTGCCCCCTCTTCAGTAGCTATTACGTGATCTGCTTTGGTTGAAACTGATTTTATCTTCCTTTCTTTGTGCTGATCCTCTATGATGTGGCACCACGCTCGATCTAAATCTGCGCATGACTTGTGCCTGTTACACGCCAATTGGTCTTTTAATATGACTGAAGAGGGGGCAGATTTCGCCCTGAAAGGTCTATAGTTTTTAACAGAGCATAATCAAAGGTAATTTTTATAAGTAATTAAGTTAAATGTTTAAAAGTTTTAAATTTTGAATATATGCCTTTGTTTTCAATTATTTTATGCTTTATTTGTATATTTGTTGTTTTACGAGTTATTTAGTCTGTTACCTGTTGTGCCTCTATTGCAGAAATTCCCTTTCAGCATTAGCCATTTTTCAATATATCAGGTTACGGATTCATAAAATTAATACTATACACAGTATAAATATGAAAATTTGGTACTGTAATGTAATACTGCAGATCTTATTTTCTTGAATAAAAGTAACATTTATTTCAAAATGAGTCACAGCAGCCAGTGGCGGATTTAAGGGGGGGGGGGGGCTAGGGGGCTGAAGCCCCACCCAAAACTCTGACATTTACAATTGAATATTGCAATTGTAAATTTTTTATTGGTCTAGAATAACACTTTGAAAAATCTTAGCCCCCCCCCCCCCCCCCCCCCCCCAAAGTCAAGTTCTGGATTAGGACTGGGCTTTATATCGATGTAAAATAATATATCGATTTAACGCTAATATTGTTCATTCGATTTAAATATTTCATCTTCCGTAAAATATCGATGCAGAAACATCAAAACACGCGAAAATCTGATTCTAGACGAAACCGATTCAAGCTGGAATAATGCCAGATCGCTACTCATTCAACTGGATATTCGTTTTAGTCTAAGGCATGCGCAGTCATAGACACATACTTGCCAACTTTTCCGGTTTTCCCGGAAGATTTCCGGTTTTTTAACGTATCTTCCGGTCTTCCGGACAGATGATGAAATCTTCCGTTTTTTAAAAAGTCGCGGATATCGTTCGTTTTAAAAAGAAAACCCAAATGTTCTATGAAAACTCCTGATTCCCAATCTTTTTCCATCCATAACATAAATGTCAATATTCATTTCAAACTTGCTTTATGAGATTCTAGAACATGTAAAGAAATAGAATTGTTAAATATTTCTTGCTGATGTAATTATTTTTTGCCCCTCTCCCCCTTTCATTTATCTCAAACTAGTGATCAGCAATCAAATGTTCTGCAGAAGGCTTTTGTTTCCTAATCTTTATCCATCTGCAACATAAATGATAATATTAATATTAAACTTCTTTCATTAGATTTTAAAAGTAGTTGAAAGAGTTTAATATTTCTTACTCTGTAATTATTTTTGTATCCCCCCCCCCCTTCCCCAGATTGTGATCAATGATCATTCTAGAAACAATAAAGTAATGGAAGTGCTCAATATTTCTCATGTATGTAATTATTTTTAGATCTTTATTGCTGAATTTAATGAATCTGTTTATTTTTCCTCAATTAAATATTTGTATGTCATATTTATACCAAATGTATAAATATGGGTGAAAAAATGAAGAATAATTTTTTCCAAATCAATTGAAGAAAATTAATACTCAGTTGGTTTTATGCACGTTTGAAACTGATAATTAGCTACTGCTACTTTTTTTATATGTGTGATTAATGTATATACACAAAAATCATATTCTATTTATTTAAAAAATTAGTTATACTTTAACTTAACTAAGTTTTTTGTCTATTGTTAAATAAATTTCTTACAGATTCTGTTTTGTAGATATTTACATGTTGAAGAGGAATAACTTCATTTAAAACTTTTATATATTTAGTATAATCAATCTGTAGTATAACGTTTTTATAGATTGCTTCTAAATATTAAAATATTAAAATTGTATTGTTTACTACGTCAAATAGGAGGGAAAAAAATCTTCCCTTTTTTTATAAAATCTTCTGGTTTTTCAACAGAAATCTTCCCTTTTTTTCTTAAAATTGGTTGGCATGTATGTAGACAGCTAAATCATGAAAATCTTGACTCAATCAAACCGCAAAAAAATCAAGAGAATATTTGAAGTGGCGTTTCGATTTAGTGTTACGCAGGCGCACAGGGAAAAAGGGAATATCGGTTTAAAAGATTCATTCATTCGAGCCATGATTACGGTTTTAAGAAACGCAGACGCAGGTGCAGAAGCAAAATAAAAACCGATTCTGAATGAGATTATTCATTCATTCAAATTTCGTTTGATTACTAGAGATTTATTTTATCAATATTAGTATTTTCATCTGCTATTTTTTGTTATATTTTTTGCCAGTTCCTATAATTTTAAAATAAGAGACCCTTAGTTTCTATTTATTAGAAAGGTGAATTAACTATTCTTTACTAATATTTTATGTAATTAATAATATTTCTTCATTAATTTCAGTACAGAATATGATATTGTCATATTTTCAAAAATAAATTAATTCAAACAACGACGTTGTCTTAGGTATGATTATTTTAATAGTTAAATATGTAATTTTTATTTCTTTCGAAGTTAATTATTAACAGTATATACTATTATACTATGGGTATTTAAATATAATTTTAAATATGGTGAAAGTTGATTTTTTGAAGTGAAAACTTCTTTAGGCGCGTTGAGCACTTTTGGGTGAACAAAAATCATTGAACTCCCATCATCGTCAGCTAACGCTTTCCATTTGAAGTGAAAACTTTTGGGTGAACAAAAATCATTGAATTTGTGTCATCGTCAGCAGACGCTTTCCATCCTTGTGTGATACAAATAATGTATCATGCAATTAACTTGCTAATGTGAAGTGTTTATAATTATATACTGTATATTGTTTTAAAATCTGGTGCGGCTCTACACAACTTCTCATCTCCGGGCACTGTCTCTATTGCAGTTAGACCTCACAAAACCGTGAGAAAGCCCAAAGCTGCCATTTTCTCATGTTTTTACAATCTGGTGCGGCTCTACACGACTTCTCTCATCTCCGGACACTGTCTCTTAAAGATTGCAGCCGGAAACGTTGCAGTTAGACCTCACAAAACCGTGAGAAAGGCCAAAGCCGCAATTTTTCTCAAGTTTTTACAATCTGGTGCGGCTCTACACGACTTCTCTCATCTCCGGACACTGTCTCTATTGCAGTTAGACCTCACAAAACTGTGAGAAAGGTCAAAGCCGCCCTTTTTCTCAAGTTTTTACAATCTGGTGCGGCTCTACACGACTTCTGTTAAACTTAAGTTTATGGATACTTTTAACTTTTAAAAGAAAATTATGAGTGAAAGAATAAATAGTATATAAAGTGGAATACTTAGAAAAGATTGTTGCTTCTGTAATAAACATTTAGTCACACTTGAAATCTTCATTTAGCTATTAGTAATATAAGTTTAACCTTAAAAAATGTAAAATAAGTAAATAAACTTTCACTCATCTAAGCAGCCTGAAGCAAATGAAATCTTGATGTAAAATTGATCATAAGAAAAGTCTTGAAATAAAAACTAAGAATTTGCTATACATTAATTTATTTAAGAATTCTACTTGATCCTTATTGTTACAAAAAATATTGTCTTGACAGTAACAAGAGAAATCTTGAAAATAATTTTCTAACATTAATTGAAATAATATAAACTCATACCCAATGCCTTTGCAAAGATAAACAAACATTTGGAAATTTCTATTCCAACACTTGCATCCATTCTAGTAACTGTCATGGCATATCTCCGTCTACTGATGAGTCTGGTAAGGAAAAAAGAAAAAAAGCGATTTGACAGCAGACGACGTCTGGTTTTATATCTTGCTGATTGGCAGTTAACAGCGAATTTCGCCGTTATGCTAGTTGCGTTATCTATGCAAATGCATTGGTATGAAAAAATTTAAATAAAGTAAAGTAAAAAAAAAACAACAAAAACATCCAAAGTAAAATAATTAATGAATTTTTTTTTTTTTTTATAAACTAATATGTCTAGAGAAAAATTAAGCTTTAGTAGCTTTACTAGTAGCTAGTCATTATAATGCAGTTGCGATCGCAACTGTTATTGCTGAATACCAAAACTGGGAGTTTTTCTAAGAGTGGCAACAGCTCATTAAAGTAAGTTTTGTAAACAAAACAACGTCTAGTTAGATCGTTCTTAACAGGAAACTATAAAATTAAGAAATAAATTAAAACTTTGGATGTTTAAGAAAAAAAGTTAATTAAATATATTTATAAATTGATTCAAACCTTTAAGAGGTAAAAAAAAAATTGTATTGAATATGCATGGGGAAACAACGAATGTAGAATGCACTGCATCTACAAATGCCTCCCTTTCCCCATACATATTCCATAAAAACTAGAAATCAAAATATATAGAATTTTACAGACGACCTGAACATGTTCAGGGTAAACTTGAATTGAAACTATAAATGCAAAAAGTTTTTTTTTTTTTTTTTTTTTTTTTAATAAGTCACTTTGTAGTTTAGTCCTTTTTTTTTTTTTTTAAAGAGTTACTCTATAGCTGGCACTAAATATGCACTTCTTAATCTTAAGAAAATAGTTTTGCTCAGTGCTTTCGTTAGGAGGTCAGCCAAATTTTCTTGTGATCTTACTTGCTGTATATCAAAGTCTTTATTTTCATACAGTTCTCTGACAAACATATATTTGATATCGATGTATCTATTCCTAATATTTTCAGATCTAAATTTGATGTATTGAATAGCAGCTGAATTATCGCAGAATAGTATAGGTACTTGAAATTTAACGTCAATGTTCATAGTCAATATTACAGTTTTTATATTGGCCTTAATATACTTTAGGTCTTTTGCCGCTTCTGATGCAGAAATGAACTCTGCCTCCATGGGCGACAGGGCAACAGATGTTTGTTTCTTGACTCTCCAAGTTATGGGCATTCCATTCATAAATATAGAGTACCCAGAAAAGGATCTTCGATCTGAAGGATCACTGGCCCAACTTGCATCGGCAAATGATGAAATCTGGAGGGTAGAATCTCGGGAATCATACCTTAATCCCAAAGTCTTTGTAGAGGCAAGGTACTTAAGAATCTGCTTGAGACGGTTCCAATGGACTTTAGCTGGGTTTTCCGCAACTTGGGCAAGGGTAGCAACAGCATACGAGATATCAGGGCGGCAGCGTCCAGATATATACAGAAGGCAACCAAGGAGGTTTCGGTAAGGCATCTTCTCCATTGCGGCTTTTGACTGGTTGTCTCTAGGAGATTCCTGTTTGGAGGAAACTGTACCTGGTTGTATAGGAAGAGATATGTTAGTTATCGTAGAAATATCAAATCTTTCAATACAGGAATCTATATATTTGCTACAATTTATGTTAACTGTACCGTCTTTAATGTCGAATTGTATGCCTAATAGTTGAGTGATTGGGCCTAAATTTTCGAGCTGATATAATCCTTCTAATAACTGAATAACTTCTATAAGAGTTGACTTGTCTTTAGCAAAAATCGGGAGGTCATCTACATACACCATAATGATTGCTTTAGTGTTATATCTATAAATACATGTTAGTCCCGGAATTTCTGTAAACCCATTTGCAATGAGTTTATGATGCAATTCTTCAAACCAGCATTTTCCAGATTGGTGTAAGCCATAGAGGGCTTTATTTAATTTTAAAACGTAATTTTCTTGGCCTGGTATTATATAATCATTAGGTTGGTTAATATATATATCCTTATCAATATTACCATACAAATATGCACATTTTACATCTAAAAGACTATGTTCCCACTGGAGAATACATATAAAAAGTGCAATGAACAATCTTATTAACATGAAATTAACTACTGGACTGTATGTTTCATTATAATCTAAACCCTCTCTTTGGTTGTTACCTAAAGCAACTAATCTTGCTTTAAACTTTCTAGATTCATTTTTATTTTTAAGGGTATAGACCCAACAGGTTCCTATTACTTTAGTATTAGCTGGTCTGGGAACAACTGTCCAAACATTTCTGTCTATCATAGTTTTTATTTCACTGTCCATGGCCCTTTTCCATTCTGCAGCCTCTGGTAACCTTTTTGCCTCCCTAGCTGTTTTTGGAATAATTATTTCTACACAATTTGCTTCATCTTCGACTAATGGTATTTTTTCAGATTCTTGGTCTGAACTTTCTGCGGCTTCATTTAGATTCTCATCTATATCATTAATGGGGGATTTTCTTTCTAGTTTAAATTTGCCAAGGATTTTGCAATTTTTAGAAAAAATATTTAATGAATCGTCATATATGAAGTTATTTTCCTCACAATAATCTTTTAATTCTCTAGAACTCCTTAATACCTTCCCCTCTGGTGTTTTCACATAAATGTCTTCTTTACCTCTACTTTCTCCTGTCTTTCTAATTGCTATATATCTCTCAAACATTAATTGTGGGTCATCTACAGGTTGGTAGGGATTCTCGGATATGTCTAATTCATCATCTGATTCTTCTGCTAATATATAACCTTGTTTTTCCATACCTAATTTCGTTTCATCAAATCTGACATGTTTTGTCTCTATTATTTTGTCTTCAGTGGGTAGCCATATTCGATAACCTCTAGTACTATAACTATAACCTACTAAAATTCCTTTTTGAGCACGAACTTGAAATTTGTTACGCTTTTGGGATGGAATGTGAGCATAAGCTACACATCCATATCTTTTTAAATGACGGAGAGAAGGTTTTCTGCCGAACCAGCGCTTGAACGGTATTTCCCCGGTTGAACTATGCAAAAGTCTGTTTCGTATATAGTTTGTTGTTTGCATGGCCTCAAGCCAAAGTTCTTCTGGAAGATTAGCAGAATTAAGCAAAGTTCTCATTCCATCAAACAACATTCGATTAAGGCGTTCTGCTGCACCATTTGATTGAGGTGAATATATGTTTGATCTTTCATGTTTTATACCCAATGATTCTAATAATTTTTGTACGGGAGTACAACAATATTCTAATCCATTATCACTTCTTATAGCTTTTACTTTTTTATTGGTTTGACGTTCAACAAATTGGATAAAATTTCTAAGTTTTTCACAAACTTCATTTTTACTTCGCATTGGATAGCAAAAGGCTCTTCTACTATAATCGTCAAGCAAGGTTAAAATATAGCGATAACCATGCTTTGAAAGATAAGGAGC
The DNA here is from genome assembly GCA_963930645.1 of Salticus scenicus. Lineage (NCBI taxonomy): Eukaryota > Metazoa > Arthropoda > Arachnida > Araneae > Salticidae > Salticus > Salticus scenicus. Next base: position 310,629,016 of record OZ005655.1, read on the forward strand.
AGGGCCCCAAATATCTGTGTGAATTAATTCTAAAATGTCTTTTGAACGAATACTTTTAAGTTTTGGGTAGGGCTGTCTTGTATTTTTCCCCATTATGCAAGCCTCACAGCAGACCTCTTCCCCTTTTAATCTCACTTGTGGTTCTACTAGGTCATTATTAAACATTTTCTTAATAGTTTGTATATTACAATGAGCAAGTCTTTCATGCCAAATCATAATTTCATTAGTATCTACAGCAAAAGCTTGATTAAATGTTTGCTTTGTATGTTTTGGTATTAGCTTTTTAGATGAGCTCTCAGTTTGTGTACATTGGTTATTAGTTACTTCTTTATGACGGCTATTTTCCAAAGTATCTTTTATTTTTAAAACATTAGGTTGGTTATAATTAGGTAAACCCTGTATAACATAAAAGTTATTTTTCATTTTTGCAGACCATAAATAGTTCCAATCTGGATCAAAAATTTTAAATCCTCTATCAAGTTTAGCATGAAAACCTGCTTTATCCATTCGACTCATACTAATTAAATTTCTATGAATTGTTGGGACATAAAGACAATCATTAAGTGTAATTCCTCTTATGTTTGGACCATCTTTAATTTTAAACTGCACAATTCCTATACCTTTAACTGGATGAGATGTAGTTCCCATTTTTATCATTGAACCTTCTGAAGAAGGTTTTAGGTATGTGAAAAACTCGTGATTTTGACAAATATGTGCAGTCGATGCACTATCTAATGTCCATTCCCTAGTTGGTAATAAATTTTCGCTTTCAAAGCATTCTGAAGTAAACTCTGTTACAAAAGAGGATTCTTTTACATTAGTTTGATTTTTACTATTACCTTTATTTTTAAACCTACAAATATTTTCTGTGTGGTTTGGTTTTCCACAAAAACTACATGTAACTAATCTTGCCGACTCTTGTTTTACAGAACTAAATGAGTCAGGATGTTTGTGTTTTTCAACAGAAAAGCATTCAGTTGTTTTACTAAGCTCATGCAAGTTACGACGATTATATTCTTTAATTATTTCTGCTTTTAGTTTTGCAAAATTAAAATCTGTATCCTTACAATTTTCAAATTCTCGAGCAAGATAATCGTAATCTTCTGGCAAATTTTGCAAAAGCATGTAACATCGATGTTCCTCACTTACAGTTTCCCCTGCATCAGTTACTTTTCTATACTGATGTTCAAATCTATCAATAAAAGTTGGGAGTTCCTCATCTGGATTTGGTTTCATTGTTCTGAATTCAGCTAAACATAGAGATTTATAAGAACGACTGGCTGTCAATAGATTAGTTTTTAATGTATTCCAGATAATTTCTGGTTCTTCTAAATTATCAATCATTAAAACTATTTCTTGACTACAATAGGTTTTAATTAAGCCTGCTGCTTTTGCTTTAGATTGATTTAATTTAAATTGCTCTAGTGGGGATAATTTATCCATTTCTTGAGGATGCTTTTCTGCATCAATCCAAGCAATTAACCCTTCTGTTTGCAAAATTCGTTTCATACTAGTTGACCAAGATTGGTAATTATATCTAGTAAGCAACATTTGGGGATTTATATTGGATGCCATTTTTCAATTGAATTTAAATGCAACTCTAGCTATTACTTTTCGATCAATAAAGACTACAATAAAACATATTACAATACTTCATTCTTCAGGTTAGGGCTGGGCCCATAACCCACTGTTAAACTTAAGTTTATGGATACTTTTAACTTTTAAAAGAAAATTATGAGTGAAAGAATAAATAGTATATAAAGTGGAATACTTAGAAAAGATTGTTGCTTCTGTAATAAACATTTAGTCACGCTTGAAATCTTCATTTAGCTATTAGTAATATAAGTTTAACCTTAAAAAATGTAAAATAAGTAAATAAACTTTCACTCATCCAAGCAGCCTGAAGCAAATGAAATCTTGATGTAAAATTGATCATAAGAAAAGTCTTGAAATAAAAACTAAGAATTTGCTATACATTAATTTATTTAAGAATTCTACTTGATCCTTATGGTTACAAAAATATTGTCTTGACAGTAACAAGAGAAATCTTGAAAATAATTTTCTAACATTAATTTAAATAATATAAACTCATACCCAATGCCTTTGCAAAGATAAACAAACATTTGGAAATTTCTATTCCAACACTTGCATCCATTCTAGTAACTGTCATGGCATATCTCCGTCTACTGATGAGTCTGGTAAGGAAAAAAGAAAAAAAGCGATTTGACAGCAGACGACGTCTGGTTTTATATCTTGCTGATTGGCAGTTAACAGCGAATTTCGCCGTTATGCTAGTTGCGTTATCTATGCAAATGCATTGGTATGAAAAAATTTAAATAAAGTAAAGTAAAAAAAAACAACAAAAACATCCAAAGTAAAATAATTAATGAATTTTTTTTTTTTTTTTATAAACTAATATGTCTAGAGAAAAATTAAGCTTTAGTAGCTTTACTAGTAGCTAGTCATTATAATGCAGTTGCGATCGCAACTGTTATTGCTGAATACCAAAACTGGGAGTTTTTCTAAGAGTGGCAACAGCTCATTAAAGTAAGTTTTGTAAACAAAACAACGTCTAGTTAGATCGTTCTTAACAGGAAACTATAAAATTAAGAAATAAATTAAAACTTTGGATGTTTAAGAAAAAAGTTAATTAAATATATTTATAAATTGATTCAAACCTTTAAGAGGTAAAAAAAAAATTGTATTGAATATGCATGGGGAAACAACGAATGTAGAATGCACTGCATCTACAACTTCACTCATCTCCGGACACTGTCTCTTAAAGATTGCAGCCTGAAACGTTGTAGTTAGACCTGACAAAACCGTGAGAAAGGCCAAAGCTGCAATTTTTCTCACATTTTTACAATCTGTTGCGGCTCTATACGACTTCACTCATCTCCAGACACTGTCTCTTAAAAATTGCAGCCGAAAACGTTGCTGTTAGACCTCCGTGATAAAAGCTAAAGCCTCTATTTTTCTCACGTTTTTACAATCTGGTGCGGCTCTACACAACTTTTCTCATCTCCGGAGACTGTCTCTATTGCAGTTAGACCTCACAAAACAGTGAGAAAGGCCAAAGCTGCCATTTTTCTCACGTTTTTACAATCTGGTGCGGCTCTACACGACTTCTCTCATCTCCGGACACTGTCTCTTAAAGATTGCAGCCAGAAACGCGTGGTCGAAAACATAGGCTAAAGGGCAAATTTTGAACAACTCACTTATGGGTCACGATAAGACGCTAGAAAATTTAATCCCTTTTATCAAAATCAACAAAACATAAAAAGCAAGAAAGCGTGGCACAGTGTCAGAATGTTTGACAGGAGATAAAAAAGTCTTCAGTTCAATCCCCGCCTCGGTCGAATTTTGATTTTTTTTTTTTTTTTTTTTTCTTCATAATACCAATATTTGGTTAATCTAAAATTACTAAATCAGAGTAAAAAGTTAAATCATCAGGTGGTTATAGCTATTTCAGTAACAATTTTTGGTTCAAACTAACACGAAATTTTTAACAGTGTAGCGTAGTACTACTGCAACGTTAAACCCATCCAACTAACTGTAAACCGTCTCTACATCCTGAAGAAAACTACTAAAAGTAATTACGTGTAGGGATTATACCCTATAGTTGGTAACACTGCCTTAAATCGATATATCCTTATATCGGTATTTTTGATGAATGATATATCGATTTAAGAAATTTCAACATCGCCCAGCACTATTCTGGATCCGCCACTGACAGCAGCCTTTTATTTCAACTCTAGATGGCAGAAAAAGACAGGCTTAACGCTTAATGCATTCATTAACATTTTGTGGTTGCAGTAACTTTTTTTTAATGTAAGTGTGATTTTTGAGGTCCCCTGAATCTGAAAATCAGGTTTTTAGCTGTTATTCTGTGTGTGTCTCTCTGCGAGTCAATTTCTAGAGAGATGACCATTCCAGTATCAAAATCCATGGTGCATGGACGGCTGCACTTACAAATTGCTTGCTTATTGGAAAAAGCGTCGTTCGCCAAAGTTGACAAAACAGCATAAAGACGCTTGTGTTTAGTGAGCTCGAAATCATGAATGGTTGAGTGTTCTGTTTAGTGATGAAAAGAAGTTCAACTTAGATGGCCCCGATAGTTAGAAATATTACTGTCTCGATATTCGCAAAGAACCACAAACTTTTTTCAGCAGACAACAAGGAGCGGGTTCACTTATGGTGTGGGGAGCATTTTCCTTTTAAGGAACTACCGTCACTACCGATAATGTTTTTTTTTAAAGGTCGCCAATGTTCCGAAGATTACCAGAAAATGCTAGAAGTACAGTTACTTCTATTTGGAAATTTGTTAAGAGGGGAAGAATGGATATATCAGCAAGACAGTTGCTCCATTCACGTGTCAAACTCTACAATGCAGTGGTTTAGACAAAACCAAGTAACTGTTATGGACATGAACCCAATGGATAATCTTTGGGAAATATTTGCTAGTGACGTATATGCTAATTTCGTCAATTTGCATCTGTTCAAGATCGAATGCTGCAAATTGAAAGAAGTTGGTTTTCTCTAAGGCCAGAAATTCTTCAAGCTGCTGTTTTGAGTATGCCTGATCCAGTTTTTGAAGTGATTAGGGAAAATGGCTCGAATATTTGAATGTTAAAGAAAAAATAATAAGTTGTCTATGAACTTTTGGGACAGTAAATTTGCAGTTTCACTGAAAATTTACTGTCTGTGATGAATATTACAATGAATATTACATCTATCACAATGTCTGTGATTGTAATGTAATATTGTCTTGATGTTACTTATGATTAAAAATGTGTTTGAAATCCTTATTCATTTTTTTTCCAATGGTAAAATAAAGAAAAAACCATTACCTATAAACTTTTGGGACGCGCTGTAGTGACTTGTCAACAGTAAACAAGTCACTAGTAGACAAGCTCCCACCGAACAGCCTCTCTGAGGAAGGGAGTTATTTATGTACTATGATTAAGCTTCTTTCAATTTTTCTCTTTTAGCTTCCTATCAAAATTCAAATGATTAAGTATCATGAAAATATGCATGGAAACAATGATTTCTATCATGACATCATAGAGTGGAAGTAGGTGTATTTTCTTCTCTCTAGAAGAGCGTTTCTTGTAATAGGTCGCTAATGTTTTCTTGAAAATTGTCTGGAAAACACAGTGAATTATTTTCCCATATCTGAGTCGTATGAACCCTGGTTAAAAATAGACAAAGGCAGTTTGGCTAAAAAGGGAACGCCAACTGTCAATCCAATAATGATCGGCAGACGATAAAATTGAATTACACTCCAAGGCGTCAGCCAGACAGAGATCTAAATCATTAAGGGTCTATTTTTAGAATGCATCTCCTTTTATGGAAATGGAACTAGAAACAGTAGAAATTACTAACACATATATATCTACTTTAAATTACGTTGATAATTATTTTTAAAGTAAATGATCTAAAATAAATTTCGATGGATAGAGAAACTTTGAATTTAAATTATGTTTCAAATCTCTAGTATAAAAATTGCCTTATTTTTTTAAAAGGAGGATAGTACATTTTCTGTTGAAGAGATCAGGAAATGCATTTTAATAGAAGTTTTGATACTGGAATTACTATTTTATTAATTAAACTAGCAGTCTACGCCCGCTTTGGTAGTCACTATATATAAAAAAACTAAAAAAAAAAAAAAACATTGAAACACACTAAACCTTGCTTTGAGAACCCACTGCCTGCAGAAAAGTATTTCTAGGGCACTTTAATTTGGGTATTTATTGAGAATAAGTGGATCTGCTATTACTTAAGAAATTCAGTTTTAAAGATGACTGTATCTCAGCACCTATTAAATATTTTAGTTTTTGGACCATGTATTATATAGCCCTTGCTCTTAATGATATTATCATGCCATTCCAAGCAATATATGAAATAACAGGTAGATTTTCTTTTAAACGGAATTAAATCATAAAAAATAAACTTAAATTTTAATCAGTTTAATCCTTTCTACTATATACTACCATCCCCCCCTCCCAATAAATATTATAAATAAAAATATATATATATTTTTTCTTTTAAATGAATAAAAAGGATGAAAAATAAAAAGTTGTTATACTATAAAAATTATACATAAACAAAACATAATTTTTTTTTTCTACTGCATTACCATTGGATATTCAATAAATATAATAATAATAATTAAAAAAAAAAAAAAAAAAAAAAAAAAAAGATTTTGCCTTTCAATGAATGAATGAATTAAATAAATAAAAAATAAGTAGCATTATAGCTGTTGCTAAGATATACAGCCGATTGAAACAAAAGAACAAATTTCAGAAAAATGAAACATTGAAGCCAATATTTAAAATTGAAAAAAAAAAAAATATATATATATATATATACAGGGTGCGTAAGGTATTTGAGGACAGATTGACAATAAAACAAATTTATTCATATTTCTTTTAAAATTTATTATATTTACATAAAATTTTTACACAATGTTAATTGACTCTGTGTTTATACAATTATTCAATAAAATCCCCATTAGCGTCAATAACTGACTCAATACGATGTCGGAAACGACTGCATGCCCGAATCAAATGCTGTTTGCTCATATTCATCATTGTAGACGATATGGCATCTTTCAACGATGAAATAGTGTTATGGGATGTTTATTGGTATCTCGCTCAACTACGCCCCATGCATAGTAATCCAGGGGATTAAGGTCCGGGGAGCTAGGTGGCCATAAATTTGGGGTGATATGGTCGTGGAAATTGACAGCCATCCAATCTTGAGTTGTCATGGCTTTGTGTGCTGGAGCAGAGTCTTGTTGGAAGATGTAAGGTCTATCTCCACGTACACTGTCAATCCACGGTTTCACAACTTCTTCTAAAATCTTGATATAAGTAGCAGCATTTATCCAACGCCCTTCCTCAAAGAAGTGGGGTAGCATAACGTGTCCTTCATTGCTCACAACCCCAAAACCATGACAGTTGTGGGAAACTTAGTGTGCATAACACGGGGAACCTCTGTAGGATCGGAGCACAGCCACCTGTCATTTTTTCGATTTATTTTTTGATCTTGATCGAAATAATTTTCATCAGAAAAAAACCACAACATGTTTGGAACTTCGGGGTGCTTGAGTTTGTTGAGGAGACGTTTTGATCGAATAAGTCTCTGATCCCGAGTTTGTGCCGACATAAACTGTCCTCTGCGCATAACGTAAGATTAATAACGGAGGTCCTCGTGCACAACTAGACGGATTAGGGCTTCTGATACATTAAGTTTCCTCGCAATGGCTCTCATGGACGTCGGAGGGCTTTCATCAATAATCTCCTGTACTTGTTGCACAAATTCTGGTGTTCTAATAATGTCCGAACGTTCCTCATGTTTTTTGCGTTTTGCAACGCTTCCAACATCACCATTTGATGATTCCAATTCGCGTCGGACCTTATCATGTACGAATGATCGGGCGCAGTTGAGAAAGTTCGAGATTTCTAAATCGGTGTGTTTCGCACATATAGAGACGATAACTGCATGTCTCTTCATTTCTTGTGTTATTTTATAATCTTCCATTGATGATCTGAAAAGAAAAAGAAGGAAAATATTTAATCTCCAGAATTTACAACCACTTATATGAGTGTCCTCAAATACCTTACGCACCCTGTATATTAATTAAAAAAAAATTCAAATTTGAAAAAAAATCTCGATGAGGTGCACACCTACACTACAGGGTCCCAGGTACCTATCTGCCAAGTTTTGTAGCTCTGCGATGAGTAGTGTGAGCACCAGACGCACACAGAGAGAGAGAGAGAGAGACTTCTCTTTATTTATATAGATAATTATTTTAATTTCAAATTACATTTTTATTATTTATCTCTTTTTAATTTTAAAATTAAATTAACAGTTTATAAAAATATGTATAATACTCACTCACATTCTTATTTTCCAAAAATTGATTTTTTACGTTTTTTATATTTAAGTTTTAAATTGCAGAGTGAAAAAAATTAACTAAGTGCATTTTTTTTTTTTCCTTCCTTTTCTTTAGCTTCAAAACGAAATATTCAGAATTAAAAAAATTATTTTTTATAAGTAAAGAACAAATTTAGTGATTATGAATTTTCTGAATGTAGATATGATGAAAAAAAAAACAGTCATGAGTCATTTTGTAATCAAATTTCCCCATAGAATAACATGGGTATTGGGATTGGTTGTTGCCAAGGGTAGGTATATATTTTATGTACTTAAGCAGATGATCATTGTTCCTGAATTAGTAAAATTCCCATTCTCTGATCATGGTGTGTTATTTGACTTTTAGTACGATTGACTGTTCTCACAATATTTGTTAAATAAAGTGCCCCAGTAGCAGAAATAGTGCAGCATGGCAACAGATTATGTAGATTGTTTTTAAGTTTTGCAGATTATTTTAACAGCTGAAAAAGAAAAGATAGGCTTATGAGCTAATAAAATTTGCATCACCTCTTTAGGTTACTGTACTTAATATTCTTAATTTATTTTCTTTATATATTCAAATTTTGCATGTTTTATGAATCACAACCACTCGTGTAGCCAGACTTGGTCCTTCATTTCTGCACCACCGATAAATTTTGCTTTGCTGCAGATAGGAACAGAAAATTCTGCTACTGGATAAAGTGCCTTTGTTGACTGGAACTTACGTATTTCTTTACGAACATCTTTCTACATGCAAGAAAGTCAAACAGTATCCTTACTAGAGATGAGACGGGCTCAGCCCGAGCCCGTAAGCCCGAGCCCGATCGGGCTCAAATCTCACGCAAGTCTTCGGGCTCCGGGCGGGCTTGGATTCAAACTAAAAGTTTCGTTTATTTTATTTTTCACTAAAAAAGAGAAAAAAAAAAAAAAAAAGAAATTTTATTCATTTTGAGAGCACTTTTAGTAATGTCATAATAGTCATGATAGGTTATAAATCACAGAATAATCTTTCAAACCTTAGTAGCTTTGACTTTCCTTTTTCTAAATAGAACTTTTTTTTCAACGGGATGCATATTATGTCATAGTGTTATACAGTAATCTGTCCTCCTTCGTTATATTGGGCCTCATTATATCACTCATTCGGATAAATTTTTTGTCCCCCGATAGGCGCGTTATAAACAATGGGCTGCTCTATAAATATATATTACATAAATATATACATGTATAGAAAGACACAGATATTATAAATTGTTATAATAATATTTATAGTTATTTAAATTGAAGTTTGGTAATAAGAAAATTAATTTGAAAATGAAAACAGTATTTAATTTTACTATTGTGTATGCGTTGCATAGCGTACCACTTTGAATATCGGGCTCGGGCGGGCTCGGGCTCTGATCGCACAAAATTTTTCGGGCTCGGGCGAGCTCAGTTCAAAAATGTTTCGGGCCCGGGCGGGCTCGGATTGACAAAATAGAGCCCGAACTCACCTCTAATCCTTACATGATCTACCATTAGGGAATTATCCATGATGGTAGGTCATGTAATGGGGCAACTGGTAAATTCTGTTTTTTTTTTTTTTTTTTTTTGAAAGTATGATTTCCGTTTATGTGATTTATTTATTTTTTAAATATAGGTACATGGAGATGTGATCCTTGTAAAGGTCTGCCTCTACCGTCACGAGAAAAAAAACACTTGAATAAAATAGCTGCTAATGTAAAGGAACGTTACAAAAAACATAAGATGAAAAAATTTCATGTTGGACGGGGGATAAGGAGGTTAGTAATACTTAGCTACATCAATAATTTTTACTCATTATTGATTTAAAGAAAGTGATTGTTAGTTGCAAAATATTTCAGGGCATTTAGTGTGGTCCCTAAAAGTCTCTTAACTCTTTTCAGGTCCCTAAAAGTCCCTTTTTATTTGCCAAAATGGTCTCTAAGTCCCTTTTTTTTCTCCCTCCACTAAAAGTCAGAGTTTTAGTTATGCCCGAAAAATTATTCGAATACAATAAATTCGTGTAGGCACGTAACTTATAATAGAATATTAAAATGATTAACTTTTGATGGAAAATGATCTGATGTGTAACAAGAACACTATTATTTATAGATAACTGAGTGAATGGGCTTGGGGGGCTAAAATTAAAAAGACATTTTTGCTGACTGTCCCTCACCGTTGCATAGTTCTAGAATCCTTACCAATGTACTGGATGCATTTAAAACATCTTATTTTATAAGGGGGGGGGGAGAAAAATATATTTCTGAATACCTGTAGTTTTCATACTCCTACTTCACACAATATTTATTTTATAAATTATTAAACAGATATATTGAGAAAACTATAACACAATTAAACAAAAAAAAAAAAAAAAAAAAAAAAAAAAAGATACATAAAAGGATCAAAAGATATCAAAAGGATTTTTTGTAATAACACAGTTAATACAAAAAAGGATATGAAGGTATATTTCTTGTTATAAAAATTTATAAATGAAATTCTTCTGTTAGCTGTTGTTAATTATATTATAATTAGCTACTATTAAATATACAACCAGCAGTATTTTAATTTTTCTTTATTATGATTTAATTTTTTGAAGAATTGGGAGTTATGACAATTTTTATTTTGCAGGCAACCTTACTCTCTTTTAAAAAATACTAAACATTCCAAGAAACATTTGAGAAGGATGAGGGAGTCATTAAGTGATGGTAAGTGATTTAATACTATTTTTTATTAAAATATTTAAGATAGCCTTACTTGTTTTATTCTGTGGGCACCCATCCATCGTCAGGGAGCTCTTGTCGTGTTCTGCCAGTTTTCCACTCTTTATTTAACATATTCTGTCAATCGGCTAATGAGTCTGTTGTTGCATGCACTATCGTTGGCCATTGTCTCAATATTTTCACTTAAAATAGCATATTTATAATTATTAAAATTAGCCAATTTTTTGTTAATTTGAAAATCTCTATTAATATTTGATTCTCTGTTGGTTTTAATTAAAGCAGTCATTATTTTACCCTATTTTATATTGTTTGCATGTTCCATTACTCTGTTTTAGTTGTTCTCTTTTGTTTTAATTTTAATATTTGATTTCATAAATGTCAGTGGTTTGTAATGAGTCTTTATCATTACATATTATCTGGAAAACATTACTATTATTTTTCATTGCTGTATTTGTTATAACCTGCAGCATCATTTTTACTTTCCAAACACTGTAGTGAGGAAAGTATTGCCATCAGGTCAAAAATCAGAGTTTTAGATTTTGGTGTTGCTACATGTTTTCAAGTCCCCTGAATTCATATTTACTATTTTTACGATGATGTATGTGTGTATGTATATAAGTGAACATGATAACGTCTAAACGCTTTGTTCAAATGAGCTGAAATTTGGTATGTATGTTGTAGGTCCCCATAGCATGAACCCTATTGATTTTAGTGAATCTAGCACTTATAGTTTTTCCCAGTGGCAGAAACATGGCAACATAGTCGCAGACACAGAAAAAATGCTTGCAGACAGATTTTGTTTGCATTAATAAAAAAATTAGTTTATAACTTTCGGACAGTCTTTGTCTGCAGTCATAAAAAATTGTCTGCAATTTACAGACATTTTTTGCCCGCGACAATGCGCTACCGATGTATGACGTCTTAGACGCTCTCTGGTAGGAACTCTAAAGCCCCCATATAGGTGCCTTGGTAGGAACATACAAAACAGTGCTTAACAACGGCGACTTAGGGAGCCTAGATCTCCCTTGTTAGGCAGCATTATGCGTGTATTCTTTTCTCCTGCTACCTGTTACTGAGATTCTACAGGAACATAGAAAAGAGCTAATTTCATTTAAAACTACTCCAAATCTTCTCTTCCACTTAAAAATTCACTTATAAAAATTTCTGTATCAAAACTAAAACTTATTATTTATAATTCTTTATATTGTGTCAGGTCAAACATTGCTATAAATATTTATTTGAATGAGTTCAACTTATTATTTTATAATTGTTTATACTATATTGATCTGTAGTAAAATTGTATTTGTCTATTGTTGCACGAGATCACCACTGTTATTAAGCTAAAAGATTGCCGCTATCAGCTTTCAGGCTTTTTGAGTGCAAGATTGTGAGTGCTTTTTGTCTGCAAATTTTTCAAACAGATTATGAAATTTTAAAAGCCCTGTCGCAGACAGCTTCAAAACTTTCTGCCACTGGGTAGATTTTTTACATGGGCACAAAGATAAATTCTTTATCATTGTCTGATGGCCCAAATTTTGTAAAGTGCGATAGTGTCTAAACGCTTTATTTGTTTTAGATGACAATTTATACACATGTTATGAGTCACCGTCACACAAATTGTATACATTTTGGTGAATCTAACTCTTATATATATATATTTTTTTTTCCCGAAGAACCACACGCTTCATCGTACAATACTCAAAAATAAATAGTACAGAAAAAAGAAAGAAAACATTCTAGTGCTAGGCATTGCATAATCGAAATATTGCTGACTCAGAACGGGAACAAGTATTTGTTTACATTAGCTAAGAATGTGTTTAATTAAAACCACAAGCTGAAAAGGGGGAAGAAAGAAACCGAATGCTATGATTATGATTTTCATTTAAACTATATCAATGTTTCAGTTATCTTAATGTCATTAAAAAAAATGTCATTAAGGTCATTAAAAAAATTGTTTATTTTAATTTTTATGGATAAAGATAATGGATTCAAAGCTACTGAACTTTAAGGCCGATTGACAACACTTTATTTAAGATTTATTTGAAATAATTATGCATTTATTTTATCATTCACTTAAAGCATTAATGATTTATTATTATATCTTCATTTGTATCTGGAGAAAAAAAAAATAAAAAAAATAAGTAAACAAATTATGACCAATAATCTGCAAAATTCTAAAGTTTACAAAACATATTGTCCCCAAGCTATGCAGATTAGAGGGAGTTGACTCAGAGATGAGATCATTTACACATTTATATGAATATCGGAGATTTTGTTTTTAGATTTTTATGTGATAGTATAATAATTATTTTGACATTCATGAAAATTGTTGGAAATTTAATTTTTTTCCCTTTGTGCTTTTTTTTTTTTTATGTAACTGAATAATCTACTTTCATATATTGTCTTTATTTATGTATGGAAAATATGCCATTATGCAAAAAACAAATTACTTTTGGGTTTTAAGCTTATATTCAGACTTAATCATTTTCCATTCTTATCTCTCTTCACTGTTTTGCTAAATATATTTGATTATCAATAAATATTTCTTAATTTCATATGATTATTGTTAATTTATTTTTGTTAGTAGTTTATTTCTTTTAATGTATTTTTAAAATTGCTCTTCAAAGTAGCCAAAATGCTCCTCAAAATTTCTCTGAATACTCCTCAAACTGTTTTTGAAAAGTTGGCAACCCTGGGTATGGGCTGAAATTACAGTGAAATACGTTTAACACGAAAACGCTTAACATGAAAAATTGGTTAACACGAAATGATATAGCGGTCCGGACAGTATATTATGCTATTTAATACATTTTTGTTTCTTTTAACACGAAACAGAAATCGTTTAACACGAAAAAAACTCGCTTTTGATCTTCAGTGACATGTTTGCTACAACAGAAATGCCAACATTTTAATTTATTCCGGAGAATTTTTAACTCCACCTTTATTTCCATATCACATTTTTCTTAAGAGTAATATTTCCTTATTTTATCGTAGTTATATATTGAAGGAAAATAGTCTGTAAATAAAGTGGTGCGGATTGAAGGTGGGGCTAAAAGTGTTCTGGAATAAGTTAAAACGTTGGTAACTATGCTACTACATGTTGCCGTCAATGATCATGTGTTTACAGCACCAACAATGGGATTTTTGACATCGTTCATCATTAAAATAATTCCACTTATGTAAATTTTGATGACGAATCTGACAACTGAATCCTGTCTCTTCTGCTTCAGAAATGAAGACAATAATGAGTATCTGCAGTAATTTAGATGCGCATTCAAATTCAGAGATGAATAAAACAATGTATGATCTCGATCCATTTTTGTACAATATGGTGCTGAAAAAGAAGTAAAACATATGTGATTTTTTTTTTCCTCCAAAAACAATAATATTTGTACTTGATTTTTATCCTAATGGGATACAAGTTCGTAGTAGTTTTACAGGAAATAGAAATAATAATTGACGACCTGCAAAACATTGGCCCGTTTTGTACTTTTTTTACGAATCTTTTTACACGAAATTCTTTTAACACAAAAAAAATATTTCGGTCCCCTCAATTTCGTGTTAAACGTTTTTCACTGTATGTGCAATAGCATCTGATTGCCTTATCAAAATGAGCTGAAAATTTATATGTGTTAAAGGTCATCGTTGCGCGAACTGTATACCTCTTGGTATATAGCACTATAGCACTTATAGCTTTTTTATAGGGGCACAACAAGAAATCTGTATCATTATGGCCTATGAGCTGAAATCATTAGCGTCTAAATGCCTTATCTGATTGAGTTGAAAATTTATAAAGGGTGTCCCAAAACTCATGGTACATATGTTAGGGGTGATAGAACACAACTAGACAAGCACAAATACAATCCATGGTCCAAACTCAATCTGTAAAATGCTAGAATCCCAGCAACTGCAATAAAAAGGCTTTTTTTATTCGATGAGATGGATGCGTACTAAAATCAAGTGAAGGCAGAGATGCATTCCATGTACAGGTGCAAGGGAAGCTCGAAGTGCGTTTTCCAACAAGATGCAAGGACCTTTTAGTGACTGCACCAACAACTGTGCAAAAGGGGTTCCTTTTCATGTTGCATGCAGGATGCCATCTTTAACAGACGACATTGTGCATCGTATCAGCGAGAGTCTAGAATCTAGTAAGCGGACACTGTCCCAGGCCATGTCCCCAAGCCCGCTCCGACTGGGGATTGTATGGTGATCTGTGCCTGTTTAGATGTGTTCAATACCCCCTAACGTATGCACCATGGTTTTTCAGACACCCTCTATACGTACTGTAGGTCACCGTCCCATGAAGCATAATGATTTTGGTGAATCACTTATAGGTTTTTACAGGGACACCAATAAAAACTGTTTATCATTATGCCCTATGGGCTCAAATTATTTAAAGTGCGGTTGCGTCTAAACTCTGTATTTGAATGAACTAAAAATTCATATACATGTTATGGGTCATGGTCGCAGACAACCTATAGATTTTGGTGTATCTAATTCTTATAGTTTTTTTAACAGGGACACAAAGAAAAATACTTTGTAATTGTGGCTTATGGGCTGAAATTATTTAAAATGCAATAGTGTCTCCATGCCTCATCTGATTGATCTGAAAATTTACATGCATGTTATAGGTAACCATCGTACGAACTTTATAGATTTTTTCAGGGACCTGACGAAAATTCATCATTTTATGATCTCAAATTTTTTGAAGCGCAATAGCATTAAACTAAACAATGTAAAGAAAAGTACTCATACACCCCACTTTTGCATATTTCTTTCTACAACCGTTAATGACTTAATGTTCAGAAAGTCAAGTGGAGTGTCATCAGATTTTTTATTTTAATTGAGGAAATGGCTTCTGAGCATTGTTCATTTTATTTGAGTTTTGACCCAATATTATAAATTTCATTCAACTTATTTTTAAGTAAAAGGTCATTGGAACAAACTATTATGGCTCTATTGATATAGTATTGTAACCTATATACACTTAATATTAATTATTTTATCACTATTATTTGCTTTTCTGTAAACTGTTGTTTCAATTATATTGTCTCCTTAGTCACATCTAGACAGTTAATTACGATTATTTTCTTCTAATTCGTAAGTAAATTGTATGTTTTTATCTATTTTATTGATTTCGTTAAGTAAGTTTTCTGCGTTACACATATTATCTATTACTGCAAAAACATCGTCAACCTATCTAAGTTATAATTTAATTTCATTCATTTTTAACACTTTCCAACAAGATTGAAAAGTGTTAAGGTTTATCTGTCTGTCCCTCTGCCTATGAGAGGTATTTCTCTAAACCCTATTTTAATACCTTTACTGTAGACATATCTGAATGAAATTGAAATAGGTTATTCAAGTTCACTATTGGATGTTTCCTGTATAAAATGGAATAAATAACACCACTGGTTTGCGTACAGGGACACTCGAAAGTATTCCAAAGCATTAGGTTCTATGAGAGGTATTTCCATAAACCAAATTTTAATAACTTTCCTTCGTACAAAGCTTAATGAAATTAAAATATGTCATTCATAGGCACAAAAGAATGCTTTTTATAGAATATAGTAAGATCAGCATTAGATTTACAGGGCCACAAAAAATATTCAGTTACATTAATAGCTATTAATAAAAATTTACTAGAATTGCACTTTCGTTTACATTAAGTGTTTTTAACATTTTATAACAATTTTTAAGTGTCAATATGAATTTAATTTGTTTATTTGTCTGTCTCCCACCCCCAGCATCCGTAAATATTTTCAGAATTAAAAAAAAAACGAAATATATTAATGAAGTTCACTATGGAGCGCACCCTGTTTAAAATGACATTAATAGGTGCTGTACAACTAATTTGTGCACAGGGATATCCAAATAATAAAAAAAAAAAAAAACTGCATTGCGTTTTAGGACAGACATTTAAAAAAATTGTATTTAAATAATTTTCTAGTGTAAAAATGGTAAAGAAATTGACATGTATCGTTAATGTTCTAAAATAATGTTTTGTATAGAATAAGATAGGCAGGGCTACACTAAAATATTCAGATACACGAAGGGCTGAATTTTCTTTTAACACTTTCCAACAGTGTCTAGATTCAATTAATGAATGTGTGTAGTTTTGAGTCCTTCTGTCTGTCTGCTGTGTGATGACAACATAGGCAAAGAATATTAAACTTATTTGATACAAGTACATACAGTTGGAAAGTGTTAATAATCAATGCGTACTGCATGATTTTTCATTCTTGTTTTTTTATTAATTTCATTTCACGATTTTAATTTTGGCTAATTAAAATCAAAACATAAGAAGAAAGCTACAGAAAAAGTGTTATGGAATAAGAACAAATTGTATTATATTTTCAAGATACAAAATTAAGAAAAGGAATTAAGAACTAGTTCAAAAATCCAATTTTTCTGAGAAAGAATTTGTGTAGGTGATAAACTAAATCCTCCAAAATGTTAAGTAAGAAAAACACACATTCTAAACTAAATTCTTCAAGAGACCAGTCAAGTGTTCTTATAACACTGCAAATTTAATAATAAAATAAAAATAACAAGTTTTTTAGTACTTTTTACTTTCCGAACATACTATGTAAGGAAAGTATTGTAATCATGAAGGAAATCCAACTTTGAGATTCTGGTGTTTCTGTATGTTTTGAGGTCCCCTGAGTTCATTTTTGTTATTTTTACGATAATGTGTGTGTGTGAGAGAGTGAGTGAGTGAACACAGTAGTGCCTAAACGCATTGTTCAAATGAACTGAAAGTTGGTACATATATTATAAGTCACCATAGCAGGAACCCTACTGATTTTGGTGAATGTAAGTCTTATAGTTTTCTTATAGTAGTTATATAGGGACACGGACAAAATTTATTTATCATTATGGCCTATGGGCCCAATTTTGTTAAGTGTGATAGTGTCTAACTGTCTTATTTGACTGAGCTGAAAATTTATACACATGTCCAAGGTTCCCACGGGTCAGGGAGAACCTGGAAAACCTAGAAAAGTCAGGGAAAATTGCAATATATATTTTAATCATATCTTTTATTATTATTATTAAGCATATTTTAAGGCGAGAATAAACATTATAAATATTTTTTGTAAATTGTCTTAGAGTTATGAAAATTTGCATATGTAGGGCATACTAAATGTAACATATTAGGCTATTACTTTGTGAGTTAAATGATAGGTTAATATTTAAAATTATGTTGAATGCTGAAATTTTAATGAAAATTTTTAGCATTAAAATGTAATTTCTATTATTATTTTTTTAATTGTCAAAGAATCCACAAGTAAAATCCAGATATTTCAGAATATATTATTAATCTATAATAATGTAAAATTGTTGTATAAAATAAAAAATTAGTTAACAGGGAGAATTTTTAAAGTGAAAAAAATTTTACTTTATTTTTTAATATAGTTTGAGAAATTTTAATGTATATAATATTATTACATTTTAATGTATATAAATGTAAATTTTCATACCTTTTAAGACAGTAATTTACAAAAAAAAAAAAAAAGATACATACCCACAATCCCCTTAATTAAAAGTAATTTAAAATTGCATTATGTAATTTATATTAAAATTTTAGTTCAGCTTTTCATGCAATCCTCAAAACTTTTAAATCCTATAACATTAAAGTTTTTAATCATATAACATTATGTAACCCAGAATGAAAGGACATTGATTCAATATTCAATAACACAGTAATTGGGTGATTCTGCGGAAAACAGTACAGTTATGTGCGACATCTGACAGCTATAATTTCATTAAAAAAATTTTAATTAAAAAATACAATGGAAAAAATTTTGTGCTTAAAAAATCATAATTTTATATATTTTTTGAAGCACAAAATTTTGTAATTAACTAGCGGGTCAGTATTTTTAAATGAATCACTATAATTAATGAATCACTAACAGTAGCTTTTATTCTTAAGAAAAGAAGTTGAAAAAAAAAAAATAATAATAATTTCTGATTGGGTAAAAAGTCGCACCAAGTCCATACTGCCTTCGGCAGCACAGTCCCGTGTACACTGCGTGCACACAAGTTAAGGGATACATGCGCATAATACTTACCTGACCCCCCCCCCCCCCCCCCCAAAAAAAAAAAAAAAAAAAAAAAAAAAAATGATGGAAGCTAGAATAAGTAAATATGCTGAAAAATAAACATGTAAAAGTGTATAAATGATGACCATAGAATTTTTAATTTTAATTTATTTGAAACTATGAATTCAACATAAGTTTTAATATAAATTGATAACAATAAGATAATTTGAGTAGACAAATATTTTTATGAACATATAGGAAATTAACATAGTAAACATACCAAATAAAGCAGATGCTCTATGACAAAAAGAATGGATATAGACAAGATCGGTTATATTTGATGGAAACAAATGGTCTCTTAAGTTGATTGCAAAAAAAAAAAAAAAAAAAAAAAAAAAAAAGAGATTAATGAGCTTCCTTGAAAACACTAACGTGGCTTGAGAGGAGAAATGACATTTTGAACTTTCACTGTTGTTGCAACATCAGCAAAAATATACACGATGATTACACTTTCGAAACCATGTTTAATTTATCAGTCGAACTCATTAAAGATTAATATGAACTATAATTTAACTAACAATAAAAAGAAATTTTATTTGTATATTTAGAAAAAAAAAAAAAAAAAAAACACCACTTATTACGGCGATATATCATGAAGCCGAAAGCCGGCGAAAAGGAACAATAGAGTCAAGGCCACGACTGCCATCGCCGTCCGCTATTTATAACTCAGCAGGAGAAACGAAGTGATCTTCCCAGCGTACGTCAAGCACATGCCGATGTCGCGCATGTGTAGTTTCGGCTGTCGTCTTTCTTAGATGTTTTATGCAAATTTTTTAATTGCGGCTCAATCGAATTGCCAGTAGGTTTGATGTTGTTTATGTGCACGTTTGAAAAATTAAGATAGATGGTTTAAAATTAAAAGCTATTTAATATAAATTTTTATTGAACGATATATTTATTTCCTGGTATGTAGAATATATATTAATAAAAAAATTAGGATTTTATAAAAGTGTTTAATTTTTAATTTTTTTATTTTTTTTAAGTAACATTTTTTCCCCCTTTTAAACTGTATTTTAAGACTGATTAAAGTTTAATATATTTAATTAGCATAACGATAAGAAAAACGGAAAACTTTAGGTTTACTATTAACAGGGTCTCCCACTGCCTTCGGCAGCACAGTCCAGTGCGCACTGCGTGCACACAAGTTAACGTTAGCAAATTTGAATAAAACAAATTTGACTTAAAACTTATTCGCAGAATAGAATACACAGTAGAAACTATTGGAAAATTTGGCAGCTAAAGTGTTTAAAGAAATGATATAACTTTGTCATGAAATAAAGAGAACAATTTTTAAAAACTAACAACTTTTATTAAATTACGGAAATTCAACAGTGTGTAAACAACATTAACACTTTATGAACAACATTAGTAACAACTTGATTATACCTTTCATTTATCATCATTAGGCAACTAAATAAAAATTGACCAGCAATCTCTATAAAAACTTCAACAGCCAAAAACACTCAACAATCATTTAAACTTTAACAAAAATAAACTTTACTTAATTCCAACATTCATAGATTTGATTTAAACAAAAACTTAACACAGTTCAAAAAAACCAACTGCCATAAATTATCTTAAACTAAAATCTATTATTTTCGATTGGCGACTTTGCAAAATCAATCGCAGGCTGATTATCAGCAAGTAGAAAGTAGAAGTGAAGGAGTATGTAAACCAGGAATTAAATTAAACTTAAAACAGTCTTCCAATATATGGTCCAGCCACATCAATTCCTTCACACACTCACACATCGCCATGAACTCACTTTCCATCGTTGACAGACTTTTACTCCCCTTTCTTTGAAGGTTCTCCATGAAATAGGGCTCTCATCAACAAAAACAATCAAACCTACTACAGACGAAAAGTCGTCTCGATTCATTGCAAAGTCAGCATCCGAATAAGCATTCAAGTTAGAGTTATGACATTTTAAATTTAATTTGAATTGCATAGTATATAAAACATATCCCAAAAGCTTTATCAGACCATTCCAATGGGGCAGACCAGGATTGCTTTGAAACTGACTTAGAATATTGACCACATAGGCTGTATCTGGACATGTCCTGCTGGCAACAAATGACAAACATCCTAAAACATTCCTATTTGGGAATCTAGTCATTTCATCACTTTCTTGCTTATTAGTTGGACAGTCCTTTTTAGAAAATTTAACCCCTTTTACAATTGGGAGTGAAGAGACAGGAATATAGAATGACTTAAAATGATCAGTTACCTCTTCGATATATGAGGACTGAAACAATTGGATATCACCATTATCATATGGAAATTCGACTCCCAAAAGTTTTTGAGTCTTGCCTAAGATCTTTAAGTCAAATTTTTGTCCCAAACGCTTAACCATATCATGAATCTGAGATTGCCTTTTGCCAAAGATGACAATGTCATCTACATAGACCAAAAGAACAATAAAATTTTTAAACTTATATGTGCAATTGCACCAGTATAATTTTTCAATGCCTAAATCTAACAAAACCCGGTTTAATTCATAAAACCATAAATGTCCACTTATGGGTGGACATTGGGATTCATTGGGGGACATTGGGGGACATTCCACTTATGGGTGTTCATTATATGGTGTAAACCATATAATGAACGATCAAGTTTGCACACAAGATGCTCCTTTCCTCGTACAACATTCCCAGGTGGTTGGCACATATATATATATCCTCATCTAAAGGAGCATACAAATACGCACATTTGACGTCACACTGAGTATTAAACCATTTTAAATTTGACACCAAAAGAGAGAAGAAAAAACGTACCACAGAAAATTTTACTACAGGTGAAAATGTTTCGTCGTATGAATCACCTTTGATCTGGTAGAAACCTTGTGCCACGAGTCTAGCCTTGAAGCATGCAATGTTTCCATGCTCGTCTCGCTTTAAGCCATAGACCCAACGATTTCCCTAAGGAATTTTACCCTTAGGTAGCTCAACTAAGTGCCAGACTTTACGATTTTCCATACTTTCCATTTCCTCATCCATAGCAATTTTCCACTCATCATACTTTAAGGATTTAATAGCCTGGTTAAACGTCTTTGGGACCAAATCATCTAATCATTTTTGTTTTCTGCTTACGTCTTTTCTTAAATTTAGTCAACTGTGACGATGGCACAATATTTTGATTCACTACCCCTTCAAACAAATTCCCTCCAGAAAAATCAAACATATCGGGATTAAATAAAACATTTTTATCTAAACAAAACTTTTAGACATCATTAATTGACCTTAACCTCGTATTAGAGCCATCTGGATAATAGTATATATCAAGTATATATCTAGGAACAGCTTTACGTCGCCACACAAGTTCAGACTGAAGTTCAACAGGGGAATCGAGAGGTTCATCTGAAACACCCTCGTCAGCTCTTTCAGGCTCACCTGCATGATTATATCAACAGGATCAGATAAGCTCCGATCTACTGGATTATCGGCAAGTAGGTGCAAATCGAAAGTCAAGCGCAGCTCCACTGTCCTTACCATACAAATCAACACCAAAAGAAACGTTCAGCATTTCGATGATCTTATCCTCTTGTTGCAGCCAAACCCGGTAACCTTTCGTTCTAAGGGCATAACCAATTACAGACATGCCAAGTCTCCTGTTTTTTTGCTTGTTTTTCTATGCTTCTGCTTTTCCACTCATTTCTCCTGCTTTTCTGATGTAATTTTTATCTATCCCTCTTAGCATAATTTATGCTTGAAATTTATGGGATTGGGTAAAAAAATTTGAAAGAAAATTGAAGTTTATCTTGCCCTGCAATAGGGTGGGCCGAAAAAAATATTTTTTGAAACTGATTTTGGTATAGTGCAGAAAAGTTGTGTAATGGGTCTGTAAGAAACCTCTAAAAATTTTATCAGTTTTGTTTAATATTTAACTGCGCCCCTTTGGCACTGAAAAACTGGAAAAAAGAAAAAAATTAGTTTTTTTTTTCAAAAAATTAAATTTCAAAAATTAATTTTGAATTTAGTTTTGGTATATTGCAGAAATGTTACCTAATGAATCAGTTAGAACCCTCAAAAACTATCATCAATTTTGCCAAATATTTAGCCGCATCCCTCTGACATAAAAAATTGAGAAAAAGATGAAAAGCCGGGTTTTTTCAAAAAAGTATATTTAAAAAAAAATTTAAACTAGTTATACTATATAACTAAAATATTACATAATACGTTACTACGAACCAATCCAAATAAAATTCAAATAATTTTACTCTATTTTTATTTTCTTATTTAAAAATAATAAGCATACATATGCACATAAGAAATTGAAGCTTATCTTATACCCTACTTTCGTTTTTGTTTCTTTTCGTTCAGATTTTAAACGATAGATGGCGTTCTACTGCTCCCATTGCTTCCAAGGTCAATTTAACTAATAGATAAGATAAAATATTGGATTTCGTTTCATTCTATGTTTGTTTGTCAAATGAAACGGTTGTTATGGAGAAACGGGTAATTAAAAAAGTGACGCGAGCAAACGCAAGTCGCCCGCTGTTTGGAACAGGGAAAGATTTATTCCCTTCTGATGCTGTTTATCTCCCAACTTATGAGGACATAATAAGATGTTATCAGAGTATCAGATTGCAAATAAAGGGAGACAAAAGTCAAGAACCTTCTTCAAGAACTGTGGCCGAAGCGGTAGCAAAAAAAATTATTTATATATGGAAACGTGCTTCGATTCCTGTTGTATCATTAAAGCGAGTTACTGCCATGGTTTTATCTTACAACTGTAAATATAAGAACGTTATAAAACCTGCTAAATCTAGGAATACGCCGTTTTTACAATCGAAATTGAAGAAATTTAAAGCAGATGCCGCAAAATTGTTCGACATTTGTGCTTGTAAATGTCAAGATTTGTATTCGTGCAATTGCGAAAAAAAACTGAAAGTTCCTGAGAGAGAAAAAGAATTTTTAATTGATCAAAGGACAGTTAGAAAAATGGCTATTGGAAATCTGGATATAGTAACAACCCACTAACTACAAAAACGAGTACGTCGAAAAATGAAAATATCCGATTGTCCAAACAAGAATAAAATGTCAATGCCCAGTACAAGTGGATTTCAAAATAAAGAATCTCATAACATTTTGAAAGATAATGAATTAGAGATTGAGTCAGAAATGGATACAAAAAATGCAGATCAAGATTTCAAGTGGTCTTATCCTCTTTTAAGAAAACATAAACAAACTGAAACACCATCAAGATCGTCAGATCAAATGAGAATTTCTATGCCTCATACAGCATTGGCTGCAGATTTAACTGGTGCCTCAAGTAGAGCAGTTGCCAAAATTACTACTGCAGTTTTGGCTGATTTCAATTTAGTTTCGCCTGAGCAACAAACGTATATAGTTGATAAAAACAAAGTGAGAAGAGAAATAGAGAAGAAAAGAAAAAAAGTAAGGGAAAATGATTTAAGGCTATTTGAAGAAAAACCTATTAAGAGTTTGTATTTTGATGGGCGCAAAGATGAAACTATTCAACAAATACATGGTCATCGAAAATTAACATCAGAAGCGCATGTAACATTAATAGAGGAACCAGATAGCAAATATATGGGTCATATATCGTTAACTGCTGGTGAAAGTGCAAAAGGAATAGCCGAAGGTATTATAGAATTTACAAGAAAGAATAACATAAGTTTGCAGAACCTATCAGTTATCGGATGTGACGGAACAAATGTAAATACGGGATGGAAGGGTGGAGTAATACGTTTGCTTGAGACAAACATTGGAAGACCACTACAATGGAATGTATGTTTGCTTCATACCAATGAGTTGCCACTAAGACACCTTATTCAAGAAATAGACGGTTGCACAAGGGGACCATATTCATATTCTGGACCTATTGGATTGCTGTGAGAAACATCCAGTGGTCAAATTTGATAAAATGGACTCTACACTTCAGCATTTGGATCCGCAAGATATTAGAAAGCTAAGTACAGATAAAAAATATTTGTATCGCATCCGTCAAGCCATAAAAGATGGTACTATTTCTCCTATGTTGACTGACAGTAATCCAGGTAAACTTAGTCATGCACGATGACTGACTACCGCAAACTGTTTGTTGCGGTTATACATTAGCACACCAAGCCCATCAGAGAATCTTATAATACTTGTGAAATATGTAATGCTAGTTTATGCTCCAATGTGGTTTGAAATAAAAATGAAATCACATTGCCAGTATGGTTCCCAACATTTTTGGAAAATGATATCCCTTTCAAAGCAGCTTCCAGACAAATCTAAGAAAATTATTTTTAAGGTTTTGTCAAACAATGCATATTATGCGCACCCCAAAAATTTATTGGTAGCAATGCTGCATGATTCCAGGAAACACATCCGGGAACTAGCAGTTAGGCGAATTCTAGGCGCTCGACAAATAAAAATGAAGAACTTGAATGGTTTACGAGTTTTCAAGCCTCCTCAAGTTAATTTCGAAGCAGACGACTACATTGATTTAATTGATTGGTCAAACTGTGTTGTAACAGAGCCACCTCTTACAATGCATTTAAAGGATAAAGACTTGAAAGAAATGTGCAAAAAAGAAGAGAATCAATTAATGACATTCGAAAAATTACCATGTTATGCGCAATCTGTTGAACGATGTGTTAAATTAGTATCTGAAGCTGCAATGAAAGTTTGTGGTGAGATTGCAAGGGATGGCTATATTCGTAGCAAACTTCAAGCAAGAAAAGAACTCCCAACGTTTGACAATAAAGGACAATATTATTCAAGTACCTAATATTCAATAAGAAACAGGTATTATTAATCCAACATAAATTTGTATATTTATGCTTTAATCTTTATTTTGTTACTATGTAAGAGAAAATATGCTTATATACAAGAAAAATATGTTTATATATTAACCAAGTAAAAAAATAATAAAGTAAAGTAATAGTTATAGTTATAGAATTTTTATTTATAATACTAATTAATTAATCAGTTATGTCAATACTAATTTAGAAAAATAATGAATAGTTTATCATAGTACAGGTTGTCAGAAAATCCGATATTTCTTTCATTTTTCTCCAATTTTTTATGTCAGAGGGGCACGGTTAAATAATGAAAAAAAATTATACAAATTTTTATGGGTTCTAATTGACATAACATTTTTAATGAATATCTTTAAACATTTTGGATATTTTTTTCCAAAAAAAGCTTTTTCCGTTCTTTTTTTCCGTTTTTCAATGTCAGAGGGGCGCGGCTAAATATTGATTGATTTTGATAAAAATTCTTGTGAGTTCTAATTGGTCCATTACACAACTTTTTCATTCTATACCAAAATCAATTTCGAAAAAAAAAAAATTCGGCCTTTTTCCAAAAAAGCTTTTTTTCGTTCTTTTTTTCCGTTTTTCAATGTCAGAGGGGCGCGGCTAAATATTGATTAATTTTGATAAAAATTCTTGTGAGTTCTAATTGGTCCATTGCACAACTTTTTCATTCTATACCAAAATTAATTTCGAAAAAAAAAAAAAATTTCGGCCTTTTTCGGCCCACTCTACCCTGCAATTGATCAAGTTCAGTTTGAATGTGAATTACTATACAATACTTTGAAACTAATTTTTGCTAAGAATAAATTAAGATTTTTTTTTTTTTAAATACCATAACTATTGAAAACTTAAAGTATTCAACTTTCATTAGAATATAGCTGATATTTTCATTTCTTTATTACCTTTTCTTTTACAAAGATAATTAAGATTCTTATTGCTTTATATTAGGAGCAGAATGATCAAATCTGTCTATTTTGACTTAAATTTTAAATAACTGTATGTCTGAGGTTTTTTTTTTTTTTTACTGCAAGAAACATATATTATTCATTTAATTTTAATACTGATGCTTTGTAAATACCTCCTAAGCTTATAAAGCTTTACTTAAAATTAAATTTGCATTATTTTACTCATTTTTCTTTCAAACTTTCTTGTTGGAAAAAGTCTCGTGATTTCTGTTAAAAAATCTCCTGCTTTTTTGTCATTAGAAGTTGGCATCTCTGCAATTAGCACTCCCTTTTGAGACTTGGGTGACAATGTATGCTGACACCGCTGTTTGTGGATACCCGCATATACCACTAAGCCGAAAGGTCTTAAATGTCTAACTGAAGGCTTATGTCCAAAGTATAATTTGAAAGGGGTGTTTTTCTCACCTCTGTGAATCACACAGTTCCATGTATAAGAAAAATAAAGAACTGCTTCTGACCAAAAACGTAGTGGTAAACCACTGTCCACCAACATTGCTCTAACACAGTTCATTGCCGTCTGATTGAGACGTTCGCAAACGCCGTTCTGTTCAGGAGTATATGTGTTTGTTAATTCGTGAACACCACCCTTCACATCACAAAAGTCCTTGAAATCGTTGTTCACAAATTCAGAACCATTATTGGTTCGGATAAACTTTAACTTTCTCCCCAACAATCTTTCAGCTTGAGCAATGTGGCGAACAAAAATAGAAAAAACTACAGACTTATCATTCAATGGATAAATAGCAGTCCTTTTAGAAAACATGTCAACAATTGAAAAAAAATAATTTTCCCCTTTATATCCCTTGATCTTAATAGGTCCCCAAATATCCATGAAAATACGTTCCAAAGGGCCATTACACTGAGTACCAGAAAAAGCTTTAAATTGAATTCTTTTCTGTTTACTTAAATGGCAGTGTTTACAAAAAAAATTTATAAAATTTCAATTTAGGCAGACCTTTTACACCATTACATTTACTAGTGGAAATTGCAAGATCTGACTTATATGACCAAAACGTGCATGCCAGGATTCAACACTATTAACTTTTACATTGAAAGCATTACAATTTAAACTATTTGAAATCTGTACATCACATTTATTTAAGACTTTAGGGTATACATTATAAACACCATTATTTAATTTAGCAGAAAAAATCTTTTTACCATTTTTGTCAAGTACATCAATATTTCCCCCTTTGCCAGAGAAACTTGTCCCATTAACGTCCATTACAGGACCAGAAATTGGATTTTTATGGAGTTTAGAAGAAAACAATATATTTTTCAGTATATAAACATTATTATCAAACTTTAAGTTAACAGAACCTTCCCTCTCAATGGGGAAACTAACGCCATCAACCGCAACGTATAAATCCTCACCTTCAATTGGTGTAAATTCACAAAAATATTCCACATTCTTCCAGAAATGATGTGAGGCTGCTGTATCAGAAGCCCAGCAGCTATCATCATCGACATTGCTAAAATTTGCCTAAGCAATGAAATAATTTTTTGAAGAAACATTACGGTTGACAGCTTTATTTTTATATACATTTGAAGAAGATTTATTTGATGAAGTATTTTGATATTGACTATTAACATGTTGTTTGGGTAAAGTTACTCGACAATTTTTACGAATATGCCCAAGACTGCCACAGCGAAAACACTTGACCTTGTTTGGAAAACTTCTGGCATTTGGACTAACATGACTAGTATTCTGCAGTTCAACACAGTGGTTTACACTTAAATTTCTTAATTCCAAATGTGATTCCTCTGCAATCATTTCAACAACGATCTTCTTAACTCAAAGTTCTCGGTCCACCTAAGGATGTACTGAATTGCAGACTCATACTTAGAAGATAAATTTTGTAAAAACTGAAAAGAATATCTTCCATAATATGACCTATATCTTTTAACTGGTCAGCGATCTTTGATAGTCGTTAAGCGCACAAATTAACAGATTCGTCAGGTTTCATCTTACAGCTAAACAATTCATTTGCTAAATGCATATGGTGAGCTCGCGAATCTTTTCAAAATTTTACTTTAAAATCTTCCAAGCTTCTTTAGGGTACATGCAATTATCAATTGGGCCTCTATACTCAGGTGATATATTGAAATAAATGGTGGATAATGCTAAGCGGGAACGAGCCTTGAAATTGTTGATACTGCCATTACTTGCACCCCCCCCCCCTTCTTATCAGGCTCTGGTATGGTTTCGTCACCGATTACTAAGTCCCATGCATTCTTTTCAATAAGTAAAAATCTAATATCTTTAATCCAAGTCGCATAATTATGCGTACTTAGTTTTTCAATTCCCGGCAAGATATTTACAGCCATTCTCAAAAAAAAATCTCCACTACCAAAAGTTATATCCAAAACAACAATAACAAATGTAGCTGCCATTTAGCAAAAGCCCATAACCATCGTGTTAGCAAATTTGAATAAAACAAATTTGACTTAAAACTTATTTGCAGAATAGAATACCAGTAGAAACTACTGGAAAATTTGGCAGCTAAAGTGTTTAAAGAAATGATATAACTTTGTCATGAAATAAAGAGAACAGTTTTTAAAAACTAACAACTTTTATTAAATTCCGTAAATTCAACAGTGAGTAAACAACATTAGCACTTTATGAACAACATTAGTAACAACTTGATTATACCTTTCATTTATCATCATTAGGCAACTAAATAAAAATTGACCAGCAATCTCTATAAAAACTTCAACAGCCAAAAACACTCAACAATCATTTAAACTTTAACAAAAATAAACTTTACTTAATTCCAACATTCATAGATTTGATTTAAACAAAAACTTAACAAAGTTAAAAAAAACCAACTGCCATAAATTATCTTAAACTTAATAGAAAACCAACTGCCATTAGGTATAGCCAGGGAAACAGTGTCAGCCTAAAACCTAACAAACGACATAACGTCATAATTATGTAAGCACCATTACTCAGGAAAAACTACAGAGAAATAAGAAGCATTACTCACGTAAGCAAACAACGATGACTACCAGCTCACTTAAAAAACTAGTTTACCATATCTCCAGAGCACTAAAGAGAAGAGGTAACAGGAGAAACAAAAACATCCTTTATTCCTACGGCATCATGGCATCCACAAAAACATATTACGAGCCATCGACTATCGACACGACACAACAAAATACAATAAAAACAGGATAACTGATGCATTGAGAAGTTCACATCCTTGTCTATAAATAATGGCTGGCTGATCTAAACACTTAACCAATGACAATTCGCCTTAACAGCTGAATGCCACGCCATCTATCAGCGGCGATAGGTACTGCTACACACAAGTAAGTAAATTTGCAAGTGTTGCGTGGATGCCGGTAAATATGAAACGCAGGGCCGGCGCCAGGGGTGAGGCAACTGAGGCAGCCGCCTCAGGCGCAATGATGCAAGGGGTGGCATTTCGCGCAATTACAATGTACATAGAATTCATTGCGAGAAAAAAAAAAAAACTATTTTGTGGTTTATATAGATTATGAAACATTTTCTAACTGCATGTACTGTACTTACTATTATACCCTTTAACCTTAACTCTTTGCAATCTTTGTCCACTGCTAAGCCTCGAAATGACGAATGTTCGTGGTCAAGGTTATGATAACGGCGCTAATATGAAAGGGTCTCATTCAGGTGTGCAAAAAAGAAGTTTAGAGCAAAACTCTAAAGCTTTTTATGTACCTTGTTCATGTCATTCACTGAATTTGATTATTAACGATGCTGCTAAAATATCCGGTGAATTATGCAACTTTTTTTACTTATTCAAGAGCTCTTTGTTTTCTTTTCTACATCTACATCCAGATGGCCAGTGTTAAAAAAACACATAACTTCTTTAACTTTAAAAAGTGTTAGTACGACTCGATGGGAAAGCCGGATTGAGACTGTAAACCCGCTTAGGAGTGATTTGCCCAAAATATATGACGCATTAGTCGAAATTTCTCTAGATATGATCAAAAGATAGTGAAGCAGTCTGTAAGAGTAAATGGCTAATAAAATAACAAAATTTAAATTCATTTGTAGTGGTGTACTTTGGAATGAAATTTTGACGAAAATAAATATTGCTTCAAAAAATTTAGAAAGTCCAAAAATGGTCATACCGGAATCTATTAAGGTTTTAGAATAGTTAAAATCATTTTTAAAAGACTTTAGAGACAATGGCTTCCAACAGATTATGACTTCCGAAAAACAAATTGCAGATGAAATGGAAATAAGTAATGATTTTCAGCCATCGTGTTTGGTAAGAATTAGACGCAAAAGTAAACTATTCGCTTACGAATGAACCAACACTCCTATCGGAGACTCATAAAAAAAATTTGAAATTGAAGTGTTTAATTATCTTATCGATACATGCCAAAATTCAGTTACCGAGAGGTTTGAACAATTAAACGACCATAGCAATGTTTTTAAATTTTTCTATGATATTCCTTCCTTAACTGAAGCAAACTCAAGCACTACACTGGTTCGCATAATTATAAGGACACCCTTTTTCTATATTAACTAAAAACTGAACACTATTATTTAAACAAATATATTTTTTATTTGAATTTCATTAATAGACCATATTTAAAAAGTTTTATCCCTTTTCTATCTTAAAAAACTTTAAATACGGTCAAAAAGATGATTTTTCATGTGTTCATAATTATAAGGACAGTTCGAATCTCAGTAATTTTTTTTTTTTTTTTTTTTTTCAGTTATTCTTTAAATTTATATTTTATGGGGTCTCTTTTTAGGGTGAAACAGTCAGACATTCTCTCTGGTATATATATATTTAATGTTCAGTTTCAATACCATTTCATACAGCATAGATGATATTCTGAATACATTTAAACTATTTAAAATTGCTTTACACTTGCATGCACTTTTCTAATATGATAAGTTGAGGTTTTATCAACTTTTAAGCCACGAGAAAGGCAATAATACAGAAGTTTCTTTCTTCAAACTATTTCCTATTGCTCTAGAAGTAGAGCAAAAATGTAAGTCTTGTTGAAAAAAAATATTATTAACCCCCAAAATCTAACAAAAATCTGAGAATTCCCCGTATAAAATTTGTGGATATTCTCTTGATGTTTATAATAATAGAAAAAATTTTTTACTAAATTCATTCTGCCTTCAGTAGAAACAGCTCCCCACAGCACCATTGATCCACCTTTAAAATGCCCGATTCATATCTGCCTTTAAAAAATCTGCTCTGTCTTTCGCTATCTTCAGAACGTGCCAGTAACTGTTAAAACCATTTGGTTAATCAAGAATAAAATGTCTTTCATCCGAAAATGCAACATTTTACCATTTAATATTGCATTTATTGAACACAGACGTTGTTTTCCCTATTAAACCCTTATTGATTATTACAGGTTTTTTATTCATTTTAACATATTATTAATTATTTTAAACATGCATAAATGTGAACCCCAACCTTTCGTTAAAAATTACGAGCAAATTCAACAGCAGTCATAATGAGTAAAACAGTAAGAGGAATTATGAGCCTTCGATCTCTGTAAAACAACTCTGATTTTGCATCAGATCTCTCTCTTATCGAACCAGCAGCTCAATGTTTGATCACATTTTCTTCAGAAATTTTAGATCTTCGAATTTCATTAGAAATTCGGCGGATTGAAATTATCCTTCCACTTAAAAAACGCATTTATCATACTTCACTACATGGACGTTCTTTTTTTTTTTTTTGGAGGAATTATCAGTAATGTCCATCCAAGGAAAATTGAAGGCTTATATATGAATTAATTTAGCCCAGTAGTTAACAAATTCACATGTCAACTGTAATTTATCCGCTATTAAGTTAAATAAAACGAAAAAATCTTGATTGTCCCTATAATTATGAACATCTAAAAACGTGGAGAAAAAGATATTTTGTATTATTTTTTATTAATTTTGTTTCGTATTAAAAAAATTATAACAGTTTTGGTTTTTAGAATACTAGATATATTAAGTGCACTTAGTATAATCTTGTTCACAATTATTTTTACATTAGTTATTTCAAAACATAAAGTGTCCTTATAAATATGAGAAGGAGTGTATCTTTAACTACTGCAATGTCTTGCATAATCATTTACCAAAAATAAAAGAGAAGTTAGATACTGAATTATTTATTTCACTATTCATGTTTGTGTTTGTGTAAATATTAAGTATATGAAAAAAATATTTCATGTGTAAAATTTCAAATATTTCTCTTCATATCATAGCAAAAATTTCATACGTAATTTGTTTTTGCTCATTTATTATCTTTTTTCTGGTTTTAAAATATGAATGCTTGATAATGTTTAGTTTGATATTCTAATAAATGATTTTGTCAATGAAAATCAAGGCAAAATAAATAAGTTTTATTTCATTCTTTATACTAGTCGATCTTCGCACCCCCAGCAGTTGACATTTTCAAATTAACCTATTTTCAAATTTGTCATATTCACTAAATCTAAAACAAAACGTCTATTTAAAATTTAACTTTTTTATCAAAATAATAGAATTTTAGTCATATGCAATTTAAATTTAATTATTTGTGAAAATTAATTTGAGCGAAAATTCATCAATATCATTATTTTATTTGACCGAGGGTATAATGGTTTATTTATTTATTTTTTTTTAAGTTTACCTGAATCCGATGCCGATAAAAGAGAAATCAATCATAATTGTTTTCGGTTGTAATTTATTATCATTTACATTGTGGCCAAGAAAGAAAATCCCCAATTGGTAGTCATTACATAGAATTACACCAGTCCTTCAAATTAGCATGTAGATTTTATAGCATCAGACATTCAGTACGAGGAAGTCTGGGTTAAAAATATTGTTCAATAAAACACACAGTAGCATCAATATATTACAAAAAAAAATAATAATAATACAATTTCTTTTGCTAAATCATCCTTCTTCCATTATTTTATTCATTCCTCCAAACATAGAATAAATATTTATTTTATTAATTAAATAATTTTTACTTTCCGAACACTATAGTGAGGAAAGTATTGTAATCATGTCAAAAAACCGAATTTGAGATTTTAATGTTTCTATACGTTTTAAGGTCCCCTGAATCCGTTTTCACTGTTTTTATGATGATGTATGTATGTGTGTGTGTATGCATGCTTGCCAACCATCTCATTATGAAGCGTAGTACTTTTAGTCACCGCCTTTTTTTTGTACACCAGTCATTTTTTAGAGTAATTTCATTCTTATTTAATCATAACACTATTTGGAGAGAATTGCTCTAAATATAAAGTGGTGTGGGAAAAGGGGCGTATTTTCAAGGGGCGTTAACAAGCCTACGCTTATTAATGAGATAGTTGGCAGTCCTGGTGTATGTGTGTGTGTGTGAACACGCTAGCATCTGAACACTTTGTCTGAATAAGCTGAAAGTGGGTACGTATATTGTCTGTCACCATAGTATGAACCCTATTGATTTTGGTGAATCCAGCACTTATAGTTTTTTTTACAGGGACACAACAAAAAATTCTTTATCATTATGATCTAAGGGCTCAAAGTTCAGTAGCGTTCAATAAAACATCGTGTAATATATGGAGAAAAATACTCAAACACTTTATTATGGTTTTCTCTCTTTTATTTGTTTAACAACTCCTCTTTCTTTACTTTATTTACAAAACTGTTAATAACTCAATGTTCGGAAAGTTGAGTGGAGTCACTCGAGATTTTTTTTTAAAATAATTCCTCAAAAACAAGGATAAAAACTTTTCTTTATTTCAATTTATTGTTTAGCAATGGCATGAGTTTTGAGTGCTACTTTCGAGAAACTTTGGCTTTTATTATTAAAAAGTTATCAAAAAAGTTTTTATTTATGCCTACTACAAGGTTTTAAAAAGCTCTGTAACTTGCTTTTTTATAATAGTGATTTGTTATTTAAAATTGTATAACAAAGTAGGACTGCTTTTTAATGCAAAAACATATTTTTTTCCATTAATGCCTTTTAAAAACTTTGGTTTTTTATCAGACTCAAGTTTTTTATTTATTCTTTTGTTTTTATTTATTTATTTATTTTTATTTTTTTACATTTATATTATCGATGCAATAAATAATTCTCACCAAAGGTTAAGTCATTCAGATTTTCTTTTTAAAAATAAATAATCTGGTTTGTCGCTCACACAACTTTTGTTATCCTTCATTTCAGTGCTATAAAGATAAATCGAGGTAAAGCAGTTCCATCAGTTACATTTAATAAAAAAGAATGTGTAGGTATTTTGAGTAATCCTGCATATTTTCTAGAAAGTATATGCACATAATATTGTTTACTTAAAATTAGTCCTATATGAAAAACACATCCAGAAATTTCAAAGTATAGACCTAAAATATTCTGTATATTTTAATATGCTTAATATATACTTGGGTAGCCCTGCAAACGAAAACGAATGTTTAATGATTTCCATACCACAATCGACACAAAACATGTTTTTATGCATATATATATAAGTTCATTTCATTTTCTGTAGGACAGGCTATGTTACCCTGGACTTACCAGAAATTTCCCCCATACCCCATAGCAGGCCCATATTACCGCATGGCAAGCCGGGACTTTGCCCAGGGGCCCCAGACATTAAGAGGCCACCAAAAGCCCTAATATTAAATTACAAAATATTCCCTTTTTATTTCAGTAAAAATTCAAATTTATATATATATTTACATATATGAAATTTATCTTTAAAAAATATTATATGTTCTCAGAAACAGAATTTCCATTTTTGATATATTTTGCTTTTTCTGTTTCTGCTGGCTCTTCTAAATCCTTAAATAGTGGGGCTTTGGATCAACACATGCCGGGTTCGTTCAGGCAGAGAGTTTGAAATGGTTCGAAATTCATTTTAATCAGTAAATTCTGCGGTAATTAATCCTAGTGAGTAAACAGTGGCAGTACAGCGATAATCCAAAGCTGGCAAATATATGACTACTAAATTTATATTATAGTTCTTGTTTGGTGTTAATTAAATATACTACAGAGGGCTTTTTTATTGTTGCCTGTCAGTTAGGATATCATGAAGGGATCAGCAGAACAAATCCATTCCATATTCAACTGTTTGTAGCTAACATAAATAGTAACTGAGAATGTAAAAAATATTAACATATTTAAATATCTAGCCTCGGAAATATTGTTTATGCATTGTACATACGACTAATCATCTATCGGACATAAATGTTGTTGCAACGGTTTTGAGGGGGCCCCAAACAGTCATGATCGGGGCCTGCTCTACAGACGGAATATATTTAAATTCCTTGTACACTAACCATTTGATCCCAACAAAAAGTTTAGTGTAGCATCACTACATGATACAGATATAGAACACCGAATGTGGACTTCCTGCTACTATTTTTTCTTGAGATATGCTGATAAGGCACACAGACGCACATAGATCAACCACTAAAAACATGATTTTCAGATTCTGGAGACCTCAAAACGTGTAAATATAACAAAAACTCAATTTCGAAAATTTCACCCCAAAAACAAACTTTCTCTACCATATATATAGGTAAGAAAAAGTAATTACAGTTAGCATGGTGATTTTCTTATGCTAAAAACTCTTGAGTAGTGATGATGTCATATGGGCGGCAGACTAATGCTTGCCTCAGGCGGCAAAATATCTAGCACCGGTCCTGATGAAACGATTGTCTGTTGATCAAACTCTCCTATAGAAACATAAACAATACCTCATAGAATATAAGCTCTGTACTAAAAATGTGAGTAATGGAGTTTTAAACCTTAATTATAGTATCTTTATTCAATTATATGCTTAATAAAAGATACACTTTATACCACATTATACACCATTTTATACCACTAGCCACAAACCTAAAACTTTATTTTGCTATACCTGATAATTTAATTATGCAAAAAAATAATTATGCTATAATTTTTTTTTTTTTTTTAAACAATAAAAAAAAAAAAAAAAAAAAAAAAAAAAAAAACATGGAAGACACATTAAAAATTTTGTCATCAGTTAAGGGATACATGCACTGCGCGCACCGCACCTATTCCTTCCCTGAGTCTTTGTGCCCCCTAAAAAAAAAAAAAAAAAAAATCATTACTGATCAGGTAAAACCTCACACCGGATTCCCATTGCCTTCGGCAGCACAGACCCATGCATGCTGCGCGCGCACGTTTTACTTCACTAAAATGAAGAAAATAAACTTAACATATACTAAACTATCACGTTAGGCCAACAGGTACTCAATCCCCCATTAAACCTAACACGAATAATGAAACATTAAAGAGAAAAACCTCAGCCTATCTCAAACTTCACAGCTGTCTATTTATATCTTCTTTCACCTAATTAACATTCACATCGGGGAACGAAAGCGAAAGTTCTAGATGATTCTGCATCAGATTTGCATACAGCGTACAACTGTTCACAGATGGATTCTCGAAAATTCGGTAAGTTACGAGAATGGCAGCTTGGCGAATCAGCAATCGCAAGTCCTACAGCACCGCCTTCAGGGAGGATTAAGGAACTAACCCTTTTGCTGCTAGCCGTTATGAGTGTAGGATCGTAATGAGCGATGCTGCAGATGGTAAGTAAACAACGTAATTGAAAAATAAAGATTGAATTA
The DNA here is from genome assembly GCA_963930645.1 of Salticus scenicus. Taxonomy (NCBI): domain Eukaryota; kingdom Metazoa; phylum Arthropoda; class Arachnida; order Araneae; family Salticidae; genus Salticus; species Salticus scenicus. The sequence goes on from OZ005655.1 coordinate 310,666,062, forward strand.
ATTTAAATTAATGGAATTAATTCTAAAAGGTAAGATATACGTTTTTATTTGTATTTTACTATTAATAAAGATTTATATTACTTTTATTATGTATATGTACAGATAAAGATTTAAAGGGATCTTGGATGATGGGATTAATAAAGGGACCTATTACTAACAATCCCCCCCCTCACATCATCCAATGTCCCACAGATGAAGTGCATATTGCACAAAGGAAAAAAAAAAAAAACACACTAACTCAATTCCCTTGCGCTAAACCACTAAATATATCTAAAGATTATATTTCTACAACTTACAGTTAAGTTAATTTGTTACTTTTAAATTGGAAAATATTTTACAACTTTTACAAAAATACTGCTCATTTTTTTCTTCACTATCAGATCATGATTATGGAACAATCAAAAATATATTAAAGTTCAGTTTTCAAACTGCCTTTTTTTTTTTTTTTTTTTTTTTTTCTCTACATAACCACAAAATTCATTATAAATAACTAACACCAATTTTTTACAAACATTAAAAATAATCGCATATATTTGCTAGAGATGGGAATAATCAAATGATTTTGATAATAGAGTAATTTGCTTTCGAATGATTTTACAATCTATTATTGACGACGTAAGCGTAGAATAAGCGTTTTGTAATTAGTTTCGGTTTCTTCGTATCTACCAGGTTGCTTTCTGTTTATACTTTGTTTTTTCACTCATTTCTAAGAAATTTTAAGGTCTAATCTTTAATAATTGAGATTTATTTAACTTTTTATGTAGACTTTTTTTCAAAAATCAAAGTAATTACTTGTAATAATTATTTTGTTTTCTCCCCCCAAATTCCTGAGCAGTTTTCATCGACATTACAAAATGTAGTAAAACATCTACATGAATTACATTCAAAAGAATAAACAATTTCGCTTAATTTTGATTAGCCTTTCATATTGTCAAAAACTTATATGCATAGTCCATTGTGTAATTTAGTCCTATATGAAAAAGATATGTATTAATTTCTAGAATTTCAAATTATAGCCCCAATATATCCAAATGCTCTTGTGTAGCTCTCTAAATGAATAATCGATGATTTTCATACCATGTTTTGCAAAAAAATGTGATGTTATTTGTATAAAGAAAAAAGAAAGTATGCTCATGTGATTTTGTTAATCGCAAAATATGGATGTTAAATTACAACTACTAGAAATTTTACCCATATAAGCAAAATGTATTTGAAATTTGAATTATTTGTGTTGTCCCTGTACACGAACCATTTGTTCGACCACAACAAAAAGTTTAGTATCGATAACATCCCTGTATAATACAAATTTAGAAAAGAAAAAAAAAATTGACTGCTTGCTATTTTTTTTCTTGAGGTATACTGCTAATAAACACACAGACCAACTGCAAAAAAACTTATTTTTAGATACATTGTGCCTTAAATATAACAAAAACTCACTTTTGAAAATTTGACCGCAAAATAATACATTCTCTACTATATTATGGGTATGAGAAGGTTAAAAAATTGAGCATTAATATCATTAGTATAAAGCTAAATTTATTTTATTATTTTATGTAGTAAATTCCCAATTTTGTTTATTTGTGAATATATGTGTGTGTGTCTTATATCACAATAAATTGGAATTAAAATATTCTTATTTATGTATTCTAATAAAACTACATTTATTATAATTTGAACCCTGAAATTTTTCATGTAAACTTGAAAAATTCATGTATGTATAACCATAGTTCATATATGTGTATATATATAGTGTTACAAAATTGTAAATAACTGTGCTAATTTTTGTATAAATTCTTTCAAAGAGGCGTAGTAAGTAAACTTTCTGAATGTCTTTCAAAGCCAATCCTATAATAAACATTTTTCAGACATTTTTTATGATATTATAATGTACAAAATCAAACAATTTAATTTAAAAATTAATAAAAAGCCCAACAAATTTAAAACAAATACTCAATTAATTGTGACTTTTACAAATCAAATATTGAACAGTATTAACATTACGTCTATCATTAATGACAAAGAATGTTTGTTTCCGATTAAAGATTTAAATCTATATCGTACCTTCAAATATCCTCTTCCTCTTGGCAGAAAGATATTCAATTATAATTCTGTATCTAAGTCTGCCTCGTTTACTAACACTGTAACCTGTAAATGCAATGATCCTTCTTTCTCAAAATGTATTGACAGAGACCATGGACACATTATCACTGGTAATCTCAATATTATTGATAATTATCAATTAAAAAAATTCATGAAATTTGGTACCAAATTTAGACTTTTGAGTTAAAGCTAGCATTCCACAAATCTTTCAACAGTTTTCTTATGACCTAGATTTATTTATTTATAAAATATCTATTACTCATAATAAACCTATTGCCTACTTCACTCAATGGAAAGTTTTAGTGTTACAAAAAATTAAAAATGCATTATTTATCAATTCTTCAAATCTGGTGTTATTTAAAAAATCTGTACTTCTTAACTCAATCAAATCACTACAGGATGACTTTGTGATCACTTATGTTGACAAATCACCTAATAATTATGCCATTATTTGTAAATCCTACTATCTCTCTGTTTAAACTCTTCAGTTTAACTAATAATAACCTTATTAATAACCGAAAAATACATAATTACTATAAACTACTTCAACTTCCAGGGCCGCGCCGACCCGGTGTGCGAAGTGTGCGGCGCACACAGGCGCCAGGTAAAGAAAGGCGCTAGCCGAGGATAAATTATTTGAACAAAAAAAAAAAATGTATATATACGTATATACATATATTGCTTTATTAAATCTGATTTCATAATGCCGGTCTGAAACCATGCGACTTGTGTTGCTAAATGATGCGTCTTGAAAAATATTCTGGCAAAACTTGTGTTCCTCAAATAGTTTGTGGTTTTTTGTGAAAAGGCACGTTCAAAATGGAATAACTTTGTAAAAATGCGCCTACCTTCAGCAAAATTTTGTTTGACCTTTTTTAACATATCAAAGCATTCTATTGAAATTTAAAAGGGCGCCTTAATCTTTCCCCCCCGCCTCCTCTTCTGCCGGAAAAAAAGCTACTTAGATTATTAAAAAACAACATAATTCGATTTCAAAAATAAAAATTTAATAGAACTGGAGATTTTGAGTAGTTTTGCATCCCTTTGCATTATCGATATAACATCTATATTAATAAAATCAGACTTTTGTCTGTAAATTTCTCATATTCGAAAAAAATTTGCGATATCTGCACGTTTCACACATCGTGAAAGCCAAATCTGACATCAGAAAAATTTCTGTGTGTGTGTGCGGTCATTGTGTCTGCATGTATATAGCACTTTTGTCTTGGTATCACGTGAGAACAGCTGGACAGAATTCCACGACACTTGTCAGGAATTACCCAACTTAAAATTATATCTATCAACTTTTGTAAATACCCCCCACCCACTTCTACGCCTGGGAGGGGGGGGGCAGGAGGCAAAAACAAGTTTATATGCATAACTTGGCTTCAAATTACTTCACAGTAAAAAAATTGCACATGAGGAGTCTAGATTTGAGTACAAAAATAAACAAAATAATAATCATTGTCTACGATTTTGGAATTTTTGAATTTTAAGGGGGAAGGAAGAAAATCGATTTTCGGGGAGAAATTTCGTAAATTACGGATTTTGAGAAGAAATTTACCAGAAGTGGTACAAAACTGTTGAAAACAGACATGCATCTTCTTTAGGATATTTCTGAAAACCCATTTTTGGTGTTTGTGATTTTCGATCTTTGGGGGGAGAGGGGGGGGGGCGATATTAGTTTTGAAAAATTTATGGGAGCTCTGGTCAAGAATTTTGGTGCGTGTATTGTTTAGATGCATCCGATGTCTATACTGACGGGATTTAACAAAATTCCCCTCACCCTTTTCAAGGGAGAAAGGAGGCAAAAATAAAACACGTTACCAAGCACAACTCGGCTCAAGTTACTTCACGGTGAGGAAATTGCATATGGAGAGACTAGACTTGAGTCAAAAAAAAAAAAAAAAAAAATAATAATAATAATAATAATTCTGCAATGTTAGAATTTTGGATTTTTAAGGGGGGAGGGGAGGGGAAAAATCTATTTTTGGGGGGAATTTCGCAAATTCCGGATTCTACCAAAAGAATTTTACTAAAAATGGTACAAAGGTGTTAAAAACCGGTTTTCTTTAGGATATTTCAAAAAACTTTTTTTTTTGTTTTTTTTTTGTAATTTTCGATTTGGGCGAGGGGACGTAAAGAGAGGGGTAAATTTTAGATATCCTTCCCCTTTTAGGGCTAAATTTGTCGTGTAAAATCTATGGGAACTAGTTTTTGGAACACGTATTTTGGTGCGTAAATTGTTTCTATGTATCCGACAGCTATTTGTAACGGGATTTTACTAAATTTTTCCTTTCCCACCTTGAAGCCACAAACACGTTTCCAAGCGTCACCTTACTCCAAATTATCTCAGCAAGAATAAATTTTATGTGTGTATTAATTGTTTTCGAGAATTACTTTGTTATAATTACCAGCACCATCAATGGAACAATCTTTTTCTAAATTTAAAATGGTTAAAAAATACTCCACAACGATATTAGACAGGTTTTTAAATTTTGCAATTACATCGATAGCATAAGATATTTTGGAACAAATGGATATGTATTATTCCAGAATTCTCAAAAACTCAAGCAAATGAATTACATTTCACTAAATAATATTATCTCTTTAAATGTTCATATAATATACTTTAAAACTTAATAATTTTTATTGTATATTCTTATTTTATTTACTTATAAATTTATCTATTATTTATATCTGTGCAACGTACAAACATCGCGGCAAAATAGTTTAAAAGATTTTGTAAGGAAAAACACTCATAAATTTACATACAAATTACATTAAAAGTTCAGATAATGAAAATGGGCAAAATTCCTTTCACTAGATGCTTTTTTTTTTTTTCTCTGTTAAGTATTTTTTATCCATATTTACCAAGTATTATTTATTATATGCTCCTGTTTTATGTATTTATAAATTTATTTCTTCCTTTAAAAAAGAAAAAAAAAAAACCTTCCACAATTACCCAAGTCAGATTTTGTCCCTATATCGATAGTCATATATTAATTTGGTCTTTAGAGTATTTCGAGAGTTTTCAACAATGAAATTGAGAAAAATAGAATTCACTATCGTGATTTTTTTTTTTTAATGAGGCAAAATGTTAAACTCATTTATAAGTGCAACATACTGCAACAGTATGACTAATTAAAATTTTTTCATTATAGTATTGCAGAGTTAAACCATTTTCCTAAATGAAGGTGTTGTTGCAACAAAAGCAGATTTACAATTAAAGTGCAAATAAAGAGCAGTTCATTCAGTTTTAATGGGAGTGGGGTGGGTGGGAGGTGATTGTTAGCCTCAGATACAGACCTGGTAACTTAGCGATGAATTTGGCAACATGGCAACCAAACTTGGTGGGAAGTAATTAATTTAGTGTTTCCAATGTTTAGAAGCTCTATCTTCAATAAGAGCCGAGTTCCAGAATTATCTGGATTCATCAATTGGCTTCTGTCGCAGAATAACCTCGAAAGTTCGTCAAATCACTACAGGAATTATAAAAACAGAAGAGACACTCTCAAAGAAATCAAATACTTTTTCCACGCAAGAAAATCGACATTTTAGTAACAGTATGGAAAGAGACGGATATTTTGGATCGTAATACTCACAAAAGGTGTAATGAGTGAGGGAACGTTTAGTTTACTAAGACTATATTTTTTGTGGGTTTAAATATTTATTACTTAAAAATTAGACCCAAACAAAAAGAAACGTTTGCACTTATAGCTCTCATTTAAGCCATCTATTGTAATGCCTCAACGCGGCATTTCTGCACATACATCTACACTAAATCTATCTATATTGGTTTCCTCTATTTGCCTTCGCAATTGTACCTCGTGTTTTTGCAACTCCCTGTATAAGATTTTTTCTTTTTCTGCAAGATTCACTTTTTATTTGTTACTTTTACAATTTCATTTTATTTGATACATTTTTCTTTTCATAACCATTCAATAAACTTAATACTCTTAAGGTTCGAGATTCAATTGACTTGCTAAGGGATAACTTTATATGTTCCTTAAAAAAAAAAAAAAAAAGTAATGTAGGGCGCCAATTTTAACTCTGCACACAGGCGCCTGACAATGCTGGCGCGCCCCTGTCAACTTCCCTTCAATAACTTTAATTATCCTTATATAGTTCTCATACCTAAGTTTCACAAATCTCCAATTAAATTTCGCACTGTCACTGTTGGGTGTAACACTTATAACAACAATGCTAATAAAGCTCTACTGGATATTCTAAAACAAATTTACAATTGTACTTGCAAAGTTGATAATTTATACTGTCTTAAAAATAGCTTTCAATTAATTCAGTACATCAAATCGCTAGATTCAATAGACAATGTTATGACTTTTTACTTTCAAGATCTTTTCAGTAATATTGAGTTATCAGATCTTAGTAATATCATTTACAGTCTTTTTCAAGAATATAAAGCTCAAATTAATCTTCCTTACAATTTTAAAGCAGAAAAATTTAAAACACTTCTTAACTTTGTTATCCATAATAATTATATCTTCCACAACAACGATATCTATTTGCAACAATTAGGCATCCCACAAGGAGGTTGTAGCTCCAGTATTTTGGCAGATCTCTATCTTTATTATTATGAAAAGCAAATTTGCAATGATGATGTTCGATTTTATCGTTACATCGATGATACTATTGTATTTTATCTCAACAAGCACTTACAAAATGGCTTTTCCTTCAATTATCCACCTAATTTAAAGCTAACTCAAAATACTCTAACTAATCAATCAATTAACTTTTTAGATCTCAAAATAATCATCGATAGTAATAAAATTTACACAGATATCTATGACAAATGGCAAGATTTTAGTTTTAAAGTAAACTTATTTACACATTTTAATTCATGTCTGCATCTTTCGGTATTTAGAAACATCATCATTAACCATTTATTTCGAATTAATAATTTATGCTCTGCAAAGTTTAAAAACAAGAATATTAATAAACTGATCACAACCACTGCTGAAATGGGTTTTCCTAAAAACTTTCTATTTTATATCTTTAACACTAGATTGCCTAAGGCAGTCATTTTGACTGCTTTTCAATTTCAGTTATAAAAACAATTGTGTATATAATGACACAGCTTCTTAGAATTTTGTGACTTTTTGTACAACATATAAATGCGTTTATTAATCATTGTAGTTGTCTCCCCCCCTCTTTCATTTCCGGTATATATATGTGTTATACCTGTATTGCCTAAAAGCAGTCATTTTGACTACTTGGAAAGTTTTAGCAGGAAAAGGTGTAGGGTGCTAAGTGGTTCCGACTCTGATAAAGAAACTGAAAACATATTTCAGGAGACCGAAACAGCTGCCGATGGTACTATTTGGATAAAATTTGCTGAACGTGGTATTCCTGGAAGGGCACCATCTGCTTGTGTTTTCAAGGGTGTGAAAGGGCCAACAGGCTACGCAAAAAGGAACATTATGGCAGATAATCTTGTCAGTGCATTCTCGTTGATAATAAATGACTATATTATCAAACATATAAAAAAGTGCACAGAAGAAGGCCGCCGAATTTTGGGGTACGATTGGACAACAACATTACCGGAAATACGTGCATTTATTGGGATTTTATATGCTCGTGGGGCCTACGAGGCAAAAAATTTAAAACTGAGCTATTTATGGTCAGCAAAGTGGGGTCCCGAATTTTTTAGAATAACTCTGCCCAGAGATAAGTTCAAGCAAATCCTACGATTTATTCTATTTGGCAAAATACCCGAAAGAATTAGACGCCTCCAAACAAATAAATTTGCCTTGGTTTCGGAAATATGGGACAAGTTTATTGAAAATTGTCAAGCTTGCTATCAACCAGGGCAAAATATAACAGTTGACGAGCAATTATTTCATCAAAAGCCAGGTGCAAATTTATACAGTATATGCCGAATAAACCCAACAAATTTGGCATCAAATTCTGGCTTGCATCAGATGTTAGTAGCAAGTACATTTTGAATGGTTTTCCTTACTTGGGGAAAGACGAACAACGACCATCGTCAATGCTTCTCAGTGAACACGTTGTTCTGAAACTGGTCGAGCCATACACAAACTGTGGAAGGAATATCACGATCGATAACTTCTTCACTAGCATTCGTCACTTCGTCACTCGCGACGAAATTATTGGCCGAAGAAACGACACTAGTTGGAACTATTAGAGGAAATAAAAGAGAACTACCAAAAGTAGCCAAACAAACAAAGGATAACATGCCTCGTTTTTCCACTCTCCTATATAAATCGAAAAATTCTGTCTTTACAATATATAAAAGCAAACGAAACTAAAAGAGTAGCTGTTCTAAGTTCCAGGCATAAATTTGTGAAAATTGATTGAAGTAATAAAAAAATGTTACCGGACACTATTCAATTTTATAACAAAACAAAATTTGGTGTTGATATGACAGATCAAATGGCAAGAAAATATTCCATAAAATCGAGTTCTCGTAGATGGCTCCTCCAAATATTTTTCAATATTTTAGATTTGGCTACTATAAATGCTTCGATCCTTTACAAAGAGACGACAGGAATACAAATACAACGAAAACAGTTCTTGTTCCAATTAGCAGAACAGCTTTCCACCGATTACAGTGCTGTAAGACAGAAGAAGTCATCAGAAAATGAGGACCCACAAACATCAAATACAACATATTCTAACAAACGAAAATTTTGTCAAGTACGACTTTGCAACAAAAACAAAACAAATATAATATATGTGAAAAATGTCAAAAGAATGTTTGCGGAAGATGTACACATAAAAAGATTTCAACTTACATTTGCTTAAAATGTGCAAATAATGAATAAATTATTTTTTGTTTCAAATGAAGTAATTTTTTTTTTATTGTTAATGCTTACTAATAACTTGTTATATGACTCTAAATAGTATAAGAAATATTAAAAATTAATTTTAAACAAATTTCTTTACACATTAGTTATTCTTTCACAATGCAGTCATTTTGACTGCTTTGGGGCAATATAGGTATACACTAAGTCTCTGTCTTTCTAGTGTTAACCATGTCTCTGTCAGTACAAAAAAAAAAAAAAAAAAAAAAAAAAAAGCTGTGTACACTTTTGTGTATATCAACAAAAAATTATAAAATAATAAAAGACAATAAAAAAGGTGGCAGTTGGGTGGGCAGATGTTTGATTACGGAGGTGGGGTGGTGGTGTAAGGCTGGATGGTTGGGTGGGTTTGTGAAATTAAATTATAAAAAAAAAAAGTAGAAGGCTTGTTGCATTTGCTTTGTATTACTATGCAAACTTTCTTTTTCCAATAAAATTTCAGTTTCTTCCTTTTTGAGTTGTCAACTATATTTAATGTTCTAATTATACTGTTCGACACAATGTGATCAATCGGTGAATTTCATTGTTGCTTCGTGGTATTGTTATTCGTCTGCTTTGGAATTTTGCTTTTTTGAATCCGTATGGTTCCTGTTTTGGTCGTGGCAAGCTGGGGGAGTGTTGCCGGCATGAAACTAGTGTAACCCCACAGGCAAGTCACAAGTCTTGCCGCCTGCCTCCTTCTTCCTATCTTGTGTTTCTTGGGTCGTTTTTTCATTAAATTTGATAAGTTTATGGTTTTAAGTTAAGATTTGTTGTGTTACTTTATTGATTCGTTTGTTTTGCGGGCTGTTAATTGGTAGATCTGGTTTCTTTACATTAGTGTATTTCATCCACTGATATATTTTATCTTATTGGTCATTGGTGTTTCAGTGATCTTGTATCTGTTGCTTGGCTTCTACTATGCTTAATAGATTATCTTTATTATGTATATATATATATATATATATATATAATAAAAAATACCTTAATATAATGTAAAAATTATGAGTACTCCCTTTTTTTCCCTTAAAAGAACAAAATTTTTAGTAATTTTAAAAGTATTTTTATGAATAGAAACATTACTAAATCTAAATAACGCATATTTTGAAAAACAATAGTTCACAAACTACATATAATGTGTGAAAAGCAAGCATTCAAAGAATGGCTACTCTGAATTGCAGCCCAACCGCCAAACGAATTATTCATTTCTCATAAACAAGAAATAAATCACTGCAAATAATTGGAATATAGAATGACCAAGGAAACCTTTGCCGTTAAAATCATTCAAAATAAAATAATTGAAATAATCATTTGCGCACGCTTAACGAATGAAATAATAGGAATGAAATTAACGAACGGATTGATCGAGAGAAATTAACGAGTGAAGTGATCAAATTAAATTAACGAGTGAAATGATCGAATGAAATTAATGAATGAAATGATTGAATGAAATTAATGAATGATTTTTGGATAATCGAGTTAATTGAATGATTACAAATAATTGAGTTAATCGATTATTTCACTCGAATGACGGCACCTCTCTAATATTTGCACACTATACAATTAACATAAATAACTGTTAAATTGATATATCTCATTTATCATGTAACAGTTCATTTAACTTTATTTGAATGCATATTAAATATGAGAATATTCATGAACAGTAGAAACAACAATGTAGGATAATATCACTTTCACAGATCATTCATCCATCATCTTTTGTGTGGGGCCCCATTTCATACTATATTTTACCATTCACTCTTAAAAAGAAGGATTTATAACAGAAAATAATATCGAATTATATATACATATATTCATACATCATTGTTTCTATAAAACTTAAACTATATCAATATATTTTAGCATTTCTTTTACAGTTGAACAACTATATAAAAGAACTAAATTAAATACAGTGTCATAAGTTAAGTGGGACCTAGTGGCAGTTCCAATAAAAATTAAATAAAACGAGGACTCACTGACTTAAAATTATTAACATGCCAGCGATATGCCCTAGCAAAGCATGACAACATACCTTCAGTGGGCACTATCTCATGAAAATCATCTGGCATTTACAATGAACACCCTTGTGATACGCTTCATAAGGCTGCTCTGATTAGTTGAGAATGACTCAGTAGTGGCTGTTAATCATACTCTGACAGGAAAATTAAATGATTAACTTAATGACAAGTAAACTTTTTTTTTTTTTAAGATTAAATTGCATATCAAAATAGCTATATACCAGTGAGCTTTTAAAACAACAAAAACAGAGTCCGTATCAGACAATACATTAATTACATCAAATTTCAATTCTTTTATAAAACAATGCACCTCAATTAATCAATTATACAATATACTAATAAATTATATGCAAAACAACCTTATTCACAAAATATTACTTATAAATTTGTTTAGGTCATTCTTGGTGAGTGGCATGGTAAAGGCATCAGCCAAATTAGATTTACATCATACAAATTGCAAGTCAAATTTATTTTCATATACCAGATTTCTGACAAAAAATAACTGAACATCTATGTGCTTGGAATGGAGATTTTCGATTGGGGATTTTACAAAGTCAATAATGGCCATATTATCTATACTAATATATAAATGCGAAAGTTTGGATGGGTGGATGGATGTTTGTAACTCAATCACGCCACAACGGCTAAACGGATCTGGATGAAATTTGGTACAAAGATAGAGAATAGTCTGGAATAGAACATAGGCTATTATTTATACCGGAAATTTGATTAGATTTTTTTTTTAAATTAATTAAAATATGAAAATAATAAACTGGTAATTCACTTAATACAAGCCATTTAAATTTTTAATTGTTGCCAAAAAAGCTTATGAGGTATTTTTTATTTATTTATTTATTTTTCAACATAAAATGAAATATGCTTTCACGCGAAAAATAAAAAATTACTAAATGTTAAATTGGTCGATGAGAAAATGACACTATATAATTTTAAAATAAAATAGTAATATTACAAATCTAACATATTTCTTCTGAATTTTATTTCATAGCATTTTTTTTATATACTTCAACTTCAGATTTTTTTTTTTTTTTTTTTAGTACTGCGGATGAAACACGCTTGGCATAAAAGCTAATTCAGCATTATATAGAAGGTATTTTCTTATTGATGATAATTCTGGACATTTTTTAAAATTTTGATGCTGAAGTAGATCGGACATTTTTCGCCAAGGAAAAGATAGAAAGAAATACACAAGCGAAGTGATGACGTCACTGGCCGTTCGTGGATGCAAGAAAAATATGTCCTATGTTAAACGCCCATTGGATTTTTTGTAAAAAATTATTAAAAATCGAGGAAAATTATTTCCCGATTTTAATCCCCATATTTAGGTATAGATATGTATTAGTTATCATGTCCATGTGTTAGATTAAGTTATTTTTGTTGTAAAATTGACAAAATTTGAATTTTTAATTTCAAAACTCTCGGGGGAAAAAAAAAAAAAAAAAATGGCAAACTTCCATATTCGATTGAAAACACAAACATTTCATTTCAAAGGATGATATTTACACAATCAATATCCAACTAATATACTAATTAAAAAGAAAATGATAAATATTCTATCATAATTTGAAGTCAAATTTGTTTTCAAATGTCTAAATAAAGTATCTGATATAAGATACTAATATGTTGCAGCAGAATAGATTTGATATTGGTCATCCTTGGCAGAAAAAAATATATCGCCAAATTATTTGGCGAACATAATTTAATTCCTTTCAAAGATCATGGTTATTTTAACAACTTATTTTAAGAGAGTAATGAATAATATGAAACAATATTTCGTACAATGCAAATTACAAAAATATACATCTGGCATGTATATTTTCGTATTACTTTTTGATCACCAAATACAATAAGCGCCAAGAATGACATAGTTTTGAAATTTAAAATTAAAATTTTGTCAATTTGACAGCAAAATAACTCAATCTGACACATGCACATGATAACTAATACATATATATACCCAAATATGGGGAAATAATTGTGAAATAATTTTCCTCGATTTTTAATAATTTTTTACAAAAAATCCAATGGGCGATTAACATAGGAAATCATTTTCTTGCATCCACGGATGGTCAGTGACGTCATACTTTGCTTGCGTATAGGAACAATAATCGCATAAATTATATTTTGGTCTAAAACGGCAACAAAAATTCAAATGTCGCCAAGAGCATTAAGACTGTACCATGATCAAGTTTACGTACTGCCTACCCCATTGAATTTCTCAACTCTCTGGAGTTAACGGGAGTACTGTCCCATATGTTGGAGCTTAAAGTTGGCGTTACAGCTATGCTGATGCGTAACCTTGATGCAACCAGACTGTGCAACGGCACAAGGCTTCGTATCACAGAGCTGGGTATTAATATTATAAAATGTACCATTATTACAGGAACTGCTAAAGGAGACAGCGTTTTGATTCCCCGCGTACCTATTATTCCCAACAACTTGCCATTTCATTTCAAGAGATTGCAATTTCCATTGAAATTGGCTTTTATAATGACGATCAACAAATCCCAGGACCAAACCTTAAAAGTGACAGGCATTCATTTAGGAACTCCATGCTTCTCACACGGTCAATTATATGTTGGTTGTTCACGTGTTTCAAGTGCCCAGAACTTGCACATGCTGATGAAAAATAAGTCATTTAATGTTGTATACAGATCGGTATTAGAATAAAAATAAATTGTATATTTTTCCCATAGATCTTTCATTAAGTTAAAAAAATTTTTGAGTATACTTTATCAGACTCTGTTTTGCACAGCACCACAATGATAAGGTTTCATTACATTACATATTATGATCAAACCGTCAGATTTCACACATACACATCAAAATTTCCACGTGAATGAAGTCGTGGGTAAGAGCTAGTCTATATATAAAATAGGTGGACTTTAATTCCTGAGATAATTTTAGATTATAACATTCCTTTAAAATATTATCGAACCAAGTTAATTCTCGGGCTGCTTCAGTCATAGCTATGAATTCAGCTTCCATCGTTGATAGACTTACACTACGTTTTTTAACCCTTTGTGGCACAAGACAATTCGGTTCATTTAAATTATACTGCCACCGGAATTCATGAACTAAATTAAACTAAAAGAAATTTTAAGGTTAAAAAACCCGGCCTTTTCTGATATGTTATAAACGTGATTTTTTGCTAAAAATTTTCCGGGATGAATTTTTGCAACTGGATCTTAAATTTTGCGCCCTCACAGCGAGGACTGCGCGCGTTAAGGGGTTAAACGTTCGCCAACTTATGGGAGAATTTCCTATCAAAACTAGTTGACCACCGAGTGAGGTTTGATCATAACGATTGGCAGCAAAATCTGTATCTGAATAGGTTATTAATTGAATCTTTTTACATGTTAAATTTAATTTTAAGGGTCATTCCATACCCAATCAACCACTCACTCAACCTGACCCCCTCAAATTTCTATGAAACTTCCAGGAATCATTCTCCTTGATGATATAAATGAGAATATATTTTTAAACAATTTTTATCTTGTTCGATTTTTTGAAACTAATTTTTTTAAATTTCAAAAAATCAGCATTTTTTAGCTTGTATAAGCGTTTTCAATCTCAGATTTCTCAAGTTCTGTAAGGCATAGCACAGTTTATGACCCCTCATTTTAAAGAGTATTTCACAAGGTTTAATTTGATATGCAACATCATTATGTTGGGTAAAAATTTAAAGATAGTGTTTTGAAAAAAATCTGGAAAAAAAAATATGTATTTGGTTATATATATTAAAAATATGTATATGGGATCAGGAGTTATGACAAAAAACTTAGCTACTCTACATGGTAAATTGTATTAAAATTATCATATAATATGCTTACTTTATAAAATACCTGTTTGTTAAAATTCACACAGACAGTATTGCATGCTATTATATATATATATATAAAAAAATTATATTGAATATAATTATGCCTAATTAAAAATAAGTTTCTTTGATAATTTTTTTTTTAGATTATTTAAAAAAAAAAAAAAATTCTTTTTATTATTATTATTGTAAGTTTTATAGCTTGAATGTTTTAGAGTAGATTCTTACTGCGATTAGAAATTATAATAAAGAAACAAAGGTACATATAAATACATTATTCAGTTAAAATTACTGGAAGCTTTAATATAGCTTTACGACATCGAGTACATGTTTATACAAATTAGGACTGTCTCAAAATGTTTTTATTTATTATAAATGAAAACATATATAAATATATATAAATTGTTTCTGTTATATCTATTGCTTCTTTATTTAAGAGCAGCTGCAGTCAATCTGACTGTTGCCACGCAGTGGCGGTTACATCTTATTTATACAGTTACGGTTACATCTCTAACATCTATATATACAGTTATGGTTACATATCTAACATCTTCCCTTTTACAAAGAATGACACAAAAAATGTTATTAAAATATTTACACTATGAATAAAAAAAAGGAAGATACAAATATAAACAAATACACAAGAACACTTACTTTGTTACAAAAACAATTACTTATTTACTACCCCGTACCGGTTAGGGGGCTTAATTATACGACCATATTTGGTAATGTATTGTTTAGAGTCAGATTTCTTTTTTGAATTATCATTATTAGAACTATTACCATTCAAATTAATATTTACAGAGTCTTTGTTAGTAGAAGTAGAACCAGTCACTTCAAAATCCTGTTAAAAAATTGTCTCATTATAAGAAGGTTTTAAAATTCTATTTCTTCTTAAAATGTTATTTTTTTTCATTTCTTACCCAATAGCTTCTAGAGTTTTTATCTCTTTTAATAACTATGCCTCTTTCCCACTGATTTCCAGAACGAATCAAAACATTTTGATTATTTGAAATTTCCGATAAGGGTCTAGACGTTCTATCATAATAGAATTTACTTAAGTTTTGTTTATTTACAATTTTATTTCTGATGTTTGTTTGGAGTTCTGGCTTTAATAATTCTCTATTTATTGGTAATTTAGTTCGTGTTCGTCTACTCATTAAGGCTTGAGCGGGAGAAAAATTTAACCCTTTTATGAGCGTATTTCTATATTCTAGGAGTGCACTGTTAATATCCTGATTAGACTCATAACATTTTTTCAACATATTTTTAGCAATTTTTACACCGCTTTCGGCTTGACCGTTTGATTTCGCGTATCTCGGACTACTATTTACGATTTCAAAATCCCATTCCGATGAAAACTTTCTAAATTGATACGAATTAAAGGGCATGTTATATGCGACTAGAATTTTAGGAATTCCATGCAAACTAAATATCACTTTTAATTTCCCAATTATTTCATCTGCTTGTTTGTTATTTAAGGGAACAATTTCTAACCACTTAGTTAAATAATCTATTAAGACTAAGTAATTATTTTTCCTAAATTCACAAATGTCACGCCCTATTTTTTCAAACGGTAATGACAAAATGTCATGTGAAATGAGTGGTTCTTTACAATTTTTTGGTCTGTACTTTTCACAAACAGAGCATTTAGAAATTAAATTTTCAATATCACTTCCCATATTAAGCCAATAAAAAATTACTCTAGCTCTAGATTTACTTTTTTCTATTCCGAAATGTCCATCATGAATTTTATTAAGCATTTCTTTTCTAAGATCAACAGGAACAACTATTCTACCATTATAAAAGACTATTCCATCTTCTTCAAAAAGATCCTGTCTTAATTTATAATAAAATCTTACATTGTCTGAAACATCTTTTTTACTGTTAGGCCAACCATTTTTACAATAAGTTACTAATTTATTTAATACTGGATCTTTTAAGGTACATTTCTTAAACTCATTTAATTTTTTATCAGTTACATGCATATGCCTTGTAGCTTTCACACAATGAACAATTTCTTTTAAAAACTCATCAGTATCATATTCATTAAGATAAGATCTAGATAATAGATCAGCTACATACATTTGATTACCTGGTACATAAGAGACATCAAGATCATATTTAAGTAACTTTAATTTAATTCTTTGTAACCTACTAGATAAAACATTTACAACACTTTTATTATGAATTGATACTAAGGGTTTATGATCAGTATGAACAGTTATTTTTCTACCATAAATATAATTATGAAACTTTTTAGTAGCAAATACTATGCTTAAGTACTCTTTTTCGATTTGTGCATAGTTCTGCTCAGCCTCAGACAAAGCACGTGATGCATAGGAAATCGGTTGTCCCTCTTGTAACAAACAACACCCTAGTCCACTTTTAGAACTGTCACATTGCAATACAATTTGTTTAGTAGAATAAAAAACACCAAACACAGGGGCTGTGCTTATTTTTCTTTAAGTTCATTAAGAGCTTTTGTATGCACTGGTAACCAATCAAATACTACGGATGTTTTGAGCAATTCTCTCAAAGGAGCAGTTATCTCTCACATGTTAGGAATAAATTTCCTTAGATAATTAATTAATCCTAAAGTTTTTTGCAACTCTTTTTTATTACTAGGTGCCTGTAAATTCATTACAGCTTTAACCTGTTCAGGGTCTGGTTTAATTCCATTTTTATTAAATACATGACCCAAATACTTAACTTCATTAACGCGATATTGTAACTTTTTAGGATTAAATTTTACATTTAATTTTCTTGCTCTTTCTAATACTTTTAGAACAATTTCATCATGCTCCTTTTCAGAATTTGCACAAATTAACATATCATCAAAATAAATAATCACACCAGGTATATCACCAAAATTTTTTTCATTAGCTTTTTGAAACAATTCAGGTGCAATATTTAAACCAAACAGAAGGCGGTTAAATTTAAAACAACCAAAGGGAGTACTAAACTGACATAATTTACTAGAAGGTTCATCTAATTTAATTTGGTAAAATCCATCCTTTAAATCAAACACACTATACATAGATTTATTATATAACTTAGGCATTAATTCTTCAATCGTTGGTATTAAATGACATTCTTTTTTAATAACTTTATTAAGATTCTGTGGATCTAAGCATATTCGAATTGACTTGTCAGGTTTCTCTACTATAACTAAATTATTAATCCATCCATCTGGATTCTCTACCCTACTTATAATTTTATCTTTTTCAAGAGCAATTAATTTTTCTTTTAATTTTGGTTTTAAGGATTCTGGAATCCTTCTGGGGGGGGGGGGGGGGGTTAACTACTGGCTTGGCATTACTATCAATTTTAATAGAACACATTAAATTAAATGTTCCTAACCCCTGAAAAACATCTTTATTTTTCTCAATAAATTCATCCTTATCTTTTATTTCAGTAGAATCTACTTTTTCTCTTTTAATCAAACCCAATTCAATACAACTAGGTAATCCTAACAATGTTTTAGAATAATTATTACAGTTTACAACAATAAAATCTAGATATTTAGTACAATTATTCATTTTACACTCTAAGTTAACTATACCTAGGGGTTTAATTAAATTACCACCATACGCTTCTAAAATAATCTCAGTAGGGCTTAAGGAATAATTACATTTTAGCGATTTAAGTAAATCATTATGTATTATATTTACACACGAACCAGTATCTAATTTAACTGATAAGATTTTATTTCCTACCTGTAACGGTTGTATCCAACTTGATTCCTTAGCACACAGCACTGAATCTACAAAAATAAATTTTTCCCATATTATTAACTCTCTTGGAGTTGAACCTATTTTTACAACCAATAGCAAAGTGATTTAACTTATCACAAATTTTGCATCTTTTTCCAAACGCCGGACACTTTCCCCTGACATGATTATAATTACACTTTTTACATAAATAATTCTTTTCTTTTTTATTTTCACTTCCAGTAGCTGTCTGGGTCCGCGACGTCGAATTGTTCGAAGTCTTAATTTTTGCTTGTTTATTTTTCCCTATTAGAGACACAGAGTCTGCTACGGTACTCGTTTCGTTTAGAATATTTACTTCAGATTTCCGCTGTATTACTTCTGATTGTTTTTTACTTATTTCTGCAGCTCGGCAAATGTCAATCGTCTTTTGGAGTGTTAGATCCGATTCTCTTAATAGACGTTCTTGAAGCTGTTTTTCTTTCGTTCCAATCGCAATGCGATCCCGAATTATACTGTCAGATAAATTTCCATATTCACAAAATTTTATTAGTTTTCTTAAATCTGTTAGAAACTCATCAAAGTTTTCAAACTGTTCTTGATTTCTGCTATTAAATACATAGCGTTCGATCACAACATTTCTGCGTGGATTTGCATAGTTCTCAAAGGCATTCAGAACATCCGCTAAGGTATTTCTCTGCTCATCTGTTAGCTCAAATGTATTATAGAGTTTGACGGCATCTTCACCAATGCAATTTAATAATATTGCTACTTTGACGTCGTCATCTTTCTCTGTATGGCCTCCTGCCTTTAAATAAATTTCAAAGTTCTGTCGAAACTTTTGCCATGATTCGGCAATATTACCGGAGAGGTCCAAACCTCTTGGAACTTTTAAAGAATCCATTCAGGATTTATTCGAAAATTAATTTCGGAACAGTTCTGGTTCGACGCTCGGCTGCGCCATGTTATATCTATTGCTTCTTTATTTAAGAGCAGCTGCAGTCAATCTGACTGTTGCCACGCAGTGGCGGTTACATCTTATTTATACAGTTACGGTTACATCTCTAACATCTATATATACAGTTACGGTTACATATCTAACAGTTTCAGTATTACAAATCACAAACTTTTCTTATAATAATCGTGGCCAGCTTTCTTGAATGGGTTTTAGCAATATACAGAAAAATGTTTTGATGTGCTTTGTTTACTCATCTTACACAAAGTCTTAGTGATAAAATATTAAAATCATACAAATTTAAAGTCAGGTTGTAAAAATAAATAAAATTTCTTACATAATAAAAGTAAAAACTAAATAGTCCTTAGAACACTTCTTCCCGAATCGTAGCTCCAGTGCTCTAGTCAGGGCCTCGAAATCGTTCTTTCTTCTTTAGAAACATTTCTCAGTATCTCGGCTGCATCTCTCCATAATGCTGCTGCTAAGTGGACTGACTTGGCGGTAGAATCCCAGCCATTAGCTTCAACTATGATGGAAAACTGCATCTTACATACATACCAGGAGGAACTGCCGTCGTAGGTAGATAGCTTAATAAATTTCTGATTCTGACTTCTTTTATCTCTCTTTTCAGTTTTCTGAGACATGGTGATTAACTTCTCTTCCACTTTTCTCCCAAGATGTTCTTCTACTTTCTTCATGACTTTCTCCTTGAAATTCTCTTCCATCTTCACAAATCTCTCTGGATGTTTGATGCCAGTTCTTGTAAGCTTTCCCCTGGTCTCTGACGACGGGACCTTAGCTGGAGTCTACTATATTCTTTGGACTATTTTGCTCCAAAACATAGCTCTAGTGCTCTGGTTAAAACTTCAAAGTCATATCGCTGTTCCTTCGAAAGGGTCTCCAGAATATCTGCGGTGTCGCCCCGCAATGACCCTACCAGATGAGCCGTCTTTGCAACAGAGTCCCAGTCTTCAGCTACGATGGAAAACTGCGTCTTATACACATGCCAGGGGGAACTGCCGTCATAGGTAGATAGCTTAATAAATTCCTGATTCTGGATTCTTCTCTCTTTCTTTTCAATTTCCTGGGGCAGAGGAGATCAACTTCTCTTCTACTTTTCTTTCAAGATGTTCCTCTACTTTCTTCATGACTTTCTCCTCGAAATTCTCTTCTATCTTCATAAATCTCTCTTCAAAATTCCTTTCTACTTTCATAACATTTTCCTCTATCGTCATAGCTTTCTCTTCAAAACTCTCTTCTATTTTCAAAACTTTCTCTTCAAAATTTTCTCCTATCTTTATAACTTCTATTCTATCCATTCTATTTTCCATCACTGTTAATATGCCCTCTACTGATTTTTTCACCGTTGAAAACTCTCTCTTCATCTCATCTTGATTAGATTTAATTTCTTCGGTCAAACTGGCATCCATCTTTTCCTGAACTGCTTTCATTTCCTCAGTCAAACCGTCTTTCTATTCTTTTTGTCCTTCTTTCATTTCTTTACTGAGGCTATCTTTCATCTCTCTTTGTCCTTCCTTCATTCTTTCGGTCAATCCGGTTTCCATCTTTTCCTGTCCGGCTTTCATTTCATTCATCTGGGTAGCTAAGCTTTCTAGAAGTTTCTTCATTTCCTGCTCCATAGCTCTAGTTATCACCATTCACAGACAAACCCACTCCTGACACCAGAAATGTTGCATACTTGGGGGTTCGTGAGTTGTCCGAGAATGAAAGGCAAAACTTACGAAAATTCAATAATTTATTCGCAGAAAGTTCCAGAAAAATACAGGTCTATAAACAAAGTATCAGCTTCAATTCTAATAAAGACCTTTAGGTCAATCTTTTAGTCTCTTGCAAAGAGGCTCAAATCAATGCAAGTATTAGCGGAAGCTGGCTGAGAACTGAACTGAACTGAACTAGCCTTGGCGAAGAGACGTCCCTTTTGTACCCCTGTAGAAAAGTGTGGAAAATTCCAGAAATTTCCATATCTCATCAGCTAGTGAGATTAGAGCTTCCATATTTGGTATATCCCTAATAAGGATTTTCTCGCCAAGGTCGCCAAAAAAATTGCCAAAGAGGGAAAAAGTTGCCAAATCCATTACCTTCCTTATTGGAGCTTTTTAATGCATTTTTAAGGGAAAATAAGGCTATTTTAACGCTAAAACGACTTGAAATGCACAAAATTAGCACTTTATCAACTTACTAAGCCTCTTTGAAAGAGTAGTTGTAAATTACGTGTAATATAAATAAGTCATTAAGTCTTAGTTAAGAAAAGACGGGATGTTATTTTGCACCTGATATATTTCTACCACTGAACTATCGGTCAAGGATGTTCTTATCAGGTTGAATAGTTTCATCAATATTGATAGGTGAAAGTTGTCAATAATGTGGAAAATACTTTTATATTTAATAACAATCTTGAATTTCATAGGTGGTTGGAGATGGGTGGTAGTAGTGATGTAAAATACCCGGGTATTTATTTTTAAGGGTATGTACCCAGGTAAATACCCAAAATGGGTGTTTATCTGGGTATTTATTTTTCAATGAACTTTATTCGAATAAAATGTCTGTGTTTCTGTATAATATGGCATTTATATAGAGAGAGAGAAATGAAGAGAGAGACAGAGTGTGTAAAGAAAAGTTAGAAGCATTTGAGACTTATATAAATTTTTAAATTTTCATAAAATTAAAAAAATTAATCAGAAAAACAAATGCAATACGACATCATGCATTTTGTATAAAATATTTGATTTAAATATTAGCTCTTTTTTAGCTATAAAGTATTTTCAGATTTTTAATAGCAATATTAATTAATTTAAACTGAAAGAAACTGTTAAGTTTGGTTTTAAATGAAAAAGGAAACTGATAATGGAAAGAGAAAAAAAAAAAAAAAAAGATAGCTAGATACAATTGCAAAGGGAATTGTGATACTATTTTGAAAAGTCATGAGAATTATTGCAGGGTTTTTTGCAACCATATTAAAATTATCCTAAAATGACATTAAAAAAAAAACGAGAGATTGAGAGATAGAGAGCGGGGTTTAAACTTGAAATATATATATAACAATAGACTTTTTAAGTTCTGTAATAAGATCAAAAATAAAATACAGTAACCGCCACTTAATAAATTCATTCGTTAATAAAATCAGCTGATCAAATTCATTCTGATCAAATTACCAGAACTGTAATCAATTCAATACAAACTACTTTTTAAACCGCCGCTTAATAAAATCAGCATCGTTGGTTAATAGACTAAAAAAAAAAATATCTTCAGCAGCAAAAAATGTAATTCATGCGCACTATATATATATTTTTTTATTTTATTTAATCTGTGATTTTTTTTTTTTTTTTACTAAAAAGGAAAATAAAAACAGCAATCTCACTGTTATCACTTTTTGTCAAAGATTTTACACTTACAGCATAGTTACAAATTAAACATGCCCCATCACTTGTCTCGGTGACAATTTCAAAGAACGTTTTCTTGCGGTAATAAGTTACAAATTTGATTTGGTTCGCAAGTGACTTTTTTCTTTTTAATTATTAAAAGATAATTTCTAATTCTTATTTTGAAATAACTAAGAAACAAGAGATTTAAACGGAAAGATTTTAAATAAATAAATAAAAAATGCATGAACTTTTGGGAAAGTAATAATGATTTTCTTCGAAGGAAAGAGTATTGAAACTTGGGATGTATTTAATTTATTTATTTTGAATGAACAATCTATTAATTATCTATCAAAATTTAATTAATATTGTTTATTAATTACATTATTCGTTACCTTTTGAAATTTCTTTCCATATTCAGGAAAGTAATACCTCTTTCTTGAGTACAGCTGCAGGATCTTTCGCCGGATATAAAAATCAGCTGCTTAATAAAATCACTTTGGCTCAGGACGAATGTGATTTTAATAAGCAGCAGGTACTATATATTACAAGCATGTTGCAAATTTTGACTAAGTGATATTTTGAATTTTACAGCTTCGAAATAAAATATTAAAATTTTTTAAAAATCAATTTTTAGATAATAATAATAATCAATTTAACAGTTTTGAATTTCCCGAATGTCAAAACAGAATTTAAAAATATGTATTGGCTAATGATTTATAATTGGGTAAAATACCCCATACAAGCCCCCAATATTGGTTTTAGTTACCGGCTACAATAAGTAGAGAGTTGCCTAACAGTCAAAGCAGACGCCTAAAGTTCAAAGCAGGTCCTCTTTCTTTCCCTTTCTTTACTCACTTAAAATTGATCAAATGTATTAACATTTAATAAGTAAAAGTCTCTTAATGAAATAAAAAAAATAAAAAATAAACAAAATCCAAAAAAAATAATTAAAGCAGTAATTAATATTCTTTATGTGCATTAGTAAGTCAAATTATTGTATGCAATAAAGTATATATAATTTTTTTTCCAAAATACCCAGTTTTTGGGTATTTACCCAGGCCTCGGGTAAATACCAGGGTAAATACCCAAAAAATATTTACCTACCCACTGGGTATTTACCCAATCCACATCACTAGGTGGTAGCCTCCCCTCACAGAGAATTTATTATCAAATAAAACTGTTAGTAAAGCTTTATACAGGACTTGTCATCTTACCCTTCAATCTGTTTTCATAGAATTTAAAATGTAGGGTAAGAGAAGGTCGTGTTGATGCTACGACAGAAACATTTACTTTAAAATAAAATTTATTTTTGATAATATGTTTAATTAAATAAAAACTTTTTGTATAACTTGTTAAAGAAAAAACATAAGTAAAATATCAGTTTCATCGTGGAAAGTATTCGCATAATAATACAGTAAAGTCTCGTATAACGCGGTGACAGAGATTACAAATAAATAGAAGTTTTATTTTTTAACACCACTAAATTTTTAGAGTACCAATGTATTGTCTCATACACTCGATTTAGTTTTTATAAAAAGCAGTTGCTTTGATATAAAATTGTGTTAAAAAATAAAATTTTAATATTCATGAGGCAAACTTGTACCCGCGTTATACAAGACTCTACTGTAATATTACGTTCAACGAAAAATTTTAAACTGAAATGTGATCATATATTTCCTATCTCATAAAAAAACAATACTATTGTAAAAGTCACTCCACCCAGCAAAAATTCTTAACTTTCTTAATCAGCCAAAAAAAGGATTGATATCAAATTTCGCCGCCGCTATTGAATCCCGGGTACTCAATGCCTAGCTTAATGAAGATCTGCTAATAACACTGCATGTATCTTTCTAATATATCCTAATCTCTTTCAACATTCTTTGTTATCTGTGTTAGTTTTTTCGCTGCATTATAAAGTTATAATTTAAAGTATTTTTACGGCGAGGTGCGTAATAATATTTTAATCTTTACTTACTAAATTTTTTAATAATTAAACTTCTACATAGGGGACGCAATCCTTTTTTTGGCTGCTTAACAAAGGTAAGAGTTTTTGCTGGTCGGGGTGACTTTTACAATAGTATTGTTTTTTATGAGATATCACTTCATTTTGCAGGTTATGTATGTGCTTTTATAAATATAATACATATGCATAAGAAAGGTAAGAGTTTTTGCAGGGTGGGGTGACTTTTACAAGAGTGTTTTTTTTATGAGATATCACTTCTTTTTGCAGGTTATGTATGTGCTTTTATAAATATAATACGCATGCATAATGTAGAAGCATGTATGCATAATCCTCTATGTAGAATTTTAATTAATAAAAAATTTAGTTAGTAAAGATTAAAATATTATTACGCACCCCACTGTAAAAATACTTTATAATGCAGCGAAAAAACTAACACAGATAACAAAGAATGTTGAGAGATTAGGATATATTAGAAAGATACATGCAGTGTTATTGGCAGATTTTCATTAAGCTAGGCATTGAGTACCCGGGATTCAATAGCGGCGGCGAAATTTGATATCAATCCTTTTTTTGGCTACTTAAGGAAGGTAAGAGTTTTTGCTGGGCGGGGTGACTTTTACAATAGTATTGTTTTTTTATGGGATATCACTTCTTTTTGCAGGTGTTATGTATGTGCTTTTATAAATTTAATACGTATGCATAATGAATGTATTTGTGTAATAGATCGATAAAAATTGTGCGTGTTATGCATAGATGTAAATATAGTGTTACAGATTTCTAAATAGTACTAGTTCTTTTTATGCGATTTCTTTTTAAGAGGTTTAGTCACATTATAAAATGTCAATGTTTCACAATTCTAGCTTGTTTCTGCATTAAAAAAGATCCTTCTCGTTAAAAACACACTTTACCAGGGCACGTAATAGATTTGGAGATGAATTTGGTGACTATAAAATAAAATAAACAACCTTACTCAGGCTTTATCTTTAGCAATAAGCTTTTCTGGGGAGGATCCTCCCCTTTTGTCAATTGCAACTAGTGTCTTCTGGCACCGGCTTTTTATAGCATCGCTTCCTTGTAACAAGTAGCGCCACTGCGGATCAATTCTTGCCGATTCGTGGTCATTAATGGCGCTGCTATCGTTAACGATCTCAACGCTTTCACGGAAAAAAGCATACGTAGGATTATTAAAATTGGCTATTTTTTCAACGCTATTAAAATCGACTTTTATTTCACTTTCACAATATGCTTTGGCTAGCGCGGTAGTAGAACGGGCAAATTTTATATTGCTTTCATGCTCCTTAAGACGGGTCTTGATTTTTCTCTTAGTAACTCCTATATAGCTTCCTTTTCTTTTGTCAGGATATTCGATGGGAATTTTATAGACACCGGCGGTACCAAAAGTCTCTAGAGTTAAAAATAAAACCCTTAAAAAAATTTTTCCGCGTGAAGTTCGTTATTTCGAAAAGCAAGTTTTAAATAAAGCTATTAGACAACTTTTAAAAAAATGTCAATGTTATTAATGAAATCGATCATAACCTCCGAGAAAATAGTAGTTTTACTGAATATAATGTTATGAAAAATAAAATCGAAACCTTTAAAGATGTTGAACGAAATATTGCCATTAAAAGACATAACAACAAATTAAAAAACTGGATTAACAGAGAATTTTTAAAAAATAAAACAATAAAAGAACAACCATATATTAATTTATCAAACTACAAAACTAATAGCCATGAAGACGCACTACTGAAACTCGGACCAAAGTTTGTTCTTGACCAGCCAATAAATTTAAATGACAGCATCGCTAAAATAGAAACCGCTATTGATAAAACTCCCCCACAAAATAAAAACCAAATCAGAAATGTAGCTTATAATGAATTGACCAAGAGTACTAAAAATAAAAACGTTAACTGTGCTGACTTTAAAACACTGAAACAAATCAAGAAAAACGAACGAATTACTTGCACCCTCACAGACAAAACCCGCAAAATTGCCATTTTGAATCGTACCGACTATAATAATATAATGAACGACGTAATTAAAGAAATAGGAACCACCATCATTAAAAATGACCCTAATAAAAAACTTATTGAAAAAGTTAATAATTTAATAAAACAAGATAACTGGCCATATACTTGTTACAAAGAAGCGATGCTATAAAAAGCCGGTGCCAGAAGACACTAGTTGCAATTGACAAAGGGGGAGGATCCTCCCCAGAAAAGCTTATTGCTAAAGATGAAGCCTGAGTAAGGTTGTTTATTTTATTTTATAAAATTATGTTTGTGCTTCGTTTGAAATTAAAATAAAGAATTTGGTGACTTTATCGCACCTTGACAACCATTTTGACGATCTTGGTGAAAAAAAATTTATTATCGATAGACCCATTGTCCAAGCTGTAACTTGATTATTAAGTGCAGTTTCCACTGAGGTTGGTTGGAAGTCGTTTCGAGCGACGTAATTCAGAATCCTTTGATGTGGTCAAGAGGTTGGAATGCTTTGACGGGTTGGTTCGACCGGTTGGAAGTACCTGGCTCTAACCCCGAGCTGAGATAATTGAGGGGCCAGAGGCAGATATCTTTGTCAATTTTGCATGCTTTCCTTTGAAGTAACTGCGCAATCTGATAAAAAAAGTTACAACTGATGACAAGACATTTGGCTCTTTGTGTCGGGAGCGTGATTAATGGTTTTTTGAACCTCGAAGTTCCAACTGCAATGGAAACCGGCCTTTATGGAAGTTACTGTAAAATTCAGGATTAATGGCGGGCTATAAAAGGAGTTCCGTTCCGACCACTGAGGTGAGTTTCTCGCTAAGACTCTACGGAATAGAAAGTTCTGCTTGACTAAGTCTCTATCATTGAATTGTAGTTTATTTCTGTATGTTATGACTATGGTATCGTTTGTGCTGTGATTTATATGTTGTCAGCGGTTATTTAAGCTGTGTTTTCTGGTGAAACTCAAGTTGATACTGGGTTTAACTAAGGTGACCAAATTTTTTAAACCCAATTTGAGGACAAATCATCGCATTGTCCTCAAATTGAAAGGACATTTGAGGACAGAGTTAAATTATGCTTTAATTTGCGGACATTTGAGGACAAATTTGTAAATTCAAGAACATTTGTCCTCAAATGATTTTCAAATTGGTAAAAATGTATTGTCGCCATGTTCTGAGCTATCCTGAAAGCCCTGTGGCAGAATTAAGGCGACACATTGACAATGTCGCAGAAAAGAAATTGCCAGTTGCAGAAAGATTTGCCCATAAAAATGAAAGCAATTTCAATTTCAGTAGAAAATAGAAACTCGTATCTTGTATTTAAGAATTCTTCAAAAGTCTACCAATAATATTGATATGTCTTTATAGTTACATGTACATATTATGTGTAAATAAGAAAATATGTCAATATTGTCTTGCAGTTAAGGTTTGCACGAACAAAACTTGTCGCAGAAAGCATAAAACATTTCTGTCATAGGGCCTGAAAGTTTCAAATGTCTAGCTAGTCGGAAAGTTAGTTAAAAATCTATTGCGAGCTTTGTGCTGGTAACGTTGCCGATGGAAGCATTAAAAAAATGTATTGTCACCGTGTTCTGAACGAGTCTGAAAATGTCAAATGTCTAGCTAGTCGGGAAGTTAGTTAAATATATTTTCTGTCGAATCATATAAACGCTGCCGAAGGCAGTAGGGACATGAAACAGTTGACTGAAAGTGTTAAAAAATGTATTGTCACCGTGTTCTGAGCTGTCCTGAAAGTTTCAAATGTCTAGCTAGTCGGAGAGTTAGTTAAAAATCGATTGCGAGCTTTGTGCTGGTAACGCTGCCGATGGAAGCAGGAACCCGAAACAGTTCACTAAAAGTACTTAGAAAATGTATTGTCACCGTGTTCTGAATTATCACCTTCTGCCGAAGGCAGTAGGGACCTGAAACAGTTGACTAAAAGTGATAAAAAATGTATTGTCACCGTATTCTGAGCTATCCTGAATGTTTCAAATGTCTAGCTAGTCTGGAAGTTAGTTAAAAAGCGATTGTAAAATGTGTACTGGTAAAGCTGCCGAAGGCAGCAGTAACCCGAAACAGTTGGCTAAAATTATTGTAAAAATGCATTTTCACCGTGTTCTGAACTATTCTGAAAGTTTCAAATGTCTAGCTAGTCGGGAAGTTAGTTAAGTAAATTTTCTGTCGAATCATATAAATGCTGCCGAAGGTAGTAGGGACCTGAAACAGTTGACTAAAAGTGTTAAAAATGTATTATCAACGTGTTCTGATCTATTCTGAAATTTTCAAATGCCTAGCTAGTCGGGAAGTTAGTTAAAAATCGATTGCAAGCTTTGTGATGGTAACGCTGCCGATGGCAGCAGGAACCCGAAGCAGTTGGCTAAAAGTAATTAAAAAATGCATTTTCTCTGTGTTCTGAATGTCTGAAAATTTCAATTGTCTAGCTAGTATGAAATTAGTTAAATAAATTTTCTGTTGAATCATATAAACGCTGCCGAAGGCAGTAGGTACCTGAGACAGTTGACTAAAAGTGTTAAAAAATGTATTGTCACTGTGTTATGAGCTATCCTGAAAGTTTCAAATGTCTAGCTAGTCGGGAAGTTAGTTAAAAAGCGATTGCAAGATGTGTACTGGTAACGCTGCCGTAGGCAGCAGTAACCCGACCAAAAAAATTTTTGATTGCAAAAGGCACTGGTACGGGTCAGAAGGAATGTCCATGCAAATTTTCAGCTCATTAGCTGCAGAACTCTAGGCTCAATCGCCATCAAAAGTTTTTGTCTTAACAATTACCAGAAGAAGAAGAAAGTAACAGGGAAATTTCGGGTTTTCAAAGTTATATAACTCAGGCCCCTTAATTCGGAGCGACATGGAAATTTGTATGTTTTGTCTTAAGGGTATGCTTAAGGTCTTTGCAAAAAATCATGTCTTGGTGATCAGGGAGCTGAGATACAGGTAGTCGAAAAGTACAAGATGCTATGTCGACATAATAAAGGGCAAAACTGAGAAAATTCATTAGTGGCCAGTGGCCGGTACTGTCAGTTTCATTAGTAGCCACTTTTTTAAGTTAGTGGCCACTTTTCATATGGTAAGACTATTTCTTTCAGACTGCAAAAAGCAATTGTCACCATTTTGTGGTATAATCACCACAAGAAAAATAAGAAATGCATATTATAATAAAATTAACAATGAAATTGTAATTTGGGGTAATGGACATTTTTAATTGTAATGGACAATGAAATTGTAATTTGTAATTACGCTCTTTTTAAAAATCCAAAATTGCACATCCTAAATTAAAATCTGCTTAGGACTGTAATAATAACAGCAAAAGTTTTTATCTTTCAGATAATTCAGTAGTACTTTTTTTTTATCATTCACAGTTCACATTGGTATTTTTCTAGTAAATGAATCAGCTGATTCATCTTTATCACAACCTTTTACATTGTCATGTGTAAATACAGTTAGCAGTTTTATTATTTTTTCTTATTTCTAAAGAAACACTTTTTTAAATGATTTTATTCCAATAGAGTTAAAATATTTTCTCTTAAAAAGTACAGATATGGAAACTTAGCTGCTTCATTAAAAATAATTTACTTAGCTGCCAAATTTGTAGCTTTAAAAATAGGGAGATTTCTACTTTAAAATGGGAAGGAAAAAGAAAGATTTCTACTCCAAAGAAAGCAAATACAAAAATTTTTGAAAAATACACATTTAAGCCAAATCAAATTTTGATACACACATTTGTCAAATATCTTAAATGGGTTAAATATACACTAAATACTATGGAGATAATAATGGAAAAATATTGTGCTTTGCAGGACATTTGATCATTAACTGCAAGTTGAAATGGAGCACACATGTGCGAGGGGGGTGGGGGTAAAAAAAAAAAAAAATCTATATACTTCTTTATAGGTTCTAGAATCCAATCAAGAAAGTTTAAAATGAATATTTGTATTTATGTTATGGAGTGAGAAAGATTGTAAATCACAAGGCTTCAGTGGAGCATGTGATTGCCAATCGTTTGAGGAGGGGGGGGGGGGGAATTACAAGTAAGAGATATTAAATAATTCTACTTCTTTACAGATTCTATAATCTAATAAAGCAAGTTTAAAATAGATATTTATATTTCTGCGGCAGATGGAGAATGATTAGAAATTATAAAGCTTTCTATAAGCTGTGTGATCACGTATCGATAGGGGAAGGGAAAGGGGGGGTTAAAAAATTATATGAGTGAGATATATTAAGAAATTCTACCTCTTTATAGGTTGCAGAATACAATAAAGCAAGTTTAAAATGAACATTGATGTTTATGTCATGGATGGAAAAAGATTGGAAATCACAAGGCTTCGTTTGCCTATCGTCGCTCGATTTTTAGAATCTTTTAAAGATCACAAAAAGTGGCGACTTTAGTGGCGATCGATGCATAATTTTTAATCGCCATCTTTTTCTATTTAGTCGCCATGTGGCCGGTGGCGACCGTTAATTTTGCCCTTTACGACATAATATACACTTGTAGCGTTCACCTTTGACTTCCTACTTTCTAAATTTCATTTGTATTTCTCTGAATGTTTGTTTCAGCTTGGCGGGGCGGAACGCTACCGCGTTCATTGATAAATGAATCTGTGAATGATTGTCTTCTACATCTGAAAAACTAATGAAATCTGAAAAAATAAAAAAAGTAACGAAATAAAAACCACAACCCCTGGAAATAATCGTCACCACAAAAATGTAAACATCTGTTCATTAAAGCATACAGGGACGTATCCAGAGGGGGGCTCTGGGGGCTCGAGCCCCCCGAAATTGTCTGAGACAATTTTTTTTCATGTTCTACTAACCAGAAAAAAAAAATTGTAAGAAAAGTGAATTTTTTCTCCACAATAACTTATTTTTTGTTGTTGTTATTAGTTTGTTTGCTTGTGAAACCTTATTTATTAGCAATTTTCTGTCTTGTAAAGTCCAAATTACCGAAATGCATATTAGCTCTTTGTAAAAAACACTTAAAGAGATCTTTATGGTACTTATTGTTGAACACTGTAATGTGTCTCCTTTCTTTTAAATACTTCTCTTGCCAGAAATAGCATTTTAATTCCATGTGAGACAAAAGATTCGTCATTAACAAAGATCACAGTTGCATATGGAACTTCTAGTTTTGTTAGTTATGCACGTAGTATACCTTCCATAGAGTATAAACTTTAACAATAGAAAGCAGCCAATATAAAGTCTACTTTACAGAAAGACATGTGATGAAAGATGGTACTATCTTATCCTATTTAAAGCAAAATGCCAGTAATCACATCATAGAGTATAGCATTCAGTATTCATATTTGCAGCGAGGCAGATTTTCAAACGAATGTCCAGATTCGCAAACCAGACTGGGCTTTGACTGGACCAGACTGTAGTGGGTACATGCAGTCAACAGGTTCTGTCAAAGAAATTCCGTATCAATTTTCCTTGTTTTCCAAAAGGAAACCGAAGTGTTAAACCCACTTGCGGAAAAAGCCACCATATGTGGCTACTACATTTACAAAACATGGAGGACACAACAGATTTTACTTGCACCAGATACCATTAATCTACATGACAGTCTTTGGATGGCTCCAGCATCGTTCTCTCAATCTTTCAATTACGAGCCCGACTCCTTATTAACTGGACTACCGTGAGTCCAGTTTTTGGGGATTTTCTCCATTTGTCACGGATTAAAGAACTCTCTAGCAGAGACTTGTGCATTTTAAAAGACTAATTCCATCAGTTTTAGGCCCAAGGCACTTTTTAGAATTATTATTATTATTAAATCTTTTCTTGCCATTTCAGATTTTAGGAATTCCATTGTTTGCGGCGTTGTAACCGATCTTATTTATAACGCATAACCATTTTACTATGCCTAGATACGAATTTTAAGGCAATAACTTATATTTGTTTTAAAGTTAAGGTGATTGTGGGGGGGGGGGGGGGAGAGAACAAACTTTAATGCACACGCTCTTGGTGTACATATATATGTGCGGATGCACGACTGAGTGAAAGTTGGGCCCCCTCCGAAATTTTTTTTTTGGATACGGCCTTGAAAGCATAAACAGCTTTAAAAAAAAATAGGTATTCTCCCATAAAATCTACAAAA
Organism: Salticus scenicus; assembly: GCA_963930645.1. Classification (NCBI taxonomy): domain Eukaryota; kingdom Metazoa; phylum Arthropoda; class Arachnida; order Araneae; family Salticidae; genus Salticus; species Salticus scenicus. The sequence continues at coordinate 310,698,955 of OZ005655.1, forward strand.
GGGGCGTCAGTTTGCTAAATGAGAGTAATCCTGTGCAAAAAAAAAAAAAAAACGCATCTCAATATATTAAAATGTCACTGTGCAAAGAAAGTTTCCCATAGATTAACATTGGCTTTTAGAAAAGCAAATGGTAAGTGAAGCAGGCCAGGTCGGCTGGTCGGCGATTGCCGAGGGCCCCCAGGAGACCCCTCAAAACATACTACTTTATAAATAGTTACATCAGAGTAATTTGACTATTTTCCTATAATTTTACTGATTTACAAATAATTTTGACTGAAGAAGTGTTGTGTTCATAATTTCAGGCAAGTTCGCGATCAAAGAACTTAAATGCAAACAAGTATTGAAGCTTTGCGATGAAAACCTTGTCTTTCTTGATTGTTTTAATCTAGGATGCGTGCACAAGTAAAGTCGAGAATGTTTCATTCATTCTTCATCTTCATCCTGTATGTTTGTTCTCCTATCTTAAAAAACCACGAAATTTTAAATGTTGCGATAGTTACGTCTCTTCGGAGCTATAAGTCTCGTAGTAAGGTTGTATTTAAAGCAGTGTCAGAGCTGTGCTAACATGGAACACGTCTATCAATGTGGTGCTTCAAAAAGAAAAGACAAGAAAATCTTTAGATGTAGAAAAAAAATTCCAAATATCTAAATACTTCGTTAATTAGTTCACTTCTATGCCGCAAAGTGGGCTTTTGAGGGGCGAAAATGGTACATTAAATACAGGTAACTCGAATTAGTTTATTAGCTTATAAGTTCAAGCAAAACAATTCTATTATTTAATTTTATAAAATTATTTTTTTAAATTAGACTTTCTTGATTTCAGATGAAAATTAGAGATTTTATATAAAAATAATACTTAAGTACCTTCCACATACTCAATAATTTGAGAAATTATCAGAAAAATCAGTTGCAAAATAATTCTATTATTTAATTTTTAAAGTTAGAGGTTCTTAATTTTGGGTGAAAATTAGACATTTTATTTAAAATCTAGCTGTACCTGACCACGCGTTGCTGTGGTTTTACTAGGCTTTACCTGTTTCGCTATTCGCTGGTCATCATAGTTAAATGATCTTAAAATTTAAAATTACGTATCAGCTATCAATATTAAGATCACACACACACCAGGAAAAAAAAACACTATGAAATCAATTAAAGTCTCGACTTGGGTCCCCGCTGCCCTTAGCGGCAGCTTTCACGCCCGCACTATGCTGAATTAACAGCCTTTTTTTTCTATAAAATTCTGTAAGAAACAGAATTTAATTTAATACGACATGATTTTTTTTTTTTTTTTTTTTTTTTAATCTATTTTTCCATATAAAAGTATGCAGTAATTGTTTCGTCCCTTAGCATCGGTTATTACATTCGTGTCTTAAAAATTTTTCTGTACAGCTTTAATATAAGACCCCCGTTGGTGACTTTCGTTGTCATTTTGATGATGAATTAAAGAGGCTGTCACAATTGCATAAATAAAAATCTTGGCGATAGTTGCTTAGTTCACTATACTTGTACCAGGGTCTTTCAGAACCATTATTCTTTTTGTTATAAAATATAATTTACAATTTGTATCAACTAAATCACAATTAAAGAAGATATATATATATATATATTTTTTTTTTTTTTCTTCCAATATGCTTAGTAATTTATTACTGTTGTGTCCCTTTTTACAAGGTATTACTGTAGGATTTATATTATTATGGTTTCTTCAAAAATGTGATTTGATTGCCTAAAAATAAAACTATTTCACAACCTCATTTTTAAATAATTAACCGCTCGTAATTAATTAGTATACTTATTTTTTCCAGCATGGAACTAGTTTAGGTATGGTATGTAAAAATTATCTAACTATTTATTGTGAAAATAAGTAAACAATATTAGAAAAAAAGCTTACATTTTTGATGAACTATTTTCCTGGTAGCAAGAAAGCTAAATGTAGTTTTTAGGCATGTAAGCCTAATTTTCAAAAAAATATATGTTTTAATATTCTATTTATATATAAAAGTACTTCCACTCACTTACTCACTGACTCGGATTATAGAACATATAGTGTAACTGTAAGCACCCCTAAGAAGCGATCTTACAAAATTCGCCCCCCAAAGGGGGCAAAGAGGACAGAATGTGATTTCATAAAATTCTCTATCTCAATGAAAAAATAAACAGATATCAGTAAAATTTTTGCTTTAAAATATAGCTAAGAAAAACACATAAACACATTTTGCTTTAAAATATAGCTAAGAAAACATATTTCTAGAATTTTAGAATTTTGGCCCTCAAGGAGGATCTCAAACAAAAAGACAGATATACGTAAGTTTTTTACTTTGAAATATAGCAAACACAGATATTCAGAAACCAATTTCAGAAATTTTAGAAATTCAGTCCCCAAAGGAGGGAGGAGGGAGCAAAACGTAATATCACATTTCAAAACCTGATTTCACATAATACTACATAGTTATATATATAAAAATAAAGAAAAACTATCCCTGAGATTTTTATTTATAAATAAGGCGAACAAAATCCCTAAAACTCAATTCTGGCCCGGGCCCGGCTCGGCCCGTACGAAAGCTTTGCTTACCCATCCCGGTATGAAATTGAAAAATTCTGGAATTTTTTTCCAGTGTACGGCCCGGCCAGGACAAAAAACGATAAAATCAGGCCCGATTCAAAAATATGAAAAAAAAAAATGCATGCCTTTCTATGAAAAAGATTTTTAGTATGTGTTTTGCAGAGGTTTTATGTAGCAAAGCAATAGAATCTTCTTCAACAAAACTGCTGAACTTTTACAAGATAATTATATATGAACAAAAGTTCATTATTACAGATGTACAGAAGGCTGAAAGACAGACAGAAAGTCAAATAGAAAATATTAGCACTCATAAAACAATATAGGACTGTATTTAAAAGGGTTATTACTACTAAAAATGCACGTTCAACCATTTCCTCTTATGTACCGTAATGTATACAAATCTTTAGTGCTGCACCGAGTAGCACTTTGGCCGAGTACCGAGTACTTGGCCTTTTACTACTCGGCCGAGTACCGAGTAGCCGAGTAGTTGTAAAAAAGAATAATTGACATGAAGAATTTTGCACATCTTGAAATTTAAAAAAGGCTTTTTGAACACGAAATTAAGTTAAATGGCAATCAGCATGTTTTCATGAAACGTTTCAGAATTTTTGTACTGTATATACACAATTAGGTTCATTGTTTTTTATGATACTTCCAGCTTAGTGGATTATTAAAACCATAATAACTGATAACTTCATTCTTTATTATATAGTCTTTCTCTGATGCGAATCAATCTCGGATAATTCTTAGAGAAATAAAAGTTCCTATACACTCAGGCTTAATTTAAGATGCATGAAGTTCACATATGAAATGAGAACATTAAAATAAATATTTTATCATTTCAAACATGATAGATTTCATTAATCTTCAAATTCTAGAAGAGAAAAAAATAGGTGGTTTTGGGCCATAATTTGAAAAACAACATTTTTGATTATTAAAATATATTTAACATTTTAGTGTATTTACCTTTTTCATAATTATTATTTTTTAAATTAAAAACCAATCTTTTCCTACAGTTTTAAAAGTGTCTTACTTTTATTTGAACAAATATGTAACTAAAGTTTTATTTACTATATTAGTATTATATAAGGGTTCTTTTTTCTAAAATATTTTATTTTTGTGGCAATCAGATTTTGGTGGCAATCCGCTTGCCCGTTTTAACTGCCGAAAGCTGTTTGCAGCAAAAGTTTAATGACTATATTTATATTTTCATATTTTTTAGTTTAGTTATTAATAAACAACTCTTATGAATACATTTCTTTCAATAATACATAAAAATAATGAAATTCTTACAACTACTCGGTATTGGCCGATTACTTAGTCCATATTTGGCCGAGTACCGAGTATATAACGAGTACTCGGTACAGCTCTACAAATCTTTCATCTGATGCGGTAAACAAAATTTTAATGGTAACACAATCATATTCTATAGAAAAGAGGCTTTTGTATATGCTAAAAAATATGCTACTTTCATTCAGTGCACTGGAGAAAAGAAAAAGGAGTTTAGAGAAAAAGTTACAGCGGCAGGATTTTTATAGCTTTCATACCACCTAAACTCTACAGACCACAGGGCACAAAGCCTTACACACAGTAACGTATCTAATTTCTTTTGTTTGAACATGTGCGCAAACTAGTAGTGGCATGCATACTATTTTGAATAGGAAACCATTTATTACTTGAAATAAAATATATTAATTTCGAGACATGCTAAAAATATTTGTGGAAAATCAGATCGCGAACAGACAGACTGCTAAGCAATTAAATTGAAGTTATAGACACTTTTTAACAAAATAAAATACTAGCCTGTAAAATTATGCGAAATAAATGACTGAAATATTTTATCACTTTCCTTTTTCGTTGATTAACGAGGAAACCAGAAAAAGATTCCGACATGGCCCGAGAACAGATTGAAAAATACGGCCCGTGCAGGCCTCTAGGTGAGAGTTCTTACATTTTATGGTGTTCAAAGTTTTTTTTTTTCTTATTACTTTTTAAACTCCAGTTGCGTGGTGCTTTGTAATATATTTTTATTTTTTTTCGCGTGAAACAACTGTTTTACATGCCCCTATGTTAGTGAATATTTATTTTCCTAGTGATGTAAATCATTCACCATTTTTCAGTTGGTCATTTTGCGCGCTACGGTATCAGAAAAAGGGACTATTACGTTTCTATTTTATAAATCGATTCGAACCGCCAGGAAAATCCGCGTGTGGGCAGCTCATGCGAATGAATCATAGGCGCCAATGTAGGCCGCACAATAAACTAATAAAATAAACTGTTGTCTGATCGTATGGATTTCTGCGTCGATGTTTCTTTGTTTCGTTGTGTGTATGTATGTTTGTGTGTTCGCGCGCGTGTAACTGTTCAGGTAAATTTAGTAGTAGAAGAGAAATCCTCTGGGTCCGACGCCTGGAGGGGAAAAGAGGCAGGAACATATGCCTGTCGTACTCATTTTGCCAGCTGTTCATAATACCAGGTGCAAATAAAATAAAATAAATAAAAGACTTATTTTTCTGTTTCAGCTTACTTTCCCGCGAGTAATATTTTGCTTGCTTGGACGCAGTCTTCTTCTAGGTTCTTACATAGAATTTTCAAGGTTGAAACATTTGTAAATAAGTAAATAATAATAATAAAAAAAAAAACCTCCGACACATCCAAGGTGACTGAAATCATCATGTCTTAAAGGTCATCTTTTGAACGTTCTTGTCGTTTCGCTCGACTGATTCTTTATTTTTTTATTCTGTTTTTTTTCCCCCTTATAATAAATGCAATTCGTATATTGGTTGGGCTGGGTAGCATTTCTAGTTGGTGGGTCAATTATCCTTTGAAAGGTTAACTGGTTGTATCAAATTCTTCGCGGTAGTTCTCCCCCCCCCCCCCTCCTTTTTTTTTTTTTTTTTTTTTTTTTTTTACTTAACGTTTTCCCTCTAACTTTTGTGCTATGAGGTGAGAGTAGGGATGTGGGGGCGTATTCGTTAAATAAAACGAGAATTCTGCCATTGAAGACGGATCTCTTTTATTGCCGTAATTATTTTAAGCTTATTCTTCACGCAGTTTAAAAATATAGAAAGAAAGTCTTCGTATCCACCTTGTGGAAATTAGGTAAATTAATATTTTTACTTTACATATGAAAAGTTTCTATAAAATACTGAAAGAGTTGTTTGTCAATAAGTAGCTTGTAGGACTCAAAGAATATAAAATATAAATAAATAAAATAAAAAATCTGTATCTGAAAAATGTAAGTGAAATAATAAAAATTAGTAAAATAGTAATAATTCAAAACATCTGATAAAAAACAATTTAATAAAACAACACTAATTAATTTTTAAATTCAGGTTTTTGTTGTAAAAAGTGTGTATAAACAGAATTATAAAGCATGAATTTAATTAAAAAAAAAATCCTTATAACTTAAAGGATTTTAGAAATTTTTAATTTTAAAGTATAGTTAACATTTGATTTTTAAAATCATCTAATAAAGAAAGAAAATATTCTTATTCAAAACCAAGACCCCCCCCCCCCCCCCAAAAAAAAAAAAAATAAATAAAAATAAAAATAAATAAATAAATAAAGGTAAAACTGGGGGGTGGAAGTGTTTTTTCCCCTACCTTGCCTGTAAACGCAAATGATTTAAAGTGCGGTAATGTGTAAACATCTTATTCGAATGTCATCGATCACCATCACACAAACTGGTAAATTCTTAAAAAGGACGATCCTAATGAAAAGATCTTGTCATTATGATCGTATGGAGTTCGATTGAAAAACATACTATATCAAAAGTGCCAAGTCGCCCGTTTTTCAAGAGAGGCATTTTTTTTACATCTTATTTAATCGTCGAAAATATATGGAACCATTTCCTTAAAAAAAAATAATTTCATTCAAAAATGAAGGCTATAGGGAGAAAAATACTCAAACACTCTATTAGAATGTTTTCTTTTGTTTATTGAACGACTCCTCTTACTTTATTTATACAACCGTTCGGAACTCCATATTTTTAATTATTAATGGATGTATTTAATTTTAAAAAGTGTGAGAATTAATTCCAAAACAGCGAGAGCACTTTTCAAAATCGATTTTGGGAACCTGTAAGATGTTTCATTCTTTTATCTATTCAATTTTCTGACGCTTTTTTAAACTGATGCTAGATGACGACATTCATTCTATTTGAATTGGAGTTTTTAATAAATTCAAACCAAATAGTCGTTAAGGATTTAAATTATGCTCTAGAATATTATTAATTGAATTATTATAACAATTATGAATTACTATGACAATCCCTGTGCTTTATAGAATTTTTTGCGTCATTATAAAACTAACATAGATTCGTATTTTGTAGACATTAGTTTAAATTTATTTTTGGGTTTTTTTTAAATCGTTGTTCGAATCACTGTGCATTCCCCAGAAAAGACTCTATTAATATTATTATCGATAATATTCTCCTACTCCTTTTTAGTTGGTTAAAAGCAAGGCATATATTTTGGAAATAAAAGCATGTGCTGGGAAGTGTATCACAAAAGTATACATAGACAGAAGTGCAAAGTTTTATTGATAAAGATTTTTGGATGCTAAGTTATTTTAAATAATCAATTTAATTTCTTATTAACTTGTTTATGGCATCAAATCATTCTCCAAGGGCTTTTTTTTTTAATAAAGAAAATTTAAAAATGAAATGGGTCGTCAGACTGATTGTTGTAATTTTATTTGCATGTGGAGCCAAATCCTTTTATCAGTTGGCCTTTTGAAACCATCTGTAAAAGATTATTCAGTTTTATTTTTTGTCGACCTACAGATTAAGTATTTTTCTACAAAATTGGGTGCGAGTGTCCTATATGTGTATATATATGTAAATAATAATAATATTTAGCATACAAGATATACATAATTAATGCCAACTTCAATATATATATATATATATTACAATTTCACCCATTATAAGGGGAAACGAAAAATTGAAAGTTTCCTGGGGGCACAAAAATTGGTTAATAGGTCATTTCAAAAATACCGGCGAAAGTTTGAGATAAGAATAGCGGCGGAATTCACGTACGGGATAAAACTAGAGATAAAAGCTGACGCTGTATCGGGAAAGAGGTGTGTGTAAAATAGCGGCTGAATGGACGTGTCTGGGATCCAAAAAATTTTATTCCAAGCTGTTTTTTTTTTAAATGACTAAAGTATCTCTTTGTAAGTATCAACTTAAAGTAAATCATTGAGTATTTTAATGATGGGAAAGTGAAGGGAAAATGTAAATTTTTGCATGCACGCATTGAGTCGAGGAAAAAGAAAGAGGGGGAGGGGGAAACTCTGATTCTATTTGTTTTTTATTTTTATGTGCCCATGGTTCTAAAAAAGAAACATAGTGGAATATGAATCGCACAAGCTTGGAAGAGAGTCGAACCGTGGTATCTCTTTCAAAATCAGAGCGGCATTAACCTCTTGGCCTTGAATGGAAGGACATTTGTCAGGCTTGTAGGGATGACTCTCATTCTTATTTCTATCCAGCGCCCTTGTCTAAAATGATGTCTTTGGTAATTGACCACATTTAAAGAATCTCATATTTTAACTGTTCTTTCCTCCATTTCGTATTTCGGACAGTTGCTGATAGGTTGTAGTAGAGATCTGCCCTGGCAGCTCAAGCCGCGTTCTCAATCTGGTTCCGGGACGAACGGGGCTTTATGTAATATAGATCTGCATCCTCGGGCCTGGATTAAATATTTTCCGCTTTTCCCTTTAATTGGCGAAGAAAGTAAATGATAAAACGTTTCTTTAGTCATTTATTTTACATAATTTTACAGGTTAATTTACCACATAAAACTTTGTTTAAATTTTAACTCAATTGTCTGACTGTCTATTCGCTCTCTGATATCCGCAAATATTTTTAGCATGTCTCGAAACTCATGTATGTTATTTAAGGCCACAATAGTAGTTTTTTTTCCCTTTTTTTTTACGTATGCATGTCGCTACTAATTTACGAGCATGTACAGTATCATATCAAAAGAAATTAGATACGTTAAGATGCTTTATATCCTGAGTCTAGTGTTTCTGAAGGATATTTTTTTCAGCGCACTAAGTGTCATTAATTTTCAGATGCGCAAAAACATATTTTCTATTGAAAATGATTTGATTAGCATTGGTATTTTGTTTACAAAATCACACAAAAGAATTCCGATATATAAGTGGAAATGGATTTAAATAGAATTAACCATTTTAATACCTTTCTACATTGTTTCATGAATACCAATATTTCTGTTTGTCCATAATAATAAATTTCTGTTCATATGTAACTGTCTTCTAAGAGATCAGTAGTTTTTTTAATGGATATTCCATTGCCTGGATTAACTTGGCTATATAAAGCCTCTAAAATACAGTACTAAAAACTTTTTGCATAGAAATGTATTTTTATTTATTTATTTTCTATCATCTCGATCCGTGTAAGCAGATCAGAGCCTCAAAATTTTGGCTCGTGCAGACCTCTGTTGTGATTGATTATCTGAAACAAATTCACGCAGTACGAATTATGTATTAAATTAGTATTCATTAAAATTATTTCCCATGATAAATGCAGACGATTTTTATCTCTAAATGCCAAAAGAAAATCAATTTTTTGCTGCTAACGTGTGATGAAATGCGTCCCCCACACCCCGTAAAAAAATGCAAAATAATAATAAACGGGGGTCCCGACCTTTTAGCTGCTCTTTTACTACTACGGTATCTAATTTTGGGAAGTTCGCCCACTCCTCTCTGCTAAAAAAATGCGCCTGTTATACATTGCGTTACGTTGGGTGCTTCATTTAGTTTTAGTCTTGCAGAAGAAGGGGGTATAATTTAGGGTGTTCGTTTGCATGACTAAGAATAGTGTAGGGTTCTGCGTGCGCACGTTCACCTCTTAAAGCTTCATTGCAATATTTGATCCCGCTCTCCTTAATTTGAAAGCAAATTAAGAAAATGACAGTCGATTAAAACCATCTTTTCCTTGCAGTTAACGCTATTGTGGGGCGGCATAATAGAGAATTTACGTACACTTATTTATTTAATCGTTTATATATATATATATATATAAGGTAAGCAATCTTTAATTTCTAAACATTTTTTTTTTTTAATTCAATAGTAAGTGGAAAAAATATTTCAGTCTATTTTCCTAAGCTCTTAAATGAGAATGATAAAAATTTGTGTACTGTTGCGATTTGCTTTTTCTAAATTTACCTTAACTTACAAATAAATAAATAAATCGGCGAACTTTTAATAACGATATGTCTGTATCGTAAAAATTCAATAATTTCTTTGTGATTACAAGGAGCGAAATGAATTGTAACAGCACATAAACTTAGAAATATAACAGACTTTTTTTTTTTTTTTTTTTTTTTTTTTTAATGTTGATATGAGTGTTTGTGGGGGAGGGCTTGTTATATGAAGAAATACGCCCCATTGTAACTCATTAACTAACACATATTTTTAAATTTAGTTTTCACACTTAGAAAAGTTACAGCTGTTAAATATATATATTTTTTAAAAGCTGATTTTATTATTATTATTTGAAATGCGAATTTTCACCGGCCCCTGTAAACCTTCGTGGGGTGCTTATCATTATAAAAAGAGTACAACATTCTTAGTATAAAATTAAAATGTTGTCACCTTGAAATTTTTAAAGCAATGTATAAAATGTTATTTATCTTTCTCAAAAATAATCGTTCATTTTATTAATTTGTACTGTAGTAAATTAAAAAATATTTCAAATGTTTAGCGTTAATCCAATAACTTTTTCCTTTTTTGGAGGTGAGGGGTATACTTTTATTAAACATTTGCTCTTCTAGAGAAACCTGAGGATTTTTGTCAGGCGAGTCTGCTTTAACCCTTAAATGCCCTTCATCAGCATACACAATTTTGTCTTTTCAGGTATTATTATTAGAATAATGCCGACTGACAACAAATTGTTTTTTTTTAGCTGTAAACCATAAAAAGTATTTCTCCCATGATTTATTTAAGAATAAAACCTTTTTTAATGGATATAAAAATAATTATTTATATCGTACATCTTAACAGCTAATTAAAAAAAGAAAAAAATTATTTAAATTTAGTTTTTTTGTTATGCTCCTAAGCAGTTGTGTAGCATTTTTTGACTTCTCTTTGCCAAGAATGAGAACTTTCGCGTTATAAGCGTCAAAAGTGACATACCTTGTAACTCATTCTTTCTTTTTCAGAGCCCTAAAAGAGATTGACTGGAATAACTAGTTACCGAAACTGCATCACTGACCCGTTTGCAGATTTCATTTTACCCGCTCACCTAGTGATGATTGTTAACTGCGAAATAAGCTAACCCGACTCACTAATGATTTTGCATCTTGTAAAAAAGAAGAAACTCATTTTCAATCCTTCACGAAATAGCTCGGTCAGTTGGGAATAATGAAATGCTTCCAGTGACCACCGTCTCCAATGATCGAATTAAAAAGGAGTTTTGATACCTGTCGGCTAAATCTGCGCAAAAGAAAGTGGAATGACCTGGAAATAATTATTTTTAAAACAGCTTTCTGAAGGCGGAAATGTAAGTTTATAGCTAACTCTAAATGAAACTATGTTATGATGAAAGGAGGAAGCCTCTTGAAAAAAGCCACTACCACCCCCCACCCCACCCTTTAGTCCTATTTAATTTGACCCCGACGACATAGAGTAACAGGCCGATTCACAGTACGTACGAGTGGAGAAATGGCAGTGACAACGCCCATCTCTGACGTCATTTTGACGTCAGCGTTTCCGGTGAGTGAGAAATAGCAATTCTGGGGCTCATTTTCTCTACTCCATCGTTGTGTTAAATGTCTCGTTTGTTTGCACCGTGAACTCGGCTGCTTCTATGCCGGCGAGAACCGAGAAGCAGCGATGGACAAGTGTGCGTTGACGGAGAACGGTTGTTGTTGACTCTCCAGAAAAGAAATTTGCGACAGATTTACAATTATTTTGGGAAGTTATACTGCGTTTTTTAAGAAAATAATCATTTAATATTATTTATTTTAACTTTATAGTTTTCAACATGATTTTTAATGAAAATGATTAAAATAAAGTGAAATTTCATTTTTTAGACTGAATGGGTATTGTTTTATGAATGTGGATATTTAAAATTTTGTCATATTCATAGGCAGTATCAATTCAGTCCTTTATCTTTACACTGGATACTACATTAAGAAAAATGCCTCTTTTGGGATGAAAATATGTGTATCACTAAGCTGTAAATAAGTAAGGAGAATTAAATATTTTTGCATTAAGTAACCATGTATTAAATATTTTGCAAAACTCATATTTACAAAATTCATTGCTTTAAAATTCAAATTTCAATAAATTAAAAGAAGGAGAAAAAAAAAAAAAAAAAAAAAAAAAAAACAGGTGGTTTGCATGATTTATAAAACACTTTGCATCTGTATCCATTTGTTACACTTTTAAACCTCCAACTTCTCATCCTTGTTTCAATACAACAACAAAAAAAAAAAATGCTCTTTAAAATTTTTCGACTTATTTTTTAAAATGTACTTGATTAATTTAATATAAACATGTAAATCAATCATTAATGCTGATTACACCTTATTCATTAGAAAACGTGTTTTTGTGCCTCTGAATTATATATAAATTTCATTATGTTTTGTGATATATAAAGATAATATATTATACTTTCAAGAAATATTTACATAGACAATTATCTAGAGAAAAACACAATTATAGCTAACTTTCAAATGGCTTAAAAATGCTAAAATGTCAATTTGGTGATTTTTGGTTACAATTTTGAAAACTTGTTAAATGATGTATTATACTGCACCTGTCCATGAATTTATACATATTTCAGATTTAAGAAATAAAAAGACTTTATCAATTTTCAATTAATCAAAGAGAAAATTGTGTTTTAAAATAGATTTTGTACACAAAACTTGAAACACACTTTTTGTTATGAAACACTATGTTGCATAACAAAATCTTGAGATTGTTGTGAAAGGTCACATTTGGCGATAAATCGCTTGTTTTATAATGATAAGAGATCCCATATTTTGGTTACAATGCATCTTTCGAGAATATTGAAATTTTCAAAGAAAGGCATGAATGATGTTTGATATGTTATGTATATTGAATGTTATGTTTGTTATTTATGAATGTTATGTTTATGTTTTATGAATGATGTTTATTTGATGGATATTCTTGAAATATTCCAACAAACTATTATTTACATGACAAAAATTGTGAAAAAACTATGAATAAACAATTTTCAACTACTGTCATCTTAAAAAAATCAACCAAGTCATAAACACCTTTTAACTTTTTTGGAAAGTTAAATAAATAAACAGCAATATGCTTAAACAATTTTTAAGTTTACCATCATAACAAGATAATTTTTTTATTTTTTTTTAATGATACAAGATATTAAATAAAAACATATACATACTACTTTCATACAAGCAATGAATGTAAGAGATAAACAGACATGCAAATTGTTTTGTAAATCATGCAAACCAAATTTTCAAAATTATGTTGTATCTCAATTTCATGTTAGATTATTTTGTTTTTATAGAAATTTCTCATTTTGAATGTTTAATTTGCCTTATAATGTTTTAACAACAACTGTCTAAATATCATTGTTATAGGTTTTAATAGATATTTTTTATAATAGGTCATTTATTTTGCATCCCAAATAGTTGTTTTCAGCGCTTTTCAATATTAAGTAGTTTCATCCACGTAGGTGCTAATATTTAGCAATTTATCACTTTCTGGGGAGAAAAAAATGCGATAAATATCTAAGTATTGGCACCTGTCTTAGAGAGTTGTTGTTAAAACATTATAAGGCAAATTAAACATTCAAAATGAGAAATTTCTATAAAAACAAAATAATCTAACATGAAATTGAGATACAGTTGCTACAATAATCTTTTGACAAACTTGTACACAGCGGTAATGTTAGTACTAGAAGAAATTTCATTTTGGTCAATCGAAGTTGGAACATTTATTTATTAGTTATCTTGATACTGCATTACACGACTATTGTTTTTAGACAGTGATTTTAGCATTGTGGAAATTTGCATTACTCCCCTTGAATCAAACAATTTTTAAGTTTTGTTAAATTTCAATTCTCTATACAAAACTACACCGCTCAATTGATCACTACAAAAGTTGGTATCAAAATCTAATAATGCTTATTTTTCAGTTCAAACAATATTAAATAAAAAGCACTAGTTTAACTTCAAAATTATTAAAAAGTTAAAACAAGTTGATTCCTCCCACTTTCAAAATAATGCATCCAATTTTTTCTTACGTGAAAGGAAATATATATATATATATATATATATATTCGGTTTAAGAAAATTAATATTTCTCGCCAAGATTATACTAATGCAATTGTGACAGCTATTTTAATTTATCCTCAAAATGGCAACAAAAATTTAAGTCACTAAGATTATCCTATACTAAAATTGTAATATAACATTTTAAGAAATGGATATAGTAACTATTTAGAAGGAGCAAAACACTTATGAGTTATTTCATGCTTTTGTATAGAAGAATAGACTTTGAAAAAGGTCCTTCATACTGAACTAAACTCCATCTTGTACAGAATTTCATATTTATTACTCAAAAAATAAAAATAGGTTTGTTTATACATGTATATTTACTTTTTTCCCTCTTTAAGTACAGATTTTTGTTAATTTGAATTCCAAATGATTAAAGTGTGTATGAGACTTTAAATTTCAAATTAAATTAATGTGTTTAGTTTCTATCAATACATAATAAGGCTGCAAAGCTAACTATTTATTTATTTTTAAATAAACTTCCATTCTATTTTAAATGCTTCCCTTGTGAAAAACATTTAATGTCGAAATGATCAAGGCCATTAATTTCATAAATAAACCTGGTGATTAATCTATTTAAATATTATTTTGATTGTTTTTTAACTTAATAGTTATTTTATGTATGTAGAATTAAATATTTTGACACACATGTAATGCATTATTCAGTCATCTGAAAATAATCATTAAAATCTCATATGAATAAAAAAAAACTGGATCCAAGAAAAATACTAAACTATGATTCACTTTATTAAGCTGCAAATAGGTAAGAAAAATTACTGATATATTTTTGTATTATTAATCAATACAAAACACCCTTAATGTGTTAAAAGTTTGTGAAGCAGCTACTTTATGGCTATAAGAAATTCAATTATAGGTCTTAAAAATGTCATATTTTGTGTGATGCTTTGGTATTAAAAAAGTAAAGCACCATAGTAGAATAATAAGATAAACTTAGATAAATTAGTGACTTTTATTTCTATTTTGATAACTTATACAAGATTTTGCTTAAAGGAATTTTTATGACTATGTTAAGAGAAATATGGTTTCACTCGGTGCTTTCAGCATTGCTAAATATATGATATTGAATACTTTTAGTAAATAATAAAGAATTATATTTGTGATATTTGAAATAAATTTTTTTCTTTAATTTAAATAGTGAAAAAACTTAATAATTTTCATCTGATTAAAGAGAAAAAATATTTTAAAACAGAATTTTCCTATTTAGTATTTTGAACTGTAAAGATATTACTATAAAGAGTTGCATTTGACGAAAAATTGTTGGCTTGTCATGTATATAGTAATATGTAGAGTTGTCTATAAAAATGTTATAAATATGGGTATAGAATGATTTCATCTAGCGTCCACACCAAGTATTATATGTATATATATACATATATTGTGTTTATTGGCAATAGGTTTTATGTCTATTCAAAATAGATTTTATGCTCTTTAACAAATATCTCTTGAAAATAAATAAGTGAAGATGTGATTGCACACTTTTAAAAGTGCTAGATATATGACAAAAAGTTACTATGTTTGGCAATAATGAAGCTGAATATTTAGACATTGGCTAACAAATTACTCTGTTTGGAAATATTGAAGTCATCGAGAAACTTGGCAAAAGTAAATATTCATCTGAAACACAATTTAGAGGAACAGAGGAAAAAGCAACTTTTTTAATGTTATAAAAGCTTTAAAATGAATTGAAAAACTGATGTAAAAAAAGACGCAGAATTAAAAACTTTGTAAGCAAACACTCTAAATAAAAAAAAATTCATAGCAATTTATAACAAAAATCTTTATATCAATACTAAAAAAAAATATATATATCAAATTTTCAACTGAAATTTAATAATGAAGCAAGAATATATAAATCACTCTCCTTACCTATTTACATCTTGTAATTATATTTTTATACTCCACATAAGATGTTAAGAAGAAATGCTTTAATCCAATTTGCAAATGACTGAATAATTAAAGTTTATGTATATGACAAAATATTCATTATTCACATACATAAAACAATAATATTTCAGTCTGAAATTAAGAACTTATTTAATTCATAGTTAAAATTTTGTTGGAAAAACTTGAGGTAATCAGATAGGTGAAAATGTAAATTAGAGCAATCACGGACTGTCATGTCTACTGAATTTCTACAACTACGCAGTAAGCACAACGTGCACGTGCTTTTGATTACAAACAATATTCCGATGAAACCTTTCCTATTGGTTATATCGCTACGTTTTCTATCATAATCGGTAAAACTGACGTCATTTTAGGGACGCCTTCTCGCTTGCTTCATCGATCAGCTGGCACAACTCGTGTCCGAGTGAAAACGGGCCCCGGAATAGCAATTTCTCCTACTACCGAGAACAGCGATGGAGTAGAGATTCGGCTTTCGGCTACGTCACGTCTCACTCGCTTGTCTACTCGGCCGCGCTGTGAATTGGGCTGTAAATCGCTAAAAGATCGAAACCGCTACATTCGTGGGAAAAATTGAAACGAACGAAGCGCGAGTCGCTTTTGAGAAGGAAGTACACTGTCTCCCTCCACTCCCGCAGCGCCGTTCCGCCCCTTCCCCTCCTCTCTACCACCTTTCTTTCTCCCCTTCAGTTGTATTTCAATAGGCAGGATGTAAACATTTCGCGACGTTACAGAATTGCTTTAAGTAGTGTGGCCGATTTGTTGGGCTAGTATCGGTTTTTAAATGTCTTTTTACCTCAAATTTCGATCGTTTGTTTCTCATCGGAAGTCTGACGATGCCAGATTCTTTTCGTGTCTTTCTTGGATTAGTGGCTTCTTGATCGGTGGATAATTGACTGCGTAAAAAGCAGAGTGTCGTCATCCGCAACACCAGCTGCGCTCGACCCATCAATGGCGTAATTTAGCACCGCCGTAAGTAGCCGTGTGTGTGTGTGTATGTTCTATCGGCGCTTTTTTGAAAATTCGCTCCACTGCGTAGTTCGTGGGATTGCTTGTTTGTTTATTTTATTTTTTTTTATTTCTGAAGGTTTACATTTAAAATTCCAAATGAATTGTTTTACAATTTGATTGAATTTTTTGAATGGTGGAGATTTGTTCTGACGTTTTAAATTTTTCATGTTGCCGGTCGCCAACTGCGACTGCCCAATACGAGTGAAGCTAAATGAAATATGTCGTGAGAGATTGCGTAATCGTTTAATAATGATAGAGAGAAGGGTAATCTCTTTTAAATGGTCCTGTTCAGTTCTGTAATTAGAAATACTTGATATAAACCATTTATTCTTCTTTTTCACTTTAAATTATGCGAATAATTTATAATTTAATTGCTTTTTCTTTTTTTATGAACTAAGTTTTCCTTTGTAATTATTATTGGCGTAATCGTTTAACAATTTAAAAACATTTTCTAAGCAATGATGTTGAGAGATCTTATGATCAATATCCAAGTAGCAGGAATTTTACTTCTGCATGTTTTAAAATGTTGTTGATTTCGATTTGTAATGAAATTCTAGTTTTTCCCACCCATTCTTAAGGAAATGTTTCTTAAACGTTAAATACTACAGCATTATTTTAGTAATAGTAATTTTTTTCGTTGTTTACCAATAAAATTGGTAATTTGCAAAATAAATATCCTATTATGTGGTAACATATTGGGTATTAATTTTAGAGAACTGTCATTATTTTATGTGTATAATATACCTGCAAAATTATATGGCCACTCTTTTAATGAGAAAAATAAATTTTAATTTTTACTTATATTACCTGACTACCATAGGTAATGGAAGTATTGTATTCGGTCCAAAAATTCAATATCGAGTTTTGACCTGATTTACACGTTTTAAGGTTCTCATCTCCCCGAGTCCAAAAAAGTACTTTTTGGCATGGAGAATCTTCTTTTGTGGAGAATCTTCTGGCTATCCTATCTCCAAAATATAAAAGATACAAATGACGAAACTTTAGAATTGAGACAGGTCTGGTGTACATATGAATTTTCCAAATTTTGTGAAAATTGGAAAACCAGAAGGGGGACTGTGAATTCATATCTCATAAAAGGCTCTAGTGATTTTCTTCAAAGTTGTTATATAAATCCATTTCAGATAGCCTTTCTTATGTGTTACGAAAATTAACAGCCATTCTGCTTAGGTAGGTCCGTTTTAGATCTTGGAAATTGATGTTTTAAAAAAATAACTCTACCATTTTTTTTTTCTTATTTTTTAACTTGCTATGTAAACCTTGTTTTATATGTCTTTACACATTTATTAAGTTTCTCTTACCGGGAAGATTTTAGGTTTCTACCAGAGAAAACCAGTTACGCCTAATAATTAAGGCGGCCGAGCGGTTCTGCGCTCAAAGCTGGTAGATGGGAGGTGCCGGGTTCGATCCCAGGTCGCGCTCATCGACTTAGCTGTTCGGAGTTTTCCGTGGTTTCCTCCGAAACTCGCGTAAATACGGGCTAGGACCCCTTAGAAAGACCCCCACGGAGGGCATTCCCCCCCTAGGCCTAGGACACATCAGGAGTCAATCGGCCTTAATTCCTACAACCAACCAACCAACCTAATAATTAACTGATAATGTTTTTAAATTACCTTAGGTTGTCTCCTGATCACATCTCCAAAAAATGCATATATTATGTGGGTTAATGGAAGTCTTGTGGTTGTTTCACACCAGATTTTTTTCTATTATGCTGCATGTTTTTCTTTTTTATATTTATATTATAATTGAGACTTCATATATGTCAGTTACATAGTCTTAGCACTAATCTTTTTCATTTAATTTTTATTACAGATAATTCAATTCCTGAACAAAAGCCCAACCTTCCGCATGGTGTAACAGACAAAGATGTGAATCTTTTCAAAAGTGTTCAAGAAACAGCTTTACAAGTAACTTTTTTTAAAAAATATATATATAATTTATAATAAGTACAAAACTTTGAATAAACACCATAAAATGCTAGAACTCGCAACAATTGTTTCAGGTCGGAAGAAGACACGACCCTTCACCAAGTGAACAAAATAGGCACAAGTGCTGCAATCAAAGCAGTAATGCACTGTGAGTCAATTGGTGTATGATGCCACTTTGATTGCAGCACAGGCCCATAGCTAGACCATGTTTCTAGGAGTGGCAAATATTTATCCAGGAGGAACAAACTATTTTTTCGATAATTCCTGTTTTTTTTTTTACAATTCTTGAAAATCTATATTCTATAAATTTAAGACAAGTTTAATTAGTTTTTAAAATTGGACCGTTCTATTCTAGAATAAAATTTTTTATTCTTTTTCCATTAAAATTTGATCAAAAATACTAACTTATATATCACAAATTAATAATACTATGTTTTACCCAACTTGAAAATCCTTATTTTCTTCTGTATGTATAAGAAAAAAATATTGAATTTCTGAAAGACAATTTACACAATTTGACCATTTTTAGAAAATATCTGTTTCTTACTCTTTCTGTGTGTGTTACGAAATTTTTGTTGATGCTGTAACTTTCGAAACAATCGACGGAATAAAAAAAAAAAAAAATGGTTGATATGTAATTTTGATAAGTCTGTGACTTTGAAATGAAAAAAAAAAAACAATGTACATACAGGGGTAGATCCAGGCAAAAATTGGGACCCTTTTGCTGCCCCTTCACAAAATTCAAATCCTTAAAATGAGTCCCTTCACAAATTTAAAGTTCAGAAAATGGGTCCCTTCACAAAATTCAGATTTATAAAAACAGCCCTTTCACAAAATTTTATTTTATAGAAATAATACTTTTGTAAAATTTTTCCATGTTTACAGTATTATTTTTAATGAGTGTCTATTCATGACGGCACATTGTCGTGATGAAAAAACACATTTTTCATGGACAAATGGGGCTGCTTTTCTTTCAACTTTGCATTAAAACGATCGAATAAATCAGCATAATATTGTTTGGTGATCGTTTTTCGCTTTTCCAGATAGTCAATCAGACTTATGCCCTTTGAGTTCCCTGAAAACTGTGACCATAATCTTTCTGGCTGGCGAAACTGCTTTTGCCTTTTTAGGAGCACGTTCATTAGAAGTTGTTTAGACTGTTCTTTTATTTCTGGTGTGTAGTAATGTATTCATATTTCATCAACTGTAACATAACGCTGGAAAAATTTGCTTGAATTGTGCTCGAACTTGTCTAAACTCTGCTTTGAAATGACTACACGAGTCCACTTTTGATTGACTGTCAGCAATCGTGGCACCCATCTTGCTGATAACTCTTTCATGTCTAGAGTTGTAAAATTCTTGAATAATCTTATAACAGGCAGTTTCTAAATGTGTGCTCTGTATAAGTATTAATTTATTCGAAAATTTAGATTTTTTTTTGAAAATTTGCTTTTAATAAAATGATCAGATTGATTAAAGAAATAATTAAATTTAATTGATTGTAGGTATAAAAATAAAATGAATTCTTCAGGGCTAAAATATAAAATCTTTTAAATTATTGAACATGAAAGCTAGTGATATACCAAGTAATTTAAGCAACAAAGCATTAAATGATTTTTTTTTTTTTTTTTTTTACTAAAGATATTATTTTTTAAAGGGTGACATTTAAAAAAAAAAAAAAAATCTAATTATTTATATTTCTGTACTGATAAGTATAAAGGATTTAAGTCCATATTCTTGATTTTTCAGGAGACGAAAAATAAAGTTAAACTAACTAAAAACTAATCAGAAGAATCGATTAGGAAAAAAGGATTTCGTTGACTTATACCCTTTATACCATTCAGTGAT
This sequence comes from Salticus scenicus, assembly GCA_963930645.1. NCBI lineage: Eukaryota > Metazoa > Arthropoda > Arachnida > Araneae > Salticidae > Salticus > Salticus scenicus. Next base: position 310,719,549 of record OZ005655.1, read on the forward strand.
TGTCAACCTTCATTTAATAACGGGAAAAAATTGAAATAAATATTTTATACCATACATGAATGCTGAATTTCTGACTTGAGCCTTTTATTACCAATGAATTTTCTCAAAGACTAAATGACATAGACTTAAATCCTTTATACCAATCGATAGATTTTTGTTTCTGAGTCTGACTATGTACTTAACTGAAAATTAACATTTTTGGATTTAAATCCTTTATACTTATCAGAACAGATTTTTGCTTTAAAATATTTTACACTTATCCATATGAGATAAAAATGAATTTATTCAACAGCTATTTAAAGAGTAAACGTATGACATTGTTTACAAATGAAAAAGAAATAGTGTGTTGGTAGAAAAAAGTGGCAAATTGATGTATGTAGACAATATTAAATTAAAAGTCAAATTAAAAAAAAAAAAAACAGTAGAGTAATTAAGTTAAATTTCATTTTTGAGCAATTTGTTATTCTAGTTTTCATTGTAAATTTAGCATATTTATTATAAATTGCTAAATTATATTATTTAAATTTGCTAATTTTGTGGTGTAATTTTATTTTTAAACTATAAAATTATTAATTCAAAGTTTTTTTTTTTTTTTTTTTCCCCCAAACAAATTGATTTTTATGCACATGCCATCAAATTATTGATTAATTAAAAATCTTAAATATAATAGATAGTAAATATTTGGGATGCACTGAATAGCAGTTTTGACTGAATATTTGGTCAACTGAATAATAACAATATTCCACTGGCTGATCAATATCATGTTTTTTTTTTCCCCCAACTTCTCTAGTAGTACCACTTACATTTAACAATATTTTAATTTTTAATCTCATGAAAAATTATTATAAAAAAATTTCAGAAACAGTGGTTTATTTAAATGTAGAAAAATATTAGAAAATATTACTTGAACACATAAAATTTCTTGAATAATGATATCTTGTTGCACATATTCAAATATATATATATACATACATACCAGGGTTCCCGCGGGTCAGGGAATTTGAAATTACTGGAAAAAGTCAGGGAAAATTGTAAATATTGCTCCAAAACCTGGAAAAATGATGATATAAACCTGAAAAAAAGCTTTTTGAGCATTCAATTTATATCGCAAGTCACATTACTATGTTGTCTTTTATGTCTCGAGCTATGTTATGTTTTATACTGCGAACTTCTTTTTATGTCACAAACCAAATTTTGTGACTGGAATTTTCGAAAAATAGACCTCGAAAACCTGCTAAAGTCAGGGAATTTTATTTTTAAAATTGAGTAGGAACCCTGACATACATAGTTGCCAACATTTTAATATATTCCGTAGCATTTTTAGCCCCACCTTTATTCCATATCATTTTTTTTTTTTTTTTTTTTTTTTTAAAGAGTAATTTTTTTTTTTATTATATCATAGTTATAGATTGCAGAAAAATACTGTAAAAGTAAAGTGGTGTGAAATAGAGGCAATGCTAAAAATGTTCTGGAACAAATTAAAATTTTGGCAACTATGTATATATAGGACACAGTTCAAAAATGTAGCTATAACAATAAATATACTGATGCACATATTTTTTAAGTAAAAAATAAATAACAGGAAAATTATATCTTAATGTGTCAAGTTTTGGTGCTCTTTGGCTAACTTACATTAAAACTGACACAAATGCCTCATGTGGATAAATTGTGAGCTATAGATGTGACACTTTTTGTGCATGTCGGGGTATTTCATACACATTTTTCAATGACAAACTCAAAATTGCTCTTTTATGACTTGTGTCATTTTTATCTAGCCAGGATGCAGTGTGATCTTTGATCTGTTGAAATTTCTTAGATGGCAACGTCATGCACTCTTCTTCTTAATTCAACTTTAAAGAAATAAAGTCATTATACTGTTACTACAAAAGACAATTTTTGCTAGATAATATTAATTGTTATGATTAATGCAATTAATAATTAATTTTCTTTAATATTACTTTAGAAACTATATTAAACAATTTGTTTTTATTTAAATATAAGTTATAAGTTAATTATTAATTATTCTGAATGATTTTAATTTAATAATAACTAAAAATAGCAGCTATGTAAGAATTTTTTCAAATGATTTCTGAAGTTGAATTTTTATATATTCAGCCAAACTGAAAATTCGACAGTATGGCCAAAAAGTACAAATATTTGATCAATCTTTAATAAACATATGTTTTGTACATAAAATAAGGATTACAGAAATATGAATTATGCGAATTTGATTTATTAAGTAAATGCACAGGCTTATTTATTTTTATTTATGAATATATATTTCCCTCTAAATTCAGATTTTAATGATGTTATAGTTACAAATAGGAAACATAGGCATCAAAAAATTGAAATTTGTATTTTGATATGAATTCATTACTTGCTGTTCAATGCTTTTTGTCTTGAATATGTACTGAATGTTTAGAAAAATTGGTTTGTGGAACTTAATCAGAGAATATTCTCCCATTCAAAATTATCAATTGTAAGGCGAATATCGTGAAATAAGGTCTTTATGTTTTAATTATGCATTTCAAATTGATTGATTATGAATAAGTTTTATAATTTAAGTCATGAACATGAAAAAATTTTATGTAATTTAACAAAAAAAGAATATTCTTGCCTTACATCTGTTCATGCAAGTTATTGAATACACGTTCATCTGAAATGTTTGCCTTCTTAGCTATCTCACACACTTTCACATGCCAGTTTTCTAACACAATATCATGGATTTTGTTGACCATTTCTTCAGTTGAGATCTGAATTGGACCCCAAGAACACTGTGCTTCTGTTGTGCTCTTACGGCCACAACAAAATTCCGTAACCCGCTTGTGAACCACACCATGGGATGGAGCAGAGTCCCCATAATATTTTTTAAAACTTTTCTTCAGTTTTGGTAATTGTTTTTCTTCACAAAAGATAATGTTTTATCAACACAGAGAATTCCCCCCCCCCCCCCCCCCCCCCTAATCAAAACAAAAACGCCAATTGTTTGCTTTGGAATTCAATAGAACACAATGTATTTAAAATATCGTCTGCAAATTAAACAACTATTGTCGCAGATAATAATAAAAAGAAAACATAATAATAGGTGTGCGATCAGAGCGCTATCTTTTTTAAAGTCGCGGACTTATCAAACTGCCCTCGTAAATTGTTGTTGATTGCATTTTGATATGTATCAGGACAAATCATGTGTATCGCCCATCCATATATTCTGTAATTTTTCTGCATTTATGGGAAAGCTATAGCTCAGTTTGTATAATATTTAAGCTGCACAAAACGTGATATGAAAGTAAGTGGGTCATTATGTTAAGCTGTTTCAATGCATATTGGCCGACAAGTGGCCATTACGCTGCAATGTTCGAAAAAACTATATCTTTGTTTTTATAGCGCATAATCAAACTTGATTTATAAGATGGGTATTTTGAAGTATTCCACTTATTTAATTTGATGTGCCATTACTACTCTGCTGCAATTCCTTTGTTTACGTGAAGCTTGTCTTCTATGATAAATAAATGATATGTAATAATCTAATTATGGAAAATTATGCACATTCAACTTGGTTGTATATCAGTCTACTGGTGGCACTGCTATTACTAATTTTCTCCAATTTTTCACCTGACTATATCTCGGCATTTATTGCTTATAACTGCACCAAACTGCTTATGTAAAATTTTTATTGTGAAAAGAAAAGTTACATCAATTAAATTTTTGTGCATGTTATTGAGTAGTTAAGTGCTGTTATGTTGGATTATACACAAGAAAATTCTGTGATGGCCAAAGTATCCTAGTTTATGTATAATTTGTATTTCTTTGCATTAAATTTAGAAAAGATGCATAATATAAATAAACTTATTGAAAAAGGAGAATAGGTTATCAATCATGAAACTTTCTAGAATCAATTTTAAAACGAATGGCATGGAAAGTTTATGGAGGGGAATGGGATTCAATGAGCCATTTGACTTCCCTGTTAATTTTTAAGCTATTTACATTTTTCGCAATCACAATACCCTATCAATGCTTGTTTCCTTCAAAAGTAAAAAACCAGAATAATTGAATTGCAAACGGTGCCCCAAAACATTTAGTTAATTTCAATTGTGGTGAAAATGAAAACAGATGTTCATAACTCAATATAATGGTCAACACACGAGGATAACATTTTTCTTTAATGCAGTTTCAGATGTCTGAAAATTGTTAGAATAATTGTAAAACTTAATTTTTTTATTATTTTAACATATGGGTCATTCCATATAAATTCAAAGAGGTGTGTTGCTCGACCATTTTTGTTTCTTTTGATACTGATGGGCCCTTATGAGAGATGTTCAAAACAACTTTTATTTTTTCTCTACGGTTAATCTGAGATTTTACATAAGTCATCAAAAGTCGTTCTCCTGGTCTAAAATGGGATTATTAGACCTTTATATTTTGACACAAATCTCTTTGAGTTAAATTTATAAGTTTTAATTTTAAATATTAGTATCAAAGTACACAAGGTAGAGGTGTCACATGCTTAGTTACACTGCTGTATCTTAATAATTAAAATAATTACAATAGGTCAAATTCAAGTCAAACATTCAATTTTTGTCAATTTCTATAGTAAATATTTCTTCTAGGAAACAAAATCACAAAATAAAATACCACACTAATTAATCTCTGGAATGATTCTAATCAGAAAAAGAAAGTGCAATTGAAATTCTGTGGCATTTAACCCTTTAAATGTGTACAGTCCCCTGAAATGTCAGAAAAAGGACAAAAATGACATTTTCAGACCCCCCCATCAACCAAAAGGGAAGAAAATTAAAAAAAAAAAAAATTCTTTGCTATTTTACTATTCTATTAAAGTGCTATGCGTGCTGTAAATATTGTTTTGTGTTTTATTAGATTTGTAAAAAAAAAAATATAGCTGTTTTAATTCGCGTAATTTGGCTGGTTAACAAACACTAAAATAGAAAACAAAACATTGGAATTAAATAATTGCAGACTAATTGTTTTTACATTAAAATGAGCTTTATAGTAGTGTAAAATTACTTCAATGAAATTATAATTAAATAGTAAAATTTTTATTCCTGTTTTATAAAAATTTATACCTTATTCCATATTGAATATTGATTGTAAAAAAAAAAAGTAGTACTGCCCATTTTTAATTCCTAATTATTTACAAATAATTAAACATTTGTAAAAAACAATATATAAGGACAAAACTTTACAATAATATAAAGAGGAGAAACCTGGAACATTCTCTATAAAAATTGCAAAACCAGATCTTCATCAATGAAAGATGATACTATGAATGTGCATGGTGGAGGTCAAGTGTACTATGAGCTACTTTACTGGAGTAAACCATCAATGTGAACGGCTTGATAAGCTGAATGCAGTTATCAAAGAAAAGCAGCCAGTATTAGCGAACACTGTTCCATCGAGATAGTGCAATTGTGACGCAACAAAAGTTGAATAGGCTTGGGTGGGAAGTTTTCAGCTCTATCGGATCTCTTATCTATTCCAATTGTTTCAAAATAAAAAATTGACTTGCTTCGAAGCTCTCAATATTTTTGGTCTACGCTAGGGGAATTGACAAGCTGCTTGGAAAACAACCAGTAGTTGCAAATAATGAATCTATATTAAAGCATAAAGGTATTTCTTTAATTAAATCATTTTAAAAAAGGATAAAACTTAATGTTTTACAGATTAAATTACCTTATAAATATCCTTTATAGGACTTAGCAGATTAATTTCGGATGTTTTCACATCCATCTTCAGTGCTAAGTTTTTAGCACTGAAAGCACTGTTAAGAACTTAGCACTGAAGATGGATGTGAATACATCCGAAATTAATCTGCTAAGTCCTATAAAGGATATTTATAAGGTAATTTAGTATTTCTTTAAGACCAAAATCGCACGATCTGAGCATGCGCTGAAGGATATTCCTTTCCCTAGATGCAATCGGAGACCAATAGCTGAAATTTGCACGCTTTGCTTTGAACCAATGAGAAGCAACCGAAGCAGGCTCTATTCCTTTCCGTAACCGTAAAGACGATCGTTCGTGTTTACTTTATCGCATCGACTGCTATCTTTCGTCGTTTCTTTTCAATTTGATGATAAGTATTAGCTTAAAAAGTTCACAATTTCGTACTTTGAACGACAGCAAGTTGTGTATAGATTCTTTTGTTTTATTTCATCCACTTTGTATAAAGCTTATTCTTTTGCAGCTGTCCTATGTTATTGTGTATAATTCCTTATCTTTTAGCACAGGAAACTGAATTTTTAAACTTTTTTTTCTGCATTGTGTAAATTACTTCGTTTATTTAAAATATTCCTGTATATAAATATTTAACCTTTCTTCTGCACTGTATCTATGTTTATTTCAATGATGGTATTTATTTACTTCGCCCAGCTATTAAATTCGATTAATCAAAACTTTTAATGTTCACATCGTACTAAAAATTAACAAAACACTTGATTTTGTATATAAAGAAGTGTTTTATTTTTATTTTATTTTTTAATCTATGGCAAGTTAATGATTCGGATCACTTACACGATTATACAAAAAAAAAAAAAAAAAAAATATCTGTTGTTCTGTAAACATGTAAATTGGTTGCTTGATAATTATAAATGTGTTATGTACTAAGTTTTTCATGTTAAATATGTATTGGAAAGGAGTTTTTATTATAAATTACTGCTTATTTATTTGGTTTAGTTTTCAATTTTTATTTTAATGGTATGAATAAAGTTAGACTAAAATGATTCTTTTATTTATCTTCTTATATTTATGTGAGTAGATAGATAAAACTAAAAAGTGATGAAAAATTAAGTTGTTAATATTACATTTAAAAGGCCAGTTTTAAGTAACAAAATCAGGTAAACTATTAATTGTTACTGAATAGTAGTTCTAAAAATTTTATTGGTGGTTTGTCTGTTTGAAATAAAAATTTAACCAGAAAAAAGGTTTAAAAGTAAGAAATTAAAATTAAAAGCAGTATTTCCAATGCTAAAAAAGATGATGAATTATACGTAATATAGTAGAACTCATGCAAAAGTGTATACTTTATACAAAGTGAAAGAAAAAGGAAAAAATATATATTACACACCTTGCTGTTTTCCAAAAAAGGAAATTATGAACCTTTAAGCCAATACTTGTGACCAAACATTGCCGTAATTCATTCATACATTAGTTGCATTTTCACATACACTGATGGAAAAAAAAATCCCAACACCAGGAAGGAGCTGTGCTAGATAAACGAAATTTGGTAGGGGTGTTTATACATCTAAAAGATGATGTCGATTCAAATTTCGAGCTACGCGCATAAGTGTGGCGCTTGTAGCGACACTATGAACATGCAAATGAGGTTTGCTTTAAATAAGCGCTGTAAGGTTCGTGATCGTTATTTACAGTTGAGATTTGACGTAGTGGGTTAATGTTAGTCAAGGATGCCTCTAAGAAGATGAAAGTAGGGCTACGAGAAGGTGGGTTTTCTTTCCGCGATATTGCAGAAAGACTTGGCTGGAATGTATCCACTCTCCACTGTGCATGAGTGTTGGCAGCAGTGGTCAAGGGAAGGTACTGCCTCAAGAAGACCGGGTTCCGGTCGGCCACGTGGCACTACTGAGAGGGAAGACCGCTGTGTTCGGCGTATGGCTGTGGCTAATCGTACTGCGTCTGCAGCTGAAATTCGAGCTGCAGATGGCACCACAGTGACACAATGAACTGTTACAAATCGATTACTTCAAGGACAGCTCCGAGCAAGACGCCCTGTAGCGTGCATTCCACTGACTCCAAACCACTGCCGTTTGCGACGCGAGTGGTGTCAAGCTAGAGCTCATTGGAGGACGGAGTGGAGATCTGTTGTGTTTTCTGATGAAAGCCGGTTCTGCCTTGGTCGCAGTGATAGCCGTGTGTTGGTTAGAAGGAGGCCAGGTGAACTCCTGCTAGCGACCTGTCTGCGGCCTAGACATTCCAGGGTACTCCTGGAGTTATGGTTTGGGGAGCAATTTCGTATGACAGCAGGAGCACTCTCGTGGTTATCCCACGCACCCTGACTGCAAATTTGTACATCAGTCTAGTGATACAACCTGTTGTGCTGCCATTCATGAACAGCATTCAAGGGGGTGTTTTCCAACAGGATAACGCTCGCCCTCATACCGCTATTGTAACCCAACATGCTCTACAGAGTGTCGACATGTTGCCTTGGCCTGCTTGATCACCAGACCTTTCTCCAATCGAGCACGTATGGGACATCATTGGAAGACAACTCCAGCGTCATCCACAACCAGCATTAAACGTCCCTGCATTGACCGCCCAAGTGCAACAGGCATGGAACTCCATCCCACAAACTGATATCTGACACCTGTACGACACAATGCATGCACGTTTGCATGCTTGCATTCAAAATTCTGGCGGTTACACCAGTTACTAATGTACCAACATTTCACATTTGAAATGGCTCTACCTGTGATCTTGAAACTTTAATCAATTAAATATTGTTACCTAGACAAATGTATTGCTGAAATTTCATTACTGTACAATAATTTTTTCTTGGTGTTGGGATTTTTTTTTTCCATCAGTGTAATACAGATAGTCAACTGAGAAAAATTTTTTGTATGTGTAGGAGCCTCGCCACCTCCCCTGGGAGGGGGGGGGAAGTCCCCCCTCGAGGGGAGTAAATTTTCAAGATGGGTATCTTTCGAAAGGTGTCGTCAATACCTTTAAAACGAATGGTTGAACTATAAATATGTGATCATTTAAAACAAAGTTATTGATTTTTTTTACTTTTAACAAAAAAAAAAATTAGAAGAAAAAAATAGTAATTTTTTTTTTTCCCGAAATTTAACCAAACTTGGTATTTAGTTGGCCCCTGACATAAACTGGTGCTGTTTAGATTTGGGGATCAATCACTCAACAGGTGGCGCTGTGATCATATTTTTTCTAAATTTTTAACATGGCAGTATAAGACAAAATTTCATATAAATGTACATAATGAGAGTTATTCTTAACCTGTGATTGTAAAATTAATATGAATTATCGATAATAGTAGTAGTTAATTAGGAAAAAAAAAATTGTGCATGTGGGGGCTTCGCACGACAAATGCAGCGGAAAAATAGAATGTAATTGTATGTATTAAACCTAACCAAAATATCTATCAAATAATTCGTAAGCAACAAAAAATCCCCCCCCCCCCTTTGAGATCGCAGGTATGCACAAAATCCGTTTACATACAGGGTGCTGATGATTGAGGGTGTCATCTCTCGAAAACGGCTACACCAACTTCAAATATCAAAAGCTTTAAAGAAAAGTTTAAACTTTAACTTAGATAAATAAACACTTTTAATATTAACTATATAATATACCTTTTATTAAATCTCTGCTCGCTTTTAAACCTGCATGCAAGTAGGAGATGTAAGGGTTTTTACTGTTTGATACTTTCACCTTTTGGTTTATAGTATGCATAATTGATGGTAGTGGAATTCATGGGGTTGTTATATATCAGATATTTTTAAATAAACATTTCATAAATGTTTAACTTACTTTTTTTTTTTTTTTTTTTGACTAAATGATATGAAAATTGCTAGAAATATCTTAAAAAAGTGACTGTGTCGAATTCTATTGTAGAGCGTCAACTCCATACAAAACCAGCGCACCCATTTTAAGCTTCATTTAAAAGAGTTAGTATAAAACAATGGTTCTCGGCTGGTGGGCTATTAAAAGATTTCAGTTGTTCTTTTAAATGTTATGAAGACGTCAAATTTTGACGGGTACAAACTAGTATTATATTATTGATTAAAATATAAATAAATGTTATTAAAAAATATTCAAATGCTACGACAGAACTTTCCCGCCAACCTATTCTAATATATTAATATGAATAATAATGAATTGCTCTGTAATGAGTGATGCAAATAGGACATTATTATGAAACATCTGATAAATGAGCATCCTGTAACATTCATGGAATGCTGCATCTACTCTGAAGGAGGAACAATCAAGTTTAGTTTGTGGTTCTCTAGTTGCACATTATCAAACTCTTTTTCTGTATTTGCTTTTATTATGTGTATTCCAATGCACGTAAAATAAATGATGTTCTTTTGTGAGCTTTATGAATTGTAAAAAAAATTGTGTTTGTTTTTCCTAGAATATGGGCCATGGTTCTATACCTCCTGAACCTCAGGGAAGGAGTCCAGGAGCTATTGAATTTGGAAAATACAGTATTGAAACTTGGTATTCTTCTCCTTATCCCCAAGAATATGCCAGGTAATTAACAATCATGGGACACAATCACCTTCTGCTTGTAGAAATAAAGTAAAATAAATAGACTAATGAATAATTGTACAGAAAATGCAGGGATTTGTTTTACAAATGGTTCAGATAAATGGGATAATATTAAAAGAGTAAGCCAAAATATTGGTTGGATCTGAAATGAAGTAGGAATGAAATAATATCTGGTATCCATCCTGTCCGGTTGAATTTTAAATATCCATTGGGGTACCGGATATCAACACTCCGGATACGGATATCCGGAGGAGGAAATTCAGTGCTCAAATTCCTCTTAGAAGATTTATTGCAAAAAAAAAAAAAAAAAAATATTTTTATCAGGTCAGTTTAGCTTGTAAAGGTAATAAAAAAAGCTCACTTTGCAGCAAGTTGAATTTGGCCACTTTAGCAAACAAATTTGACCAAAAGTAATTTTAGCTTTAGGACAAAGAAATATGGAAACCCTTTCTCAGTTTACTGCAGAAATTATTTATAAAATTTTCCCTAATTTTTCTAAAGCCAAAAAAGCAAATTTTTTTTTAGTAAATTTTTTATGTGACATATTTAAACTTTTCTTTTATTAGCCACAGTGCAGTTATTACAATAATGTGAGATATAGTATGAAAAACAAAGGTTTTTGAAGACATTATTTAAAAAGTTACGAAATATATGATTTGAACAGCTTACTTGAGAAACCAAAGGTAATACAAGAAAGATCTCTATTTTGGCTAATCAGAATTTTGAATGTTGCTTCAATAAGTTTGTGTGAACATAATTATAAAGTATTTGGCAACATGAAAAAGAATAATAATAATATAGTGCTGCGCCGAGTAGCACTTTGGCCGAGTAAACGAGTACAGAGTACTCGGCTGAGTACCGAGTAACTGTAAGAATGAATATTTGATGTACATATGAAGAATTTTGCACATCTTGATATTAAAAAAAGGCCTTTTGGACACAAAATTAAGTTAAAGGGCAAACAGTATGTTTTCGTGAAATGTTTCAGAACTTTTGTAGTGTATATATGTACACAATTACGTTCATTGTTATATCCAATACTTCCAGCTTAGTGGATTATTAAAACCATAATAACTGGTAACTTCATTCTTTATCATATAGTCTTTCTCAGATGCGAATCATTCTCAGATAATTCTTAGAGAGTATAGAAGTTCCTATGCATTCTGACTTATTTTAAGTTGCATGAAATTTACGTATGAAATGAGAACATTAAAATAAATATTTTATCATTTCAAACATGATAGATTTCATTAATCTTCAAATTCTAGAAGAGTAAAAAAGATAGGTGGTTTTGGGTCATAATTTGCAAAACGACAGATTTGATTATTAAAATATATTTTTAGTAACATTTTAGTGTTTACCTTTTTCATAATTATTATTTTTTTTTAATTAAAAATGAATCTTTTCTTACAGTTTTAAAAGTGTCTTATTTTTTATTTGCACAAATATGTAACTAAAGTTTTATCTAGTATTATATAAGGGTTTTTTTTTCTAAAATATTTTATTCTTGTCTGTTTTATAAGTACAATTTTATGTACTAAGTTTTTATTAAAAAAAATTGCATATTACACACACACAAGATGGTTATACTTAAATTCGTGTAACTAAATGGATAAGCTCATATCATGAATCATCTCTATACCGAGTTTGGTGGCAATCTACTCGCCCATTTTAACTGCAGAAAGCTGTTTGCAGCAAAAGTTTAATGACTTTCTATATATATATTCATTATTTTTTAGTTTAGTTATTAATAAACAACTGTTATGAATACATTTCTTTGAGTAATACATAAAACTAATGAAATTCTTAAAACTACTCGGTATTGGCCGAGTATCGAGTATATACCGAGTACTCGGTACAGTTCTAGAAGAATATACTGATAAATTTGCACTACCGTACTGATTGCTGAGCTTTTATCTGTTTTTCAAAATATTCATTTGATAAATGATGATACGGCGACACTTTTCAAAGTCAGGCAGCAATTCTGATTTCTGGCACTTAATGATATCTGGTTGTGAGAGTGATTCGGAAAGTTAGGACATTGTCATAATCTTCCAGAAATATTCAATTAAAAAAAAAAAAGAAAATTTTTTTTTAAAAAAATTGCTTTAATCACAAAATTAGCATTCTTGAAAATTTTTGAAAAAATAATAATAATAATAATAATAATAATAATAAAATCCTTATATAAAAACAGAATTTCATTTTTTAAATCACTTTTTTTAAACTAATTTCTAAAGTGGAAAAAAAAAAGTTTTTTTTTAATGCAAGCAACAAGAAATACAATTAATTGCCTAAATAAATAAAGAACTTGATTTTGAATAAAATTTAAGGAAGTCTAATAGATAAAATGAATGGTGTCATAACTTGTAACTGGAGATCCATTTGAAGGAACTCAATATTTCTTTATTAGCTTGAAATACCTAAAATTGAACTGAGCTTGGAAAATCTTATAGTGCGTGTTACATTTAAAGTTATAATAATAATTAAAAAAAAAAAAAACAACTTATATAACTTCTACATTAATTTCTTTGAATCTCTATTCAAAAAAATTAATGTAGAAGCTATGGAAGTTTTTTTACTATATGCAGTCCAATATTACCAACTGTTACAAAATATGATTTTGTTTGCAAGATATGCTTAAAAATAGAACAAATAGAAAAAAGTAAAAAATAAATAAATAAATGTCTTCCCGTGCCGTACCTTGTTAATTACCTTGTATGATTTCACTGCCACTGGCAACCAAGCTATTGTATAGAGGAATTTGTAATGAAAATTATTTATTATATTTATTCCATGTTTACTTTCTGAAAATTTGCAATTGTTAAATTTTTTCTTGTCTTTAAAAAAGGGTTTTTTTTTTTATGTTAATGTTTCATTTTGAAGTAATAAAGTGCAAAAAGGCACATTGCTCATTTTTTTTCTATTTTATAAGTTCAAAATGAATATTAAAAATTCAAGAAATAAATTTTGGGAAAAACAAAGGCAAATTTAATAAATTCTATTTTTCATAATAAAAACAGAATTTAAAAAAAAAAAAAAAAAATGTTAATTCTCATAACAATTTTCCCTATATAAGTAAGTGGGATTCAGCTTTTGGCAATAATGTATGGAGGGTCTCAGAGCTGCAGAACAAACATAGGCACCTCATTTATATAGATTATTCAATCATTATACATGCAAAACATGCATTAAAAATTATTGTAACGCCTTAGCTTTACACAATTTAAAAAATCATTAAATCATAATTTCTATGTTTTGTTTTATTTATTTTTTAATTTGGTAATTATTCATATTTTTCTTTGAACAATTCTGTTTACTTGTAACTTTTAATGTATTAGTTTTACCTTTTAATTTAGAAATTTATTCGTCAACCATGAAAATTCATTTCAGAAATTTTTAGAGTGGAAGACTGATATTTTATACCAACTACGTGAAAAATACCAGAGCCAGGAATCGAACCCGGGCCTTCCGCTTTACGCGCGGATGCTCAAACCATCGAGCTACCCTGGCTGATTACCAGCTAGGCATTTTTCACATAGCATTCGTTGGCAAAGTCACCGAGTCTGTCCACACAGCTGTGTTTACAGACTCGGTGACTTTGCCAACGAATGTTATGTGAAAAATGCCTAGCTGGTAATCAGCCAGGGTAGCTCGATGGTTTGAGCATCCGCGCGTAAAGCGGAAGGCCCGGGTTCGATTCCTGGCTCTGGTATTTTTCACGTAGTTGGTATAAAATATCAGCCTTCCACTCCAAAAATTTCTGAAAGTATTAGTTTTACTTTACAAAACCTTCATAATTTAGAGACTGAAAATTTTCCGTTTAAAAATTTTCTGGAAAACCTATCCATATCTGACAGCATGGGTCTGTCCAGGTTTTTTTTTTTTTTTTTTTTTTTTGTCCAGGGTCCTATTTTTGTGAAAAATTTTCGTATTTTTGTGAATTTTTCTTATTTTTGGGGCATTTTTTTTCTGACATAGTTATCATTTTTATTTTTGTGAAAATTCATTTCACAAATTTTATCTGCTCACACGCACACATATGTATATATGTTTCATCTAGACAGTTTCAGGAGGGTGCTCTGCCCTGCCTGCCCTTTGACTGAAAAAATGGCACCCTTCTTGCCTTTAATCTAAAAAAGTTGCGCCTTTGCATTTATTGAAAATAACCTTCAAATTGAAGATACGCTATAAATAAGTGTAATGTATTGTGCATAACAATCAACAGTGTTGTCGCCAATATGGCTTAATTTAACATTTAGCAAAGCATAATATCATGCAGTGGAAACAACTCCATTAGTTAGCTCAAAGACTTAAGTTAATGTGTATAAGGCAGTTCAAAAGAATGACAAAGTCATTATAAAACAAACTAACAATTTTATTGAACAAACTTAACAAGAAAAATTAAAAACTTAACAATTGAAATATTTAATAAAAGTTGAAACAATCATTTAAATTCATCTCAGGCAAATGATAAAAATTAGCGTCCAGCACTAACTCAATTTAAAACTTTATATTCAAAAATAAGTTAATCTTAAATCTTATATAAATGTAAAAAACGATGTCAACTCTTAAAGTTAACAAACAACATTTCTCAAAGAACATGGCAGGCATACGACGTTAACCCTAAAGGCCAACGAACAACAGACACAAATAACCTGACTCCATGGTTCAAACTTTTATAATGAACGGCAACACTACACGGAAGGGAAACGGGAGGAAAAGGTAAACAAACTTGAAAACTAAAGCCACATTGTATTTTAATTACTTATATCTGAAGAAATTATTTTAAATGAAGGAAAAATAATTTAATAAAACAACTTTCATGTTTAAACTTAATGTAACACCTTCATTACGACTAGTAAACAGAGCTATCGCTAATGCAGCAAACTAAAAACTGACCGCCGAATGCAATGAAGTTAGCTCTTATATACTATTCAAAGGATTCCAACATGCATCCAATGACTAGCGATATCAAATAACGTCACACTTAATTTGCATTTTTCCTTTCGGAAGTAATTACGACGCCATCTATTGAACTTAAACTAAACTTATTAGTTTAATTTAGCGATCGCTGAAAGAACGCGTGAACAAAAAAAAGCCGATGATAAACATCGTTTAAATTTCCAGGTGTTGTACAAAAAACAAAGTATATCTTTCAGAATAAACAGTAAGTGGCAATATTTCACATTTACTTTAATTTATATCCATAATTACTTCCATGCAAAAATTACATTAACTTTATTCAAGATAAAAACGTTTTTCTATAATGTAAACAAAACTTATTTAAACCTTTTAAAACTTATCAGCTATCCAATTGAATCAAATTTTTCCTAAACGATGTAATAAAATCAATTTAATTTAATTCATTTATAGTTTACAGAGAAAACAACATGGAAGCAAGAATAAATCAAATAAACAGTCGTTCATATATCAGTAACAAGCAAAATTAAGTTGTAAAGAAAGTTAAAGTTTAAAAGTTTTTCTTTATTTGTACTTAAAATTGAAATTTTAAAGTAAATGTCTGGATTTTAAATACTAAATGAGCCCTTAAGAATCCAAAACTGCCCATATAAATCTAGAAAATGCCTTTTCATTAGCAGCACATTGCCCATTTTATAAACCTGGGGGACAAAACTGATATATATGCTTATGCTTTTAATGGAGGATTACAACTCATAGGTGAAACCTCCCAAAAAACTAGTGTTTCAGAAAAAAAAAAAAAAAACCTCTGAATTTCAAATGATACTCAAATCATTTAGACAGAAGCCCTAATCTTTCTGTATCTTGTTATCAGCCAATCAATAAAAGAGGAGCAACGTAATAGTCTGAATTACGGGAATTTCCTCCCGTAACTGTACGGCCCTGCTTCATCTTTACTAAGCGATCAAATTGCTGACAAAATTATGAAAATACAAAATCACACATCTATAGCTATGCTACTCTACAAACCACATACTAAAGAATTACAAACTAAACAAACACAACGCGGCAAAAATATGTTGCCAAAATATTTATGTAATTTTTCACAGAAAAATTTCGTCACATCAAGGAAAGGTACACCACACCCATTATCGTTTTTGACGTTATTCCTTTACTAATCAGCGTGGACTCCGCGAGAAATGGAGGCGTGGTTTTATTGTCATGTAGTAGCGATAGTGACTAGTACGAGAACATAACAGAAAATTGATATGATGCAATGTTTATATATTGCTAAGCAGATGTTTTTGCTCAGTATTATTTTATAAATGTTTTTTTTTTCCAAAAATTTTTAGGAAAAGTTTGTTTATCTCCGAATTGAATTTTGTGAAGGGTCCGTTTTATGAGTATGGAATTTTGTGAAGGGTCCATTTTTTTAGCCTAGAATTTTGTGAAACTTTGACCCAGTTTTTCCCCTAGACAGACCCCTGGACAGGTACAAGAGCTCCAGATATCTGGTATTCGGCAAAATCACTATATGTTTCATCCCTAAATGGAAGCACACAGTACCTTTTCAAAATATGTTACCTTTGAGGAATCTATTTTAACTGACAACGAAGTAGTAACATCAACTTTTGTTATGGAGAATAAAAATAATTAGTGAACTCTGTCGTTAAACTTTTAACGACGTTATATAAATTATCATTCAAAACCATGTCGCTACTTTGGCGACGTATTTTAGATGTAACTTTTCCTAAATAGTCATTAATAGTCATTTTCAGAATATTAAATTGAAATAAGGTAAATATCTTACCTTATCGGTCCAGAGTCGTGGGGACTGCAGGCCACTGTTGATTCATTCCAATTCATTGGTGTGAATTGACGACATAAATCGGAAATAATAGGATATCAATTACTGAGACATACATTTATTACAACAAAGACGAACACGAAGAACACACACTAGTGAAAAGAACAAACAAAAACATTAATATTGGCGCGCAGCACCATCTACAGGTTTTGGGTTTGACCAATAATTAATACATTGGCCCCCGGATGAACATTAACTTTATGTTCATTTCTAATTGTAATTATCAAAGAGAATTTAAAGTTCACCCAAAAGTCATAGTTTGTAAATATAAGTTTTTAAAGTTTATTTTAGTCTCTTTCAAAAATTTCAACTGGATAAATCAACTGGAAAGGACGTCTAAATGTACCTGTAGCTGTTTTTATCTCACAAGATCGTACCTTTCCATCTCTACCGGAAAACACTTGAGTTACTACTCCTAATTTCCACAAGTGTCTTGGCAACTTAGCATCGTGGATTAAAACAACATCGTTTGGCGAATATTCTCGAATACTGGAGTGTCAACTTGTCATGGCGTTTTTCAGCTGAAGAAGGTATTCCTTCTTCCATTTGACCAGAACTGGTCCAATATTCGTTCTTTTTGGTTGAAACGTTTTACATATGTTAGAGAAGTTCCAGGAAGGACGTGGGGTTTCATATGCACGATAGGTAGGGTAGTTAGTCGTTGACCTACCAAGAAGTGTGCTGGCGTAATTGGAGAAGGTTCTCCTGAGTCTGCATATATATATGAAATGGGTCGCGAATTTATTGAAGCTTCAATTTCACATATAACTGTATGTAGTTGTGTGTGTGTTAAAGTGGTTTTGCCAACCACCTTTCTTAATGCAGTTTTTACGGATCGCACCAGTCTTTCATAGAAGCCTCCCCACCATGGCGACATTTCCATGATATATTTCCATATTATTTTATTACTACTGTAGTAATCTTTAACGTCGGGATGGCTAATTATTTTCCAGATGTGCCTTAACTCTATATCAGCTCGATGAAAGGTTCGTGCGTTATCGGAGTATACCGTATGGCAAAGACCACGCCTTGCTACTATTCTTCTGAATGCTAGTACAAATGTTTCCGTTGATAGGTTCTCAACCAATTCTAGGTGCACTGCTCTAGTAATTGCGCATGTGCACAACAATATATATATTTTGCTATCATTATTTCGGATGTATAAGGGGCCTGCAAAATCAAGGCCTATCACTGTAAAGGGCTTTTGTTCATTGATACGATCTGCAGGTAACGGAGCTGTTATCTGGGCTCCAGCTCTAGAATTAAATTTTATGCAAATTCTGCATCTTCTTAATACGCTTTTTACTGCCTGTCTGCCCTTGATTACCCAAAATTCGTCCCGTAATTGAACGAATGTATCATTAAAGCCAAAATGAAACACTCGTTCATGCGCATTTTTAATTAACAAATCAATTAATTTACCCTTTGAAGGCAACAGGATCGGGTGTTTTTCGTTAAAAGAATAATTTGATTTCTGAAGCCTTCCTCCGATACGCATTATTCCCTCGGAATCCAAAAATGGTGAGAACTCAATTAAATTTGAATTTTTCAAAATAGGTTCCCCATTTATCAAACAGTTTAATTCATTCGGAAAACTAATTTTCTGTGTATATTTAACCCACACTGTTTGCGCACTACCAATTTCTTCTGCCGATAATGGACCCTTAACTTTCTCGTTTTTAGGATTCGCGTTGTTAAGAAATCTCTTTATCCATGCCGTAATTCTGAGGACTCTTAAAATATTACTATATTTTTTAAGATCTAATATTGGTTCAACTGTTTCTATAGAGATTTTAAACTGAATTATTTTTTCAGGTGTTTTCCTTTTTTCTTCGGTAATATATTGCGTGTCTAACTTTCCCCCAATATCATTACCTTTACCATTTAGCTCAGATAACCATTTCGGACCTTGAAACCAAAAATCATTATTAACTAACGCATTTGCGCTAATACCACGAGTAACTAAATCTGCGGGATTATCCTTTGTATTACAATATGACCAATTTTTGGGTACTGACAATTCCTGAATTTCAACTACTCTATTTTTAACAAAGGGTTTCCACTGTTTCGCCGATCCCTTCACCCAGTGTAAAACAATAGTAGAATCTGTCCAATAAAATTTCTCGATGTTAATTTCTTTAAATATATCACAAATATATTTCGCTACTTTAGCTGCTATTACCGCTCCCATTAACTCCAATCTTGGTAACGTTAGTTTCTTTAGCGGCGCAACTCTAGCCTTCGACATAATCATGCTTACATAACATTTTTTATCATTACTGATAACCCTAAAATATGCAACACAACCATATGCACGTGGTGAAGCATCTGAAAAAATGTGTAGTTCTACACACGAATTTTTCAAATCAACATACGTGAAATAGCATCTATCTATTCGAATTTCTAATAAATCCTTAATTTTGTTACACCACTTTATCCAAATTCCCTTAAGATCATCCGGCAATTCGTGATCCCAATCTATACCTCTTTCCCACATTCTTTGAAGAAAACACTTTATCCTAATTAAAAAGGGAGATATAATCCCAATAGGTTCAAAAAATTTTGCAGCTGTATGTAATACATATCTTTTCGTACATACCGATATATCCAAATTTTCAACTATAGATTTCAAAGCTAATCCTAATTTATCACTATCTTTATCCCACACCAATCCAAGAATATTTATTACACTATCATTATTTACCTCCGAAAAACAATCATTTTCATCCCACATGTTCTTTAATTTCTGTGAATTCGTACTAAACTTTCTCAATTTCATTCCAGCCTTTGCTAAAATATTTACCACAGTAGAAGTTAATTCATAGGCACCGTTTACGGTATCGGAGCCATAAAGCAAATCGTCCACAAACAGAGCTGAATTTAACATTTCATAACTATCCGGATAAATTTCCCTATATTCCTTAATGTGTTTCTTAATTGTTGCCGTTAAAAAGAAAGGAGAAGTTGTACAACCAAATGTAGCTCTGGTCATTCGCATTATTTTATAATTCTGAGTGTCCTCGTCAAACCATAAAAACTTCAAAAATTTCTATCGGGTTCCGCGATTTCTATCATTAAAAACGCCTTTTCAATATCTGCGCAAAACGCAATCTTAAACATTCGAAATCTATTAATTACATCCAAAATTGGAGGTGTAAGACATGGCCCTTTTACGAGACAATCATTTAAAGATTTACACCCCGAAACTCTACTGGAACAATTAAAAACAATTCGTACCTTTGATGTTTGTTTTTCCTTTCTAATAATCGCACGATGTGGGGCGAAATACTCCCTTTGAGAGCGACCGCATTCTTCAACTATCCCTCGTTGTTCTTGTTCTGTGATTATCTGCCTATATTGCTCAAAAATCCATTTATCCGCTTTTAATCTTTTTCTCAAATAATTGAATTGCCGTCTAGCATTTTCAAAATTATTCTCAAATTTATCAATACCATGGTCATTCCATAATAAATGAGTAACATAATGACCCTGTTTATATTCTAACTGTTTATCAAATTTATTTATTATTTCCAGATCGGAAGTAGAAATCAATTTATCATCATTTATTCCCAAAAAATCCAACGACCATAAGCTTTGCAAATCATTACCCGTACAATCGGATGATTCATTTATTTTCATGCATGGATGGTTTTCATGTAAACAAATAGTTACCACATTCAATCTTTAACACAGAGGCGCCAGTAATTAAGTTGTCTGGATTGTTTCCTGAATTATTATTGCCTGACAATGTCCATCCCAATAATGTATTTACAGCAAACAACGAACGATTAATTTTTTTTTTTTTTTTTTTTTTTTTTGCAGTTTCCAAAATAAACCTGCCCCTATCAATATGTCTGGAGCCTTCGAATGCAATTGCGAAAATTTATTTTCTTCCCCCTGACTCGAAACTAAAACTCTCCGAAATGATGCGTCATCCAGTATCTTTAACTTCGTAAAAGATATTTGATTTACGACCAATGCCTCTACATAACATTTCTGTTTGTGGTTTTTTAAATGAGACAATTCGAAATTTACGACTGAATATTCATTTGATTGGGGTTGATCACAAGAAAACGGATATATGATTAGAGTTTCTTTTCTAATCACCGGTAATTTTAATTCACGCGCGAGTGATATGTTTATGAAGTTTCGTTGAGACGCATTATCAAATAATATGGCACACTTTAGAGAGTTTAAATTAGAATTATTTGTTATTCTTGCGAAGCAAGTTTGTAAATATATTTCATTATTCTCAAGCGGATTTTGTACAGGACACTTATAGGACAATACAGAATTATCATTTTCGCAAGCACTGTTCTCAGAAGTATTTGTTTGGGTATGTTCGATGTGATTTTTATCTTTCATATGAGCCGTTGTTGGAGTTTCCGATTTTTGCTTATAGCAAATTAATGTATTGTGTTTTCCTGAACATGTGTCACATTTGAGACCCGATAAACAAAATTTAGCTGTATGTTTACCTCTTTTGAAACATAAATAACAGATTCCCTGTTTGCGTAAAGACAATTTTTTGTCCTCTAAATTTAATTTACACATTTTACTGTCATGATCATTTACTGCATCAACACAAAATATACATTTACTAACAGTTAATTTAAAGGCTGATGCCTTTTGCATTGTGTTAGAATTTTTATATCCCGAACCAGATTTGCGGTAGGAAGCATTATTATTATTTTCCGATGATTTTGAATCAAATCTGGAATTTGAGTTTTTATACCCGCTATTGTGAGTTTCTACTTCGCGTTTTAAAAATAAAAAGGTTTTTTCCCTAGTCTGAACTTCTAATTTTAAATGTTTTAACAAATCTTGTACATCCCATTCCTCGGATTCTGTTTTCATTTTATTATAGTCTATCATAATACTGGTAGGTATTAATTTTGTAACAATTGGAAATAACAAATTTCCGTAAGATTTTAAATCAACTCCTAAATTTTCGAGAGATTTAATATTAACATCAAGGGCGTCGTGCAGTAAGCGTAATTCTTTAATTTGATTTGGAGATTTAACAGGGTTCAAATTTAATAACGCGTCAATTTTATATCTTATTATATCTTTTTTTCCAAATCTAGATTTTAATAAATCAATTGCAGTATTGTAATTTTGATCTGAGAGTGCTAAACCCTGAATAGCTGTTAAAGCTTGGGCTTTTAAAAAGCTGCGTAAATATACGAATTTCTGAACATTAGATATATCCTTGTTTTCATGTATTGTTACTTCATACTGGTTCCAGAACTCGATCCAGTTTTCCGGAGAACCCTCATAAACAGGAATTGATATCTTGGGCAAACTTACTGAACTCGCATTAATTCTTTCTAAATGCAAATTGGGTGTTTGCTCATTTCTTGGCTGTGATAAGATCGGAGTGACATTTAAATTTTTAATTTTCTCTATCTTATTCATAATTTGAGCTTTTACATCAATAATTGAATCCCTATATTCTTGTCTCGATTCTATTTCAGTTTGTAGCTCGTTGAGATCCGTGATTTTGGCCTCAATTTGATCTTCAACTTCTATAATTTCGTTATTCTTGACTTGCAGTTTTTCTAACTGGGATTCAAATTCGAAAACATTTAACCCTTCGTCGGGTTCATTTAACTTTATGTTTATCGTATTCATCAATTTAGTACACAATCCCTTTAGGGTAGATCGTTTTCTTTTTAATTTTTCTAGTTTGGTTGCCATATTGATTTAATTTACAAATTTGTACTATAAAATAAAGAACAACGCTAATTCACATTTTAAGGGCCTGGCAGTCCCTGTTCGGGCGCCATAATTTACACTAAGCGACAAAAAAAAAGCCGCACTTGGATGTTTTCCTTTTCGCCTTCTACAACCGCCAATTTTATCGTTTAAAAAGCAAATTTTCGAACAGATTTTACTATGTTGTCCTCCACATACACTTTAGCTTTGAGTCTAGTGTTAAAAACAAAATGCAATTGTCAGGAAAATTGTAATTTTAGAATTTATTTCAAAAATGGTAAGAATAAGGCAGTTAACGATGCCACAAAAAGTATTAATTTTTAAATGAAAACCGAAAAATATTTTAATACGTGAGATGGCAAAATAATTAAATGCTAACGAAATATTGGTAAAATGAATTTTAGCAAAATATAAATTTTTTTTGCCGTTTAAACTGGGAATTTGGCTTTAGGCGGTCATGTTGTCATCCAAGCAAGATAACCGCAAGTAAAAATGCGAATGTTTAAAAAATCGATTTGTATCATGTTCAGAACTTAAAAAAGATTTTTAAAAAGTGTATAGTAAATTACTTTCTTCAAAAACAATGCGGGAACAATTAAACAAAGCAGGTTAAAGAACGGAAGATCTGTGAAAAAAGCCATTATTAAGAAAAAGAATTAGAAAAAACAATACTTTAGTTGACCAAAATTTAAAAACATTATCAGTTAATTATTAGGCTGAACTGGTTTTCTCTTATGAATCAAGTTTTCTTTATTTCGTGCAGTAGAAAAAAGCTAGAATGAAGACGAAAATGTGACTGGCTTAATGAAAATCGCACTTTTAAAACAGTGACACATTCTCCGTACATTATGGTACGGAGGTGCATAACTTTTCAAACACTCGGGGAAATTTTTATGCTCAAGGGATCAATTAACTCGAAATAAAACACAATCTGCATAAAAGTGGTGCCTAACCGACTATTTTGGAGGTATCTTAGACATTTCCGTAAACAGCATTTGAAGATAATAAGGCACCTTACTACACGGCGTCTGTGGCAAGTTTATTCTCTTCAAATTGTCAAAATTTCTTATACATTCCCATGAGAACCTAAAATTCTGTAAGTAATCATACTTTTTTTCACTTTAAGTTAAATACCACAAAGGATATAGTAGAATTTCTTCTTTACCAGACATAGAAATGGTCAAAATCGCGATCCGCTCGAAAATGTTTCATCTATAAAAAGGCGGGGGAGAGGGGAGAGGATTCGAAATTTGCAGCCTATAACTCTGCCAGAACTAGAAAAAATTATTTGTGATATTTGGCACATTGAAATTTCTGAGATTTATATTAAAACACTGTATAAAACTATGCCATTGCGCATTAATGCAGTCATTCCATATAAAGGTGGAATTAACCCAATGCAGAATACATATTTTTAACAAAAAATTGCTTAGATCTAACAAATGAATAGTTTTATTTCATATATTAAAATATAACTTGTTTATTTCATGTAATAAATCATAATAGAATGCAAAGTGTATAGTTATTGCATTATGTTCGAAAAGAAAGTTTTATGCAGATTTTTAAAAAGTACTTCGTAAAGTGCAATAAAGCGAATTATTAAATCGAAAATATACATAGGTATCATTTCATACCTTTGGTATTATGCAAACAAGACAGTTTTATTTGTTTCAAACATTAATTTTAAAGTTATTACAAATAAAAAAGTTATAAGTCATTTTTTCTGCAGTGCGGCTTTTTTTTTTGTCGCTTAGTGTATGTCGTTAAACTCTTAACGACGTTATATAAATTATCATTCAAAACCATGTCGCTACTTTGGCGACGTATTTTAGATGTAACTTTTCCTAAATAGTCATTAATAGTCATTTTCAGAATATTAAATTGAAATAAGGTAAATATCTTACCTTATCGGTCCAGAGTCATGGGGACTGCAGGCCACTGTTGGTTCATTCCAATTCATTGGTATGAATTGACGACATAAATCGGAAATAATAGGATATCAATTACTGAGACATACATTTATTACAACAAAGACGAACACGAAGAACACACACTAGTGAAAAGAACAAATAAAAACATTAATATCGGCGCGCAGCGCCATCTACAGGTTTTGGATTTGACCAATATTTAATAAACTCAAATGTACAAACACACTAGTTCAAAACATGATTTGGGTTATTCTTCAGAAACAGACGTGGGAAATTATGAAGAATCATCAGAATGCAAAAACTTAATGAAATTCCCATGGCCCGAATTTTTATATGCTCTCTTCTTAAATGTACATTGTACTTTTAAGAAGAAATTTATTTTGAAACGATATTGGTGGAAGAGTGTTTGTAAAAAAAAAAAAAATTGTGAGTGGGGGAACCGTGCAAATAAGTTGATAAATTTGAAGTTGAAATTTCAGTCCCATAAATAAAGTCATTTAAGTTATTGTTATATTCAGAGCTTGCAAGTATAATCATAATATACATCTAATTATAATACAAATTATTACCATTATGGCTTTTTTATATAGTTGAGTACTTTCGACCGCCATCATGGTCATCTTCAGCACTAGCAGTTTCTTGTTTTACATCTTTCCCGATTTATATCATTTTTGGTCTCATTACTTCTTTTCAGTTCGCTGAGGTTTTGAGGTATTATGCTATGCTCACGGTCGTTAGTAGCTATGGGGCAGGCTAGTATTTCAATGGCTTCATGTCTGAGGGCATAAATATGTGAGCAATTTTATGGATACTAATGGATTTAATATCAATGTTAGCTCTAGTAAAGGCAGTAGAAGGTTTAATTTTAGGTCGGCAAAGAGTTCTTTTTCGCTATCTTTTATTTTTCTTTTAGTCATGCCAATGTAAGTAGCTTTTTTACTGTCTTAGAAATTAAAATTGATTTTATAAATACCAGCTGTTTCACTGGATCTTTTTCATTGTGCATGCGTTGAAAAATATTAGGGTTGGGCTTGATAGGGGTGTTTATTCCATTTTTTCTTTCATTTTTTATTTTTGTAGTGATACCTTTACAATAGGGTATAGAAGGGGTAAAAATAGATTTTTCTTTTTGAGCATTACTAAAAGAATTTAGGGTGTTTAGACTTTTTTTATAAAGTTTATATATTAGCATTTTGACCAGCTCTTTGACCAATATTTTTTATGTAGTTAAGTTCATTTTTCAATAATATGTTGTTGGAACAGATGAGGATGGCACGATTAATAAAAGAACGTAAGGCAGTTAATTTATAAGAATAAGAGTTTTACATTTACTTTTAATAATTTCATTATTATTAGGTGGCTTTCTGTAGATAGATGGTAGTATCGAATGTATTATTGTCATATTTCAAAATTTTTACTTCAAGAGAATGTAGACAGTTATTATTTTCAATCTCAAGCATGAATGTGATGTTCTTGTCAAGTTTATTGAGATTTTGAGGAATATCTTGGGGGGGGGGGGGTTGTCTTTATTTATAGTAATAATTGCAAAGATATCATCTATGTAATGGAACCAAAATTTAAAGTCGTTACAAAATTTAATATTAGATTCTCCAAGAGTTCAGAATTTTAATTCGTGAATAATACCAGATATGGAGGAGCCCATAAGGATGCCTTTCTTTTGTTTAAATATTTTATTATTGAAAGAGAAATATGAATTGTTGAGAAGCAAGTTATTTGTTCGGGGAAGGGTTTCTCTGATTTTATTATCACCAAATTGTTTGATGTTTTTATTAGAAATTGATATATTTCAGAAATATCAATTGAGAGGTAAAGATCCTTAACATCTAAGCTTACCATTATGTCATTACCATTTACCATTCTATATATAATTAACATATCAGAACTAAGAATTTCAGTATTACGCAAATTTTGAATAAAAGCTTTGGTAAAATTTAAACTTTTATCTGAATTTGGAAGGAGGGATTTGTAAATGTCTTTCATTGAATGTTCTAACTTATAGGTGGGACCTTCAGATTTGTTGACAATTTTTCTTAAAGTAGGAGGATTTTTATGATATTGTATTTATATCAAATAAACGTTGGATCGTGGGAACAAAATTGTGAATTTTTTATGGTAAATTATATTTCGTGAAGTCATTGAAATACTAACCTGCCCCGTAACTACTTCACGAGCATAGCATAATACTTCAAAACTGGCAACCAATAATGAGCGAACTGAAGAGAAGTAATTAGGACCAAAAATGATAAGAAAGACATAAACAAGGAGCTGCTCGTGCTGAAGATGATCGCGATGGCAGTTGAAAATACTCTACTATGTAAAAAAGCCATAATGGTAATAATTTGTATTTAATTAGATGAATTAAACTTTTTAAACATTTTAATCTTTACTAATATACATTTTTGTTTTTCTCACATTTACCCAGAGTGAAAGAAAAAAATAATTTTGGCTTTCACACATTTCGCATAATTGGATTGAACTGATCCAAGAATCAACTGCACTGGCTACTGATCTAGAAACTAATAAAATCATTCCTCTTAAAAGAATGTGGAAGTTGGGAATTACAGGGATGAGATTTTTCAGCTGATTTAAGCTTTTTTGTAAATTTTGCTTTTCGGATTTTTGTCAGTTTTCTCTTTTTTTTTTTTTTGTGTGTGTGTGTGGTTTTGATGAGCATTTGTTACATCATCTAATCTAATGAAACTTGAATAAATACAAAATGAAGATAAAAAAACATTTATTACTCTAATGTAATAGATTCTGTCATAAAAGTTCTAGTATTTAATTTCTTTTGTGTACCATTTCGGCTTTTTTATCTTTTTGCTAATCTCATCTATAATAAAGAACTTCTTTGGCCGTTAATTTTAAATAAATAAAGGTGTATAGTAGATTTGACGTTAAGTTTTTAATGTCTCATTTATTTGAATGTTATTAGTTGTTAAACATTTCCCAGGAGCAAGATATCCAATGAGGGAGGACTCATAAATAAAAAAGTTGGTAAGCACATGGAAGATCCACGTGTACATAGCGACGATTTAAAAAATAAATAGATAGATAAAATAAAGTAAACTTCCATTCAAAAGGAAATATATTTTAAGAGAAAATTGTGATGTTCTCACCCATTTTGCAGAAGGATTCACACAGATATGACGAAGCCATTAAAGGTGTATTCCACATGAGGGATTAATCCATTTTATTGCAGTGTTGAGAGGACACTCGCGTACCACATGCCGGTAATTTCACATCTTTCTTGAAAACCCGAATAAACTTATTAAAATCTGTATGTGAACTATCCATGTACTGTGAACTATCCATGATGAACCATTTGGTAGATACGGACTATTATCGTTAAATAAACTCCGAAGGCTGATTATCTATCAATTAACACACCACACAATCTGCTACACAGTGTAATTTAATTGTATTAATGCTCTAGTTATCACTTTTAGAAGAAAAAAAACTTTTTTTTAATTTTAGCTGGTCTTTTTAAAGCAGTTTAAACCAAAAAGAAAGAAAAGGATGGCCTTTTTTTTTTTTTTTTTTTTGTCCTGGTCAAAATCTGGCAGCCCTGATGACAATTCCATGTTAATTTAGAAATTTTTTAACAACTTCGAAAATTCATTTTTGATACAATGGAGTAGAAAGCAAGGCTGATTTTTTACGAACTATGTGAAAAATACCGGAGCCGGGAATCGAACCTCGGGCCTTCCGCTTAACGCGCGGATGCTCTAACCACTGAGCTACCCTGGCTGATAATCAGCTCGGCACTTCTCACATAATATACATTGACAAGGTCACCAAGTCTGCATTAGAGCAGCTATATCAAGTGGCAAATTCGAACATAGCACAACTCCAATAGGCCACAAAGTTTCAATTTAGAAATTTTTTAACAACCTCGAAAATTCATTTTTCATAGAATGGAGTAGAAGGCTGATTTTTTAGGGATATGTGCCATGTTAAAATTTGTCACTTGATATAGCTGCTCTAATGCAGACTCGGTGACCTTGCTAACGTATATTATGAGAGAAGTGCCGAGTTGGTTATCAGCCAGGGTAGATCAGTGTTTAGAGCATCTTCGAGTTAAGCAGAAGGCCCAGGTTTGATTCCGGGCTTTGGAATTTTTGACATAGTTGGTGAAAAATCAGCCTTCTACTTCATTCTATCAAAAATTCCATGTTAACCATAGATCCAGGATTAGATTTCCTTCCTGGCTAGGACATTTCTTCCCTCTGAGTAAAATTATTCAACCCTCAACTCCAAATTCAGAGGGAAAAAAATATTCATATCAAAACAACTTTTTGAAAACATAGGTTTGTTTGTGATGCAAACGTAAAATTCTAGCAAATCATTATTAATGCCTATGGTAAATTAAAGAATTTCAGAAAATCAACTATTGAAAGAAGAAAAAAAAAAAAAAACGATCACAAGATATAATTTTTTATTTTTGTGATACTAAACAACAATTAATTTAATTTTAAAAGTAGAAATTTTTGTTACTGTTATTTGCATTTCTCAGGTTGCTAATTACTCATTTTCCTTCTAAGATTATTAATTACTGATTTTCTGTTTGAGATTACTAATTACTTATCTTCTTTGAGATGCTCATAATATAATTTCTGATTAATGGGGGTATTATTTGATGTATTTACTATGTATATATTTTTTGTCAGTACTGGAAAGGGATTATTTTTGAGTTATTGACAGCATGAATTACTGATAACATGAACAATTTTTTTTTTAATTCCTCATGAAATTTGTGTTTATTAGGTTTGACTGTATTTATCATTTTATCATAACATATTTTATGACACTGGCAATGTATCTTTAATAGTTTATTTGCAGACTGTTAGTTAGCTGAAATGTATTTTACTTTTTTAGGCTTCCTAAATTGTTTCTGTGCGAGTTCTGTTTGAAATACATGAAGAGCAAGAACATTTTGCTTCGCCATATGGTAAAATATTTTAAATAATTTTTAAATGGTAAAGTCTTAAATTATAATAATCATTAAAATACAGGGTTGCCAAAGAAACTGCTTGCGACTATTTTCAGCCTGAGGAGATTATGGCAACTATTTTCACGAAAAGGCAACTACTGGGAGACTATTTTTTACCGTTTGCAAAATTCTCCTTCCAGAAATATCAGGAAAATCTTTCACAAAGAAATATTTTCTATTTATTTTATAAACAATCCCATATCTTAATCTTTTTGCCATTTATTTGTCTATTTTTTTAATCATCTTAAAGTATGGCATATCCCTGTTGTTGACCTTCAAGCAGGTGAAATATCCAATGAGAATGTAGAAATTGCACGAGATGTGACGTGACATATGTAGCTATTAAGGTGGCCTATTTCCTTATTGCAATTGACTACTAAAAAACGAATTATTTATTAGGCTAGAATGATACATCAGGAAACACCTGTTTAAATTTAACATCATGAAACCAGTTTTATTATTTTTATTAAAACAATACACCATCAGTATTGATACATCATTACACCGGCACAACAATTCAGCACTGTTATATTGATAATTGATATCTGACGATGAATAGTTGCAGTTCACGAAATATTAGTGATGATTTTGGCACTTCACCAGAATGTGATCAATGATAAATTCTAGAAACAATAAAGCAGTAGAAGTGCTCAATATTTCTGACATATGTAATTATTTTAGACCTTTACTGCTGAACTTAATAAATCTATTTATTTTTTCTCGATTAAATTAAATCTTTATGGGGTGTCATATTTATACCAAATTTGTAAACAAGGGGGAAATGAAGAATAGATTTTTCAGGTAAGAAATTTTTTTCCAAATCAATTTAAGAAAATTAATACTCAGTTGGTTTTATGTACGTTTGAAACTAATAATTAGCTGCTACTTTTATATGAAAGATTAATGTACATACATAAAGTCATAGTCTATATTTGTTTGAAAAATTTGTTTTTCTCTTGGTGTGAAATTTTAATAAGATTTTATGTGGATATAAAAGTTATTGCAGCAGATATATTGAAGAATTTTTTTTTGCACTAATGGAAAAATCCTGAAAATGCTTAATGTAGATAAAAACTATATATAT
Source organism: Salticus scenicus (assembly GCA_963930645.1). Lineage (NCBI taxonomy): Eukaryota > Metazoa > Arthropoda > Arachnida > Araneae > Salticidae > Salticus > Salticus scenicus. The sequence continues at coordinate 310,750,334 of OZ005655.1, forward strand.
AATTGTCATCAGTTTATTGAGAGTGACTTTATCAATATTCAACTAATCATCCAACCAATCATATTAGCGAAAATTTTTCAGCTAATTTCTAATTTGAGCAATCACATGTCTGTAATTTGCATATTTCTTGAAAATACTTTTTTTTTTCTGTAAAATGTAATTACTGACTTAAATTTCAAAAATCTCACTTAAATTTTGAAAATCCCACTTAATTTTTTTGTTAGAGTGGGAGAATCCACTCATATTTTTTCCTTAGCGCTAACCCTGCGAGTACGAATTTTTAAAAACATGGAGTGGGGAAAATAGTACGGAGGATCAGTCCGGGCCCTCGGCCCGAATCGCTCTTGAGCTCTTACGTGTTACATGGTCAGTCAAAAGTGAGTAAGAGTTCGCTCCTAAACTGAAGCAAAAGAAATGACAATGCATTTGGCGCTTAATTACTCGCCAAGTTCAAAGTGTGAAGAAAGAGAATGGTTGCTTTACTTTATGAACATTCACATGTATATTTTTAAAAAGTGACGAGTAATTTATTGACCGTTGATAGGGAATGTTGGCATGATTTCGCCAAGATTTAGACCCATGGGAAAATAACTAACTAAGCACATATTTTCTTTGATCGTTGATGTAAAATTGGTGACAAGAGGTTGTAGGAGTTACATTTCGATGGAAGATTAAAAGAGACCGAATTAATTATTTTCTGGTTTCCCAAAACAAAGGGATAGAAAAAAGTCAAAACATTATTATCTACAGAGCGAAAAGAATTTTCAGTACGTTAAGCTTGTTGAGTGAATACTGGGAACAGATCAAAGATTTTGTTTCAGTTACATTGATAAAGGGATGAAAGGGACGATATAAAAATTAGAAAACGTATAATGTAAAATTTATTATTTATAGGTTAAAAACAGTTATTCCAGTATACTTTAAATAGTTGATTTAGATTAAAGAATTTAATTTATAATTTTATTTATTTAGAGAATTTACCTATCCTTTAAAAAGAAAAATATAATTTTTATAATATGTGATAATCTATATCACATATTTTCTCCCCCTTGCCACAAAAATTGCAGCCATGCTCTTTCTAAATTAACAAATGTATAGGAATATAATTAACACAAATAAACAATGAAATATAGTAAAATAACACACTAATATAATGAAATAAGCATATATGTAATTACACACGTAACTGATTAATATGGATCTATGGTCACGTATAAACACAAATACAATTGAATAATAAGCAAGCAATGATTATAAAAAGCTATACTTAAAATGACATGTCAATAACAGTTAATTTTATTTATTTCATAAAGTCCATTGCTTATCAGGTCAAGCATATCTATTTTGTGAGATCTCCTTTTTATTTATTTATGTATCTATAAGTGCACTTTTCAATATAAGTCATGACACAAAATTTTATTACAGATGAGCCATCAGGTTGCTAAAAATGAATAAAACCATAGCTGTATTTTAGCTAGGTATAATTTTGCTCATCACCATTTATTTATTTATTTATTTTTAAACTGCAGTATCAAATTCATGTAATGTAAAACATTACCTTAGCAACCAATATATATATATATATTATATATATAGCTTAAGCAATAATTTCTAAAATTTACTTCAGAAAATTTGCAAGCAGTAATAAAAGACATATCCGTGATAAATGTGGAGAAAAATCTTTGCTCCATTTCTCTGACACCATGAGGATGTACATTATCAATGATAGCAATTCAAAGTGCAAACAGAATAGAAAATTAAATAAACATACAGTGAATTTAATTGCATTTAATTGATTATTATTAAATTTATGTATTAATGTGTATTTTTGGGAAGTATACAACTTCGTTTTTTTTTTTTTTTTTTTTTGAAGCAACATTTATTTATTTATTTGTAAAAGCAGAAAAGAATGTGTATGTTTGTGTATAATACCATAAAATTGAAATAAGTATACAAGTAAATTTCTGTGTGCATAAAAATGTAATGCCTTTTTTTTTTTTTTTTTTTTTTTTAAATGTAAAATGTAATAATTTATATATATATATATTTTGTTTTAATGTGTGTTTATGAAAAATGTATTATTAGTATATCATAAAATTCAAACAAAAATTGTGTAAAAAGAGTAAAAACATGTTATATAAATAAGAAATGTGGTGTAATTGTATTTTGCAGATACAAGATTTATCCTTCTATATTTATTTATTTATTTATTTTTTATGCATTACTAATTATTATCTGTATTTTAAATGACATGATATTTTCCGTAAAATTAGTGATAAAAGTAAATTTATGCACCGAATGCCATCCATGCTACCACCCCACAAAAGAAAAATTGGCCAGATATTCAAATGCAAGGATAACAACATGCATGACAAAATTACCACACATGCATTGACGCGCACAACACAACACAAATGTAGGGCACAAATCTACATTAAAATGAAAAAAACATGATAAACTGCTTTTTTTTTTTTTTTTTTTTTTTTTTTTTTATGTGAATATTAAATAATCTTAAGATGTAAAATTATCTTTTACATGTTTGACAAAATAAGAATGTGAATGTATGTGAATATATTGTTGGAATTAAAATATCATTTAGATATATAATTCAGACGAATATATAAAATAATGTGTATGTAAGAGCAAATATGTAGATATAGAATATTTGTAGCATTATTGAAAAACAAATGCTGCAATGTGTACAAAATATCATTAAATATTTTCATTTAGTTATTCAATTAAAATGTTTATAATATTTTTTATATTCAATTTCAGTATGATCAATGTTTATTATAATCAGCTTCAAAATCAAAATTATTTTATGTATGATGTATGTATATGAAAGTGTGTCTGTATGTTTAAGAAAAACAAAAATTATCTCATATGCAAAAGTCAGAAGTAAATATTTTTTACAGTTACTGAGCAAGGCAAATCAATCATGTAAATTTATGATTGATCAAAAATTTACCTTAACATAATTGTTAGGTTTTTTTTTTTTTTTTTTTTTTTTTTTAAATGTACAATGTGTGAGAAAATATTTGTAAAATTGTATGTATATAAATGTGTGTAGAGTGGAAAAGCCCTGCCAAAAGTAACTTATAAATATTACAATACTAAACAATGCTTCGAGAAATCTTAAGTTTTTTTTTTTATCAATATATAAGAAATATATATGTGAAAGGCATATAAAATATTATAATGAGTTGTAGAGGACAATGTGAAAAGTATCATGTTTGTTATAGTAGAAATGCAAGTGTAAAAACTCTCAGCAAATTATTAAAATACCATGTAGTAGCAAACATACATTGATAAATACCAGTGAATATGATAAAATAACGTGAAATATCTCATATATGTAAACACTGTAAATATGTTGATATGTAAATGTGCAAAAATTCTCTCCTCTTTTTTTTTTTTTTATTATATAAATAATTGTGTTTGTAAGAAGTATGTCAATATCTAAAAATAATTAAGTAGATTTGAAATGTATAAGAATAGATTATTACATTTCAGTGAGAATATTGACGTGTGAAGTATGCAGCATGTGTCATAAATTCAAAGAAATGCAAAACAAAATAATGATTAAAATATAACAATGAGTAATGTGTAAATAACTAAATATTTAAAAAATATTTATGGTTGCAGAAAACAATAAAAACTGAAGTAATTCTCAAATGAGTGAAGTCAATACCTATATGTGTGTGTGCGTGTGTGTAATTAGATCTTTAAAATTCTCTCATTTTCAAGAAAATAGAGATAAGTAAACACTGTATAAAAAGACTAACTGTTGATACTGCACAAAAATTGCTTTCAAACTAGAATGTGATCAAATATTACACATCTAAAATAATTGTGTACGTATACATATAATGTATATAAATATTTTTCAGAGTAAACTGAGAAAAATCATTATTAAATATTCCTGTATACTCAAAAACATAATTTTAATTATTTAAACATTTTTAAATGTCATTGTAAAAGTATATAAAGTTTAGAAATTAACAAAAATATCAATCGAATAGGTCAATGAAATAAAATTATTTTAATTGCATAAAGTAAAATGTCAAAATAATTTATTAGCAAAAAATAGCATTGGTCATTAGTACACATATAAAAAGCATTCTATTTCACCAATAAATGAAAACTTTATTTTAACTGTATTTCACTTATCTATTTCTATCAATTTTATTTGTATATCAATAATTTTTTTTTTTTTATATGTGAAAGGAAAGTAAGCCATGTGAACCATACACAAAAAGATGTACTTGAAATTTGTTTATATTACATAATTAATCTTTTATTATTATTATTGCAATTACCTGGAAGGCTTTAAAACATCTGATAAGTATCTTGCCCCATTCATGATGTTATACATGTTCTGCTAAATTTCAAGTCAGATAAGAAAAATGTGTAAACTCAGTTACATACTATGCCTGATTAATAGGTCGTGAATCTATTATCATAACATAGATTACTGAGAAAAATGTGTGAATGTGTATGTGTAGGAGAAAAAGAAAACTATTGGAAAATTTGTTATTTAACTGCGCCCCAAAAACAGTTAAAAAACATGAAGGTCTGACTGAAAATAAAAGCGTATACAAAAAACATGCATATTGTGCTGCAAAATACTCATCAAAGCAAGAACAGATAGGTGTAAATTATTTATCTTAATAAAAACTTCTGTAAGAAAATTATAGATATACATATTAAACAAATTATGATCTTCCACCTAATAATGTAATCTGTGAACCAACTGTAAAAAAGAAAAGTGAAATCAAGATGTGTATATAAAAATAAATAAATGTGTAGATAATTTAAAATGTATGAATTTTGAAGGAAGGGTTATGCGTCCCATAAGAGAATGCGAGAATGAGTGAAACTTTGACATCTATGAAGCAATAGAATAATTTAAAAATATCTTTGACAATAACAACATTCCCCAAAAGACACATGCACCTTCAGATTATTTAAAATATCTATTTATCTATTTTTAAACTATGACTTACTGATACTTTTCATTTGAAATATAAAATATCTTGATTTTTTTTTTTTTTTTTTAAACATGTTAAAAAAATATCGATTTTTAAATAAAAGAATATGCAACATTTTAGAGCAATATTGTTATGTCAACTTGCACCCTTGAACATGCAAAAAATGGGCCAGCCAATAATGGCATGCAATGATGCAGTAAGCACAACAGAGTTCCGTTGACCACCCGGAATTGCAGCAAAACATTTACATATTCCTTTTTTTTTTTTAATTAGTTATGTAATAGAAATGCTGTTAAGAATATCTTTTGAGAAACTGATATATTGATTGTAAAATAAAATTTCAAATTATAAATATTAAATAAATAAAGTGTAAAGGTCATTTATGAGTATATGATTTTTATGACAATAAGTTTAACCCTGCAGTTGGTACCCCTACAGTGGTAACTAGTTCCACCTTTTTTTTTTTTTACAAAATTACCAAATTACCGGAGAATACATGTTGAGTTTAACAATCTGTAAAAATCATGTGCATGTATAAAAGTGTATAAGTTGTGTATATAAAGCACTAGTGAGACATCCAGATAACAAAAGCAAAGAAAAAAAAAAACATATAAAAATTGTGTACGTGAGATACATAAATGAAAGTTTGTAAATAAAAAATTTTGTTTAACCTCTTGATAGAAAACACACATCATCAATGTGATGTTTGAACGTTGACAACAATGAAAATCGAAATAATTTCTATTAATAAACAATGAAAAAAAATCTATGAGAACGTGCAATCCAACAAGAGATAAATAACAAACAAAAAAATCCTTAATAGAAATAAATATCTGAAATGAGTAAACCTTTTTTTTTTTTTTTATGAAAAAAATGTGCGGTAATGTAGCATATGTGTGTGAATGTAAATAATTTAGGAAATTGTAAAAATTATGATGTAAACAAACTATTATTGGGATTTTCCAAAAATGTACTGTTGAAAGACTTCCGTTTATTTTCAATATGCATTTTGAAAGATCCACATGTAGATGAAAATGCAGGATGATTGATCTTAAATTTATATTTTCCCGATTTACTCACCTAAAGAATTTCTAAACATTATTCAAATTACTCTGACTACTTTAAAAGTACATATATAATAGTAAATTATATACAAAAACCATGTAATAGGATACAAAAAAATATTATAAAAAGAAAAGTGTATTTTAAAACATGAATAATAATTAAATTATTATTATTATTATTACTGTTATATTGAGCCAAAAATGTATTTTTCTCTATATTATGCTCATTAAAATAAAGAAAAAATTATGCGACCGAATAATGAGTATACATTAATGCACATTACATATATTTTTTTTTTTTTCAAGATGTTAGTTAAATTTTAATAAATTACCAGAAACAAAAAATGAAAAGCAAAAAAATCACTTACCAATTCATGATGTATAATGAGATCAACTAAAAAACATAATTTTTTTTTTTTTATTTACCTTTTTTTTTTTTTTTTTTTTTTTACCATTTATTTTCTCTGATGCATTAATCTCGTTTCAGATAAGTTTAACCGACTATTCAAAATGAGTTTCACATTTAACATATAAATGTGCAGGGAAAAAATAAATCAGTCATCAAATTAAATCGCAATATATTCCATACGAAATATCATATTGAGTACACAAAACATGTATGCTCTGTTCGGAAACGTTTTAAAGATAAAACTTGAATAAAGAATTTTTAGAAAAATTTGTATGCACACTGTATCAAAATAGTTAATTAGATTAAAAGCTCTTTGCGGTTAACACACGAACAGCAAAAATGAGTCTTCCTTGTAAATAATATGAAGATAGAATGTTTTTTCAGCATAAGAAAAGATTTATTTCTTTATTTTTAGTCGAAAAAGAACACCGCTTAAAATTCACGAATAAGCATATCTTCTTTAAATCACAGCGGTTCATGCATCTTCTAAAAAGATGTAACTTTAAATTCATGCAAGAGATTTCTTGCGGTTAGGATTGTGGATTTGAGTAAATGTAGTTGAGTATGAATATTACTCATATTTTCATCCGCCGTCGATTATAATAGAACCACACAAGAGTGCTGACTTCTTTTCTTTACAGATTTGTGAATCAGCTGGTTTTTAATATTCGTTCACTGTTGGCTTCGATAACTGCTTTTATCATTAGATTTATTCCAGCTTTGTAAAAAAAAAAACAAAGTTTCTTTTCCTTTCCTTTTATATGTAATTATATCCAAGAGGAATTTTAGATATTCAATTAAACACCATTCGCAGCAAGATAAATGTTGATCGAGACAAAACACTTCCAGTATACTGTTCACATATTTAACAAATATGATAAATGTTCTTGATAACGGTCGGTAAACTGTTTATGCGAAATAGAATTGCTAAAATCATTTCTCCTCTTCCTTAAATCCACAAATTATTTATTTCGACCTCGATGCAAGATTGTTTGCGGTCAGCGTATAAAAGCAGAATTTTGTCGAGCAAAATATCAATATAGTCGTCTTACTGGTGAAAAATCCACATAGAAAAAAAAAAACTTTTGAATGATATAAAGTAATAAATTGCAAAGCAAGTTGGTTCCTCCACTCCACAAATTAAATAAAAAAAATGCCTCTTAAAGGTTTAGGCACCAGTATGTTATATTGATAATTGATATCTGACGATGAATAGTTGCAGTTCACGAAATATTAGTGATGATTTTGGCACTTCAGATTGAGCTGAAAAAAAGTTAAGTTTAATTAATTACAGATGATAACTGATTACCCAAGAACGCATCCAAGAGGCAATATATTATTTCAGGTAGATTTATTATAAATTCCAATGAAGCAATTTTATGGCGTGACCATAGAGGAGTTAACAGTACGAATTTTTAAAAACATGGAGTGGGGAAAACAGTACGGAGGATCAGGCCGGGCCCTCGGCCCGAATCGCTCTTGAGCTCTTACGTGTTACATGGTCAGTCAAAAGTGAGTAAGAGTTCGCTCCTAAACTGAAGCAAAAGAAATGACAATGCATTTGGCGCTTAATTACTCGCCAAGTTCAAAGTGTGAAGAAAGAGAATGGTTGCTTTACTTTATGAACATTCACATGTATATTTTTAAAAAGTGACGAGTAATTTATTGACCGTTGATAGAGAATGTTGGCATGATTTCGCCAAGATTTAGACCCATGGGAAAATAACTAACTAAGCACATATTTTCTTTGATCGTTGATGTAAAATTGGTGACAAGAGGTTGTAGGAGTTACATTTCGATGGAAGATTAAAAGAGACCGAATTAATTATTTTCTGGTTTCCCAAAACAAAGGGATAGAAAAAAGTCAAAACATTATTATCTACAGAGCGAAAAGAATTTTCAGTACGTTAAGCTTGTTGAGTGAATACTGGGAACAGATCAAAGATTTTGTTTCAGTTACATTGATAAAGGGATGAAAGGGACGATATAAAAATTAGAAAACGTATAATGTAAAATTTATTATTTATAGGTTAAAAACAGTTATTCCAGTATACTTTAAATAGTTGATTTAGATTAAAGAATTTAATTTATAATTTTATTTATTTAGAGAATTTACCTATCCTTTAAAGAGAAAAATATAATTTTTATAATATGTGATAATCTATATCACAAGCACCATGTCAACAGCATGCACGAACAGGAGCAGTGTAAACCAGTTCCCCTAAAATGGTGCAATAATTTAACACCAAGTTCTGAAACATGCACGGAGATGTGTGAATCCCCTAGTGGTGTATTGATTCAACATAGTGTTTCAAAAAGCGGTGAGAGAAGCAAGAATGAAAACAGCGAGAGTTAGCCTACATCCAAAGTAGAATCGGAGTCCGATTCTGGGACCAATTCTTTCAGCAAAATATTTATAAAAGAAAGTTCCTTAAATTTGAAAACATTGGCAGTTAAAAAATAAGGTTTGCCAATGGCGACCAGGTGATTGCATTTCACGAGCCCTACACATACACATATAAAGAGCAATCAAATAAAGCAATCATATAAAGAGCATCATTTTTAAAGAGCAGTCAAATTGTAAGTTATCAAAATAGACAAATTTTGCTTATGAATTTAGCTGAAAAAATTTCAGTTCCTATAAATTTTTAGTGCTGCATTCTTTAAGAGTAATTCATATTTATTCAGAAGTGTACAAACCTTGTGTCTTGGTTCTAATTATTCCAAAGAAAAGATAGATTGTTTCTGTTCTGAAATAAATATTATCATGTATCTATTTCATAAAATAATTTTTGCACTATATTTTATTGTCTCTTTTTTTCTCTCTCCTCTTAGAGAAAATGTTCTTGGACTCATCCACCTGGAACAGAGATTTACCGCAAAGATGATTTATCTGTGTTTGAGGTCGATGGCAATGTGAATAAATTATATTGTCAGAATGTATGCCTTCTCGCAAAGTTGTTTTTAGATCACAAGACATTATATTATGATGTTGAACCATTCCTTTTTTATGTTTTAACCAAAAATGATGGCACTGGCTGCCATTTTGTCGGGTATTTTTCAAAAGTAAGTAATTTACATTCATTTATGCACATATACTTTGAATTATATGCTTGAGTGAAAATATCTGTTATTGTAAATAATTTATAAAAATGCAATGTGTATATCCACAAAGCTTTTCATAATGGTTTTAATCTTTCATATTCTGATCATGTTGAATTAAAATTGTAAAGGTTTTTCATCAGGGCCGTGCTTGGAGGAGGGGGAGGGGGGTCAAGGCCCCTCTGCAAGGACGAGCCCCGAGTGCGCAAAAATATGTTTGTCTAATGTGTATATATTATGTTAGTGTGTAATTCTTAGGAAACCCATGTTTATGAATACATATTTATATGATGCAAGTGTTTCATATTGACATTCGGATGAATTTGAATACAGGCCACTTTACATTTTGGTGCTTATATTAAGGTAATTTTCTTGTGTACATTGTCACCAATTCCAGCTAACTACAAAGTTTTGAAAAATTTGTAAATTTTTCGAGGTGTTTTGTAATAGTCTTTAGACCAGGCAGTCAAGGAGGGAAGGGGATCTATATATATTACTATATATGGTTTTCAGGTGTTCTGAACACAAATCAACCATTTGTAGAACATATCTGCCTGTGTGCTTGTTAGAAAATTATTGGGGACACTGTATTTATTGAGCCAAGCCAATAGACAGAATTTTTATCAAAATTTAATATTTGGAAATATCTAGAGATGTGAGGTGAGAATATTCTCTGAAGCTCCAAGTTCAGAGAATAATTGACAATATTCTTACTTTTCTTAAATACAAAATATGATATAAATTATAAAACTTATTCATAATTATTCAGTTTGACATGCCTATCTAGAACAAACAAACTTTATTTCATGACATTTTCTTTACAATTGATAATTTTCATTGGGAGAATATTCTCCAGTAAACTCCACAAAGCAATTTTTCTAAACGTTCAATACTTATTCCATGACAAAAAGCATTCAATAGCAAATAATGAATAATTATTCATATTAAAATACAAATTTAATTTTTTTTTTAATGCCTACAGATTTGCATTTGCAACAAACCATCCCTAAAATTTGAAATGGTCTTCTCCTCGAAAAGTAATTGATGGTTTACTTAAGAAATCTAATTAACAAAAGTCATATTTTTGTAATTCTTATTCTATGTCTAAACAACATCTATTATGTTGATGATTTTTAATTAATCAATAATTTGCGTGAAAAAAAAATCTGAATCATAAAAGGCTCTAGTTTTAAATCAAACAACATTTTATAATAAATAAATGATGAAATATGTTCTATTTAAATTAAATTTAAAATAACAAATAGCTTAAAAAATATATTAATTTAATTTTGTAATTGTTACACAAAATTTAGAATCAAAGCTAACAGTCAGTTTCTTTTTTCGATAACAGATCATTGAAGCTCATCCTGTTCTTTGTCAACTCAACTGTTTCTGTTTTTACTTTATGTTGGGAGCTACACATGTCAATTCTTTCTATTAAAAAATAATTTCTATTTGAACTCCTGTAAACTGAGATATCTTTGGATTAAAACCATTTTTATTTCATACAGATAAGTGTAAAACATATTAA